>NQVE01000209.1:3892500-4327500 GCA_003260385.1 Cuscuta australis | reverse complement strand
CGAGTTGGCAGTGCACTTCATGCTGATTGCTACTACTTTCCCATTGTCGTTCTGGACAGCGAGTCGGCAATGCACCTCGTATCCATGGGTGCAGATTCTTTCACCTCGCCTTACCCTGGATAGCGACTTGGCATTACATTTCAGACTGATGGCGTTGCGTGCCTTACTTCATCGTGCTCGGGATAGAGAGTTGGCGGTGCACTCCAGACAGCCAGGAAGACGGTGTCCTTCCGTGGTGAATTATGGTTCTACTTCCACTTCACCTCGAGTTCCTCTCGGCTCGAGAAGTGGGGGACTCATGATGGATACCCTGGACAGGGGGTGTCCGGTCTTTGTATAATATTAGTTGGGGCGGTCCAGTCTGTTGGACCGGCCCGTTAGTCGTATGTTAATTATTTATTTAAGGGCGGCCAGTCTGTTGGGTCGACCCATTTGTTCGGAACCCTAACCCTGGCTCTCCCTATTTATACTCCTCTTCTTGGAAGAGGAGAAGGAGGTTGGAAGGAGGGAGGCTTAACACCAATCTTCGTACACTTTCTCCTTCTTTCTCTACCCTTGGGTTCCATAACCCAACAGTATCTATAAAGTTATATCCAAAATTTTGTGCAGTAGATTAAAGGCTATCCTTCTAAGTTTTGTGAATCAGAATTAGAGTGCTTTTGTAAAAGGGAGAATCTTAGTTCATAATGTCTTACTTTGTCATGAACTAGAGGGTATAAGAGGAAAGGTATATCCCCTAGGTGTTTAATTAAACTAGATATCAGGATGGCTTATGATTCTATGAGCTGGAAGTCTATTATACACATTAAAGAGTTGTTGGATTCTCCTCACTAATTTGTTTCCTCAATTGTGCAATTCATCTCCACCCCAACTTACTTTATACAGATTAATGGAAAGAGCTATGGGTACTTCAAGAGAATGAAAGTATTTAGGCAAGGGGAACCTATCTCCCCATTGCTCTTTGTATTAGTTATGGAATATTTGAATAGGCTCCTTCAACAAATGGCACAAAACAAAGGTTTCAAGTTTCATCCTATGTGCGGGTCCCTTAAACTGGTCAACCTCGGTTTTGCAGATGGCCTGAACAAAGTTTGTAAGGCTAAGGAAAAATCTTTAAACTGTATCATGGAAACACTAAGGACCTTTCATCAAACCACTGGATTGAGTATAAATCCTACTAAGTCTCAAATCTTCTTTGGAGGTATGGATATGAAGAGGCAAAAATATCTTCAGAAGATAACCAACATGTCTCTAGGAGAACTATCCATAAAATATCTGAGAAACCCCATTACTGCATCAAGAATCAATGATAAGGAGTGTGATAGGTTAGTAACCAGCCTAACCTCAAAAATTACTTCCTAGGCTTCTAAACATTTGTCTTATGCTAGTATATGTAAACTAATTAACAGTGTCCTTTTTGGGATTATGTCTTTTTGGAGTCAGCTTTACATCATCCATACTAATGTAATGAGGAAAGCTCAAGGCATTTGTACGAATTTTCTTTGGATATCTACTGCCAATTACTCCAAAATATCTATGGTTAATTGGGAGGAGGTCTGTTTACCTAAAATATAAGGGGGGGTCTTGGCTTGACAAATATGCATGGTCTTATAAAATATGGTCTTTACTCATAACTACTCGTGGGATGTCGCTAGAGAGAAAAAGAATCTTTGGGTGAAATGGATTCATGAAAGATATCTTAAAAAGGAGAAGAAGAACTACAAGATTAAGGGGGATTTCTCTTATTACCGGAAGAAAATTACGAAGAATAGGGGGTGGTTTCAATATATGCATTTGACTAAAGACTATACTACTGAAGAGGGTTACACATGGTTGATGGGGATGAGGTAGAAAATAGATAGGACTCCTTTTGTTTGGAATAAGATGACCTTTCCTAAACGCAAGTTCCTTACTTGACTCACTTTTAGAGGAAGAATAAGTACTAAAGAAAGGATTGGGAGGTATATGGATATTGACAGAACCTGTTTATTATGTAAAGTCATAGATGAAGACACTAACCACATATTTTGCAACTGCCCCATCACCAAAGCATTATTTATCAGGCTTCAGATGGGTAGGGCTATAGATTTCAAGGGACTACGTACGATTGAAGAAATCAGGAATAGCCTAATGGCTCTTGGAGGAAGGAGAAGACATAAGTGTATTGGCATTTATGTAGATGTTTGTTATAGTGTCTAGATCAAGGAAAGAAACAGGCTCACCTATAAGCAAGAAAGCCCTCATGAAGAGAGTATGTTAGAGGGATTCTTCTTCATACCACATCATATTAGGAGAGGGGAAAACAAAGAAGGTCAATAATCAATTTTGTTTGTTTTTGTACTTAATTGAGGTGTTTTGAATTAGCTTTGTAAAAGCTACTCACTCCGTCCTATAAAACATTTCCTGTTTCAAAAATGGCACGCCTTTAAAATGAGTAATTTTAGTGTTATTTTTTAATTATGACTAATCTATTCTACACATCTCATCCTACTCTTTTTAGCTAATAACACCAAAATTACTCATTTTAAGGGCGCGTCTTTTTTGAAAAAGGAAATGTTTTATGGGACGGAGGGAGTATAATCTTTGATGATTTAGGTTGTGAAATATTATGTGCATTTGGTTCAAATAATAATAATACTATATTAAATACACTTAAATAAACTTTTAGAGTATTTCCAGTTTGTTCTAATTTTTTTCAGTTTCTTCTAATTTTCTTTAGTCTTTTCGAGTTCCTTCTAATTTTTTTTAATTTTTTCCAATTTCTTTCAATTTGTTTCAACATCAAATCTTTTTCAACCCTAAAGAAGAGGCTCTAATTAATCCTCTCAATTCCTACATTGGCCGAATATAAGCATTCCCAATTTGTATTTCTCTTTTTGCCCATTTGCCTTAATTTTCCATATGTCGGCCGTAATTTTCCATCTTCCATCCCCACGAAATCTTTCATCACTTTAATTTTTTTTAAAAAAATTTTTTGGATTTCCTATTCCATTTAGACCTTTGGGTATCTTGATGGGGAAAGCATCATTTCATCTTTATTTAAAATTTTCTTTTTTAAATAAAACTTGATGGGGAAAGCATCATTTTTAATAAAACTTGTTTGCAATGAATTAAACTATATTTTAAAAATTTTAATGCATGCTTAATTCAATTTAAACTAATCTCATATTATCATATGATTAAATGAAAATACGTCAACTTAAAGGGATAAAGCTTTTTTATTTATTGGACAAAAAAAATTAAGCAAAAAAAATTATTATGAAAAGAATGTATAATTAACATGTAGAAGAGAGAAAAGGCACGTAGGATGCCAACTCATTACTCCGTCGCCAGAATATGACAATTCTGACCAGGAGGCATCACTTTGTTATAATTCTTAAAGATGGGGTATGATTTTATTACAAACATAAGATAAGATACTATTTTGTTACAATATCCAAAGTTGGGGTATCTTGGTAGGAAAAAACTAAAATAATTGCATTACTTAAAGATTAATGGAATACATGATAGAGTATATGTTGAAGGAATGACAACCCCAACTAGAAATAAAACACACAATAATAGAAGTTCTAAATACAAAATCTACCATAAGAAATAGGGAGTATTAAATACTTATGGAAAAAGTGTACCCATATTCTACAGTCTACACCACATGTGTGCATATTGATTTTTGCCAGGGTGATGATTCGCACGGAAAGAAATAATAGTGCAAATTTTTTTGATCGCACTAACATTTTGTGTCAGTATAAACCATCAAAATATCAGAAAATTACATAAAGGTGATGCGAGTTTTTTTAAAATAACTCTGAGATTCCTCTATTTTCAAGAAGAAAATAGAGGTCTTTACATTTTGTTGTAATAATTGGGAGGAGACATTTCATTCAATACTTCATTTATAAGCATTAATAAATACATTTTTTCCTATTTTGCAATAACTATTTTATGTTAACAACTTTTAGGTCCCTCACTTTAGTCTTTTTGTTTAATTTCCTTTTTTGTCTCTTTTTTTCACTTTCTTTCCTTTTTCATAAATATTTTATTTAAAACTTTAATTTCTTCTAGAAAATAGTTTCAAAATTTTAAATTTTTCATAATATAAAAATAAATGAAATAAGTACCTTATCAAAAAAGAAAGTTGGATCTCTTTTTTTTAATATTCCATACAAAATATTAAAAAAATCTTGAGGAGTTTCTAGCGAATTTGTTTTGTTATTTTTCAATTTTTTTAATTTTACTCGGTTTTTTTATTTTTTTATAGAATTTTTTATTTCATTAGTTTTTATATCATACAAACAATAATTTTGAATTTTCATACGATTTTATAGAGGAAATTCAAAAAAACACTTTAAAAAAGAGTAACAAAAAAAGAAAAAGAAAGAAATAAAAAAAGAGCGACCCAAAAGTAATTCCCATAAAACATGGGGTCATGTCCCTGCATATGTAAAATGGCTACTTTAGATTCCTTTATATGTAAACAAAAAATGCACTTTCCCTTAAAATGTAAACCGGAGTAGCTTACTCCGTTTAGAGTATAATATTTGGTCAAAGAAGTAGCCAACTCCGTTCCGAATTATTATTTAATGGAAACGGAGTAGCTAACTCCGTCCCTCTTTAAATCAATTTTTTTCTTAACTTGTCAACTTCATTCCTCATTTTTTTAAATCAATTTTTGTTTATTTCTCATAATTGAAAAAACAAAAAACTATCATAAAAATCAGCAATTTAATTAAATATAATGAAACAAATAATCTACTAATATTAAAATTCATAAATAAAATAAATATTTATTGACTAAATAATGCACCATACACCGAAATTAATGGCGGTGACGATGATGGCGGCGGTGGGCATCACCGTCGACGACGATTGCGATAGTGGTCGTCGCTGTCGGTAGCATGCTGTTGTAAAATTGGCCGAATTTTTTTAGTTTTGAACTTGGCCACCACTGGTATTGGCCGCATATTCTTAATACTTTATTACCGAGTAGCATATTCTTCATCCTCCCAAACCGCATCACACCTATGGTCTCCCGCTTCAAGTACTAAAACATCTCGTAAAATGGGTCCTAGATGTACATTCATTTGCTTCAAGGATTACAACATAAAAATATATTCAATTAATAAAAATATAAGAAGACAATTATATAATCCAAAAAAATCATGAAGTAACCACTTCTACGTACAATCTATGACTAAATAAATATTTTACAATTTTAAATTTATTAAATTGAACTATATATATTTGTCAATATTTTTACAAAATTCTAAATCTTGTATAGACCAACTACAACATTATTGGAACAAATTTAACAAAAAAAATTCGTATGATAACTTCAAGCACAAAATTCTAAAGAAACAAATTTAACAAAACAATAAAACCAAATACCTACGCACAAATTCAAAATCTTGTGGGTACCCATATCATTGAGACAAATTTAAAAAAAAATAAAGGGAAACAAAATCAAATACTCCGGTCACTTTGGGGACTGCCTCCTGCGTTTTCTCCTCCTCTCCGTCTTCGTCCCTCGTCCTCCTTTCCGGTAAGTTTCTTCTCTCTCAATTTTTTGGCCAAGATAAGATGGTAAAGGAGTGGATGGGGAGGAGTTGCAATAATTGAATCCAAACGGAGTAGGCTACTCCGTGTAGGAAATTAATGCACGCTGAACGGAGTAGCCAGCTCCGTTTTAATGAAAATCTCGAACTTAAACGGAGTAGCGAACTCCGTGTTGCACTGCAAGGAAAAAACTTCTGACCTACTCTGCCAGGAATGTGTTTTTATATTTTTACATATATTGGTAATTTGCTCTAAAACATGAAGGAGAAAATAGGAAAAAGTACATTTATTAATAATTATGGATGAAATATTGAATGGAATGTCACCTCCCAGTCATTACAAAAAATGCAAGGACTTCCATTGTCTTTTTGAAAATAGAGAGGCGTGAGAATTATTTTTAAAAAACTCACATCACCCGTAAGTAATTTTCTATCAAAATATTAATACATACTTTTGGTATACAATTTGGGGTACAGTCATTGGGAGTAAACTCCCAATATATGTAAAAAAAATTAAAGCATTCCTGACAGGGTAAGTCAGGAATTTTTTTCCTGACAGTGCATCTCGGAGTTGCCTACTCCGTTTTAGTTTGAAAAAGGAACCCAAACGGACTCAGCTACTCCGTTCACTGTGGATTTATTTCCGAGACAGATCAGAGTAGCTAAATGATGTGTTTGACACACCCATACCGTGCAGCCTAAAGAATTAATAAGTGAAGAAATGGTTCAAAATGGTATGGATTTAGGGGTGTAAACGAACCGAATCGAAGCGAATATCGAGATATTTGAATTTGTATTTGTTTAATTTTTTCGAATACGAATCCGAATCCGAATATGAGACGAATTAAAAATAAGATTTGAATTTGTATTTGATTAATATTCGAATACTTAACGAATCCTAAACGAATATCTTAATAATTATACTCCATAATCTATATGATGGACCAACGTGATTTTGAATAATTTAACTTACGATACTTCATATACTATATCTAAAAACATTAATACATTTTCATTTTACACAAATTATATTTTATAAAATATAACTAAAAATCATATGCTTTAGATTTTCTTGATACGTTAATTTGTTGAATTCTAGCTTAGTAATTTAAATACATTTTATACTATATTAGTTTACTTGACTATTGATGTTGAAACATAGTTTGTGAGTATATACATGTATTCGAATATTCGAATATCACCCGAATCGAATATACTCATATTTGTATTTGTATTTGTTTGATATTCGAATCAAAACTAATATTTGAATTTGAATTTAAATGAATAATGCGAATTCAAATCATTATATTCAAATACAAATCACGAACCGAATTAAAAATATTTGATTTGTTTAGATCCCTATATGGATTCGTAACCGAACACGTAACCTAAACGCACAAACATATTCACATGCACGACAGGAGAGAGGCAAATCATTGAATCGTACGTACATGCGGACGGTTTGGCAACTAACGTACGTACCCAATTATGTTAGGAAAAATATAGAAAAATGTTAGGGGTACACCTTGGTGTACCCCATTTGTCCCCCACCCCCTCCATCACCACAAAAAAAAGGCAAGAAACTAAAAAAAATAAAATAAATAAAAATGAAATAAAATTGAATAGTGGAGAAAGGGGTGAGGGTCAAATGGGGTACACAAAGGTGTACCCCTAGCATTGCTCAAAAATATAATGTGCATCTCTTAGTTGTGACTTGTGAATCTTCATTTTTAACGCTAGAGAATACTTCACATATATTTCAATAATAATAACAATAATAATTATTATTATTATTATCTCCCTTTTAATAATAATAATAACAGTAATAATAATAATAATTTCTCTAACCCACCAAAATGTTTCCGGCGGGTCGGAGCGTTTTCCGGCCAACTCCGGCGAAATTGACGGCGGGCACCAACTCAGATGCGGTCGTGGCATCCGGGCGACCTCCAAGGACCCCTCAATTGCAAGATTTGATGAAGATTTGCAAAACCCCCAATTTTGGATCCAATTTCGAATTTTAGGGTTTTTTCGAGTAGAAAAATTCAGATTCGAGAAGTTACAGGCCAAATTAGACAAAATGGTTTGGATATTATTGATCCTCGTCTCAAGACGAAGAGAATGACATTGGTCCCGCCGGAATCGGAAAAAGTTCATTTTCCGGCGACTTTGACCGGCGGGCGGCGGCGGCGGGGCGTGGAAGAAAAGAAAAGAAGAAATGGGGTCAAATTGAAAATTTTAAAATATATAAAATTCGAATTTGGCCATAATGACCGGAAGTTAACCTAGAAACGGGCTAATGGCTCATTAGTGAAAGGATTGTGTAAGTTCAGGAATTTTTGTGAAAGGATCTGAAGTTCAGGTACCACTTCGAAATTCCAGCTAAAGTTCAGGTACCATTTGTGAAATTTACCCCTCTCTTGGGATCTTCAATTAAATCTTATGGTGTTCTCCCTCCATTCCATATTTAATTGACCAATTATAAGTTTTTTTATACATTATTCATTAAACATTTTTTAATGTCTCTAAGGAATAAGGATGATTTTTATTTTTTGTGCTTTTCGTTTTTGTCTATGTCTCTTAGGAAGATTTTTGTTTTGTTTGCTTTTCGTTTTTGTCTAAGTCTCTTAGGAAGATTTTCTTTAATTTCGTTTTAAACATTTTAAAATGTCTCTAAGGAAGATTTTTTTAATGTCCCTAAAGAAGATTTTTATTTTGTGTGCTTTGATTTCGATTATTTCGTTTTTATTGAGTTCTTTTTTTCCTCTTTCTTAATAGTCTGATTTCCATTACATCTTCCATTCTCTTTGAGAAATGCTTGGTTCACAAACTCAAACTTCACAAACTTCACAAACTTACCATTTGTGAAATTTAATAAAGAAAATTAAATAGTCTAAAATAATTTTAAAATGAAAACTTAAACTATAAATAGTAAGTTTGTGAAGTTTGTGATCCTTCTGTTTGTGAACGTAGCATTGCCCATTCTCTTTTCCAAACCCCCCTTCTTTCATCAATCAATTTAATTATATTTTCATTCAACTCTCTCTAGTCATAGTTATCCACTTATTCATGACAAGATAAAGAAGGGGAAGGTTCCAATGTCATGGGATGACCCGGGGGCGCTCCGGTGCCCCGTTCGTAAAATTGACGGTTCCTACCCCTCCTACCCCCCCGGTAAACCCCCCACCCCGCCCCGACCCGAACACACCCCCCACCCTCTTCAATTGCACCCCACAAGTCGATTTTGACTTTGGAGTCAAATTTTGACTCCAAAGTCAAAATCGACTTCTGGGGTGCAATTGAAGGGGGTGGGGGGTGTTCGGGTCGGGGCGGGGTGGGGAGGTTTACCGGGGGGTTTGGGGGGTAGGAACCGTCAATTTTACGAACGGGGCACCGGAGCGCCCCCGGGTCATCCCATGACAGGAACCAAGGTGAATAAAGAAACATGGTAATTGGGTTGATTTTCATTTTAGGTTTAGTATTGATAAATCTAATGTTTAGTACTTTTTGTGGTCACAAGGTCCATCTTTCAAGTGGATCCATCTTGACTAAAATTGGGCTAAAATTGGGCCTAATATTTTTAATTCTGTTTCTTGTGGACTGAGTTTAGCTTACCAGTCTCTTTTTACTGAATCTCAACACTTTCTTCCAAGTGAAACTTTTAGGAACAAAAGGTTGTCGTGTTGTACTCTATCTCCCAATGCTGAGGTCGGTAATGATAAATTACTCCGTATTTCTTAATCTATAAGTCTACGAATAGATTTATTCTATCTCCGTCTTAAATTAAACTTTTTGTTTATTATTTATAAAGTCAAACTTCATTCGATTTTTTTTGATTACTTTTACTACTCATGTGGTATTTAATACAATAATATTGTGATGTCACTTCTAATTTCGTAATTATTCGATACAGTTTTTGAAATATGTAAATTTTGATTTTTTAATTATGCCCCCATTCCGAAATATGTTAAAATAGAAATAATTTCAACCAAATTAATAAATGGAAATCCCACAAAAATAGTGGAACAAATACCGGAGTGGATGTGAGTCACGGAGTATTAATTGTGGAGTTATGTAGACTGTTGAAAGACATAGCAAAAATAATTAAATAAATAAATACAGAATAAAAAAAATTTAAAAAAAATCGTGACCTAACTAGAGAGGGGGTAGAGAGAGAGAGATTTGGCGTGTCGATCAGGTATGTTGGGCAAAGAAAACTCCGTACGTTTTCACAAACGACAAGTATATATACGAAAATAATTAAAAATGTGACACATAATATGTTGTGAAGCGGTTGCACTCTTCCTCGCTTAAATATACTCTCTTTCCCCGTAAGCGGTTCACGTTTCTAAAGACAATTTGGTGTGATCCTTCAATGCATTTAAACTTAAATTATTGTAAAATAGAAAAAATTATACTCTATTCGTCTCAGAACACTGGAAATATCCGTGAAGCCCGAGGCTTCAAACTGAGACTTCAAAATTTCTATCTCTGTCACGTCAGCTTTAACTTACCTCACAGATTCAGTGGAAATGAGTTTGAAGTTCCGGGGATTCAAACAGGGACTTTAAACCTTCATTTTTTACATTTTTAAATATACATCTTCTAAAATTAAATTAATAAAATTTAATTATTTTATTATTTAATTATATTGAAACAAGAATAATTAAAAAAATTACATTCATTAAATTAAAAGAAATTGAAGCGGCAATAATTTTAAAAAATTACATTCCTTAAAATAAAAAATTAATTATAAAATGGGAGGAGGTGAAGTTTAAAATTTATAAAGAAAATTAATTAATTTTTTTGCTTCCAACGGCTAAATTAGCCGTTATATGGGGGAGAAGCTGCTCAAACGTATGACGCTGTAAGGATAATGCCACGGTGAAGCCCTATGGGGCGGTGTTTAACGCCCCCTGGGCTTCAAAAGTATCATAACGCCGGTTGGCGTTACATGTATTACCAGTGGCCTGAGTGTTTTCCTCTAGCTAGACTTTGTTTTTGGATGATTGTTTTTTATTAGCGTTAGCGTTTTAGATAAAATTATAATTGTGTAGAATCTGTGGATGAATTTTTAAAATGCTAACGCTAAAAGTTGTCGTCAGATTGCCTTTTCAAAACGCTAACCTCTAGCGTTTTCAAACGAGGCCTCACTGGGACAGAGGTATTAAATCACTAGGACCGTAAAAAAATAGAGTACTTCGATATGATTTATGTGTTTGTAAGGTTCATGACATAATTTAGTTGGTCAATATATAGGGTTAGAGATAAGCAGAAAGACCGGACTAGTCAAACTGGATCGGTCCCTTGAAAAACCGGTACTATTTAGGATGAGATTAGTCTTTTTTTTTAAAACGGTCCATACTAGGCTAGTCTTCATGAAAAAATTGGGACCTTTTGGGACCGGATAGTTTCGTTACGACTGGTCCAAGTCCAGTCCAGCCCTTAATATGTAAAATTCTTAAATTTTTGTTCTTCCAAAAAGTACTCGTTAAAATTTTTAAAAAATATTATTTTTGATTATTTAATTACTTTTTTCTATACTTTATTGATTTATAATAATTATTCAATATGAATATTATTATATGAGATGAAAGTTAGATAAATTAACGAAAAAATAAGTTTAATATGTATGTTTCGTAGGTATGAGATTTTTTATCACTTCTTTCAAAATTTTAAACAAAATTATCGGATGCACTCTGCTCTATATTGATAGGATAAATATACTTCTACAAAAATTAAATTTTAAAGTACAAATATACATGTATAAAAGTTATACTACAAATATACCCCCGGTCCACAAATAAACTTCTCGTTGCACGTTACGATATTTGACTGAAGTTATTTTCAAATAATTTTATATGAAAAATATTGTAAAAAATGAAAGATGAAGTGTTTTTGAGAACGGAGGGAGTATATCAAAAGATCTACAAAACTAGAAGTGACATGACTTTATTATTTTATCAAATGGGTGACGAAAATAGGACAACGAAGTGAATAAAAATTTGATCATGTAAATAGTGAACGAGAAATTTATTTGTGGACGGAGGGGGTATTATATTTTTAGTCCTAGTCCGATCTCAATATAGTCTTTTGGAAATGACTATCTGGTCCGGAACGGGTTTAGTCTTTCATAAAAAATCAAGGACCAAATGACCGGTCGTTCAACTGTTTAGTTCCTTGTAAGAAATAGGGACACTTATTCCCAAATAAATATTCAACTATTAAATTAACGCTGAAATTACCTCATTCAAATTACTCTTACATTCTCAGTATATTTGTCCAATTTAACTTTTTTGAGTTAAACTGGGTGAACTTTGAGGATCAATTAAATAAAAATTGTAACGTATATTAGTATAAAATGTAATTTTATGGGAGAACTCTCTAGATAGGAGTAAAAACTATGAAAATACCAAAAGAAGAGTAATAAGTTTTTTAAGACCAAAATAAGAGTTCACACTGTCATTTTTACACTGTCACACTCATCATATTGTCACATTGTAACTGCAACGCTACCACCGCTACACTGTCATCTGTCGCTGTTAGCCACCTGAGTGTCACCGCGAATCAGCAGCGGCGTTGATGATTACACTCACGTATTGCAGTGTCATCATTTTTCCATCACAGTGTCAACTGTCAACGCATACTCTTACACTTCACTGTCATTATACTTCTTTTTTGGTTTTATAAAACTTAAGACTTCTATATTGCTATTTTCATACTTTTTTACTCTTATTCAAAATATTATTTCATTATACGAATGTGAAATATAATATAAATTAAGAGTAATTAAAGTTTAAAGTAGACAACTATACTTGGATGGAATAGTATTATTCACTCTTCCTTTTTATTTTTGTCATGTGCATACTTTATCAGCTGACTTATAAATTAAATTTTTTTATACTCCCTCCGTTTGGAAAAACCCTTCCCATTTGATTTGGGGGCAAAAATAAGGAAGTGTTAAATTATAGTTGATTTCCAATTTTGCCCCTGATGTGATGGATAAAAGTAAAATGTGATGGATAGATTATTAGAGAAAAAGTAAGATGTGATGGAGGAGACCAATGGAATGACGATGGGGATGATTTGGTTAATTTAACCAAATATTATATACTCCGTAATTATTTTGAAATAAATAAAATATTAACCAATTGTCAAATTAAAACACTTATTTTATTAATAAAAATATTTCTAGATAGAAGTAAAATGCAGTCAAAATATCAAAATAAGAGTTGTATAGTTTTTATCTCCTAAAAATGTTTGATAGTGTGGTGGTAGATAATCGGTCAATGGTGGTCGACACAAACGATACTGCGGCGCTCCGATTGCACTATGACGTAGGTGGTAGTGTTATAAGAACCACTCAAATTGTTTTAAAAAAACATTAAAATCGACCATTGCTCCTCCAACTTTGTGAACTGTCTACGATTGACCTTTCAAGTTTCAAAAGTTTATAAATAGTATTTCAAATATTCAAGTAATTCAACGACTTCTAAATCCTATCCTTCAAGTTTCAAAAGTTCATAAGTAGTTTTTCAAGAATTCATCAATTCTCCAAATATAGTTATTTTTACGGTAGACATTAAAAGCTAAATGAAGTACTAGCTCCATATATATAACTTTCAACCTACAATGGGTTTCATATGCAACTAGCTATATATATATATATATATATATATATATATATATATATATATATATATATATATATAATATATATATATATATATATATATATATATATATATATATATATATATATATATATATAAAAGTTCCACCTCAGTGCCAAATGCAACTTCCGACCTTAGGGGTGCCTGGCGTTGGCCCCGTCCTTCGAACAACGCTATGGGTCTTTCCCTCCTATTGTAAATGCTGTTATGCTGGGGATAATTTTACTTTCAAAGGAGTTCAATTTGTATAGTAAAGAACACCAAACTTTGACTAGAATTGTGGTAACTCATTAATTCACTCTACGTAAAAACAATCACCTACGTATTGGTACAAGTACTTCGTATTATATAGATACATATACATACATACATACATATATATATATATATATATATATATATATATATATATATATATATATATATATATATATATATATATATATATATATATATATATATATATATATATATATATATATATATATATATATATATATATATATATATATTATATATATATATATGAAAGTAGTAATCTGTTAATCTTTTAACGTGTATCGTAAAACAGACTGCTTTTTGGGGATTAATGAATACTTTAAGGACTACTTATGAACTTTTGAAATTTAAAGCATTGCATGTGGAGGGTAATGAATACTAGAAAGATTATTTATAGACTTTTGAAACTTAAAGTATCAATCGTGCACAATTCATAAATTTAAATTATCAATAGTGGATTTTAGCTTTTAAAAAATAAAGCCTTATTTTGAAACGGACGGAAAGAAGAACTATATAACTTTTTGATGTGAGGGAGGGAGTATATCATATCCTCGCTACGCCTAACAATAAACATTGTGAAATTGAAGTGTATGCGACAAAGAGGAAATGAAAAAAGTAACCCGTACCCCTGGCAAGTACTGTTATACGATTGTGACCCATTGAATGGAGTTTGAAATTGAGGGCATAATAGGGATTGAACGCAGCTACCCCTCCTCCCTCTATAAGTACACACTGCTGCTAAGGCCTTTTCCTAATGATAAGGGCAAGAGAAGAAGAGAGACTGAAATCTAAATAATTAAACAGCCTTTCATTCTTGCTATATTTTCATTACAATATATATATATCTCCGCCCAATACATCAATGGCGGTTCTCGATCTTCACCACCCATGGCTCTTTGGGTTTGGAATCTTAGGTAAATTTCCTTCATGATTCATGTTTTTCATCATCATCATGTTCCAAATAGATGCATGTGGCAAATTTTATAAGGTACAAGTGGGTGTATATTTCTGCTGGTACATCACGAATTTTCGAATGAACATTTCGCTACGTTGTTTAGAATTGAATGAACACTACATTGTTTCTAAGAATGAACACTATATTGAGCAGACTTCACAATTAATACTATGATTGGAAATGAACATTGCTACTGATACAAAATAAACATTCTGTTGATACAAAATGAATATTCAACGGGTGATGTTACCCATATGTGATTCATTTGAAGAATATATTGGCGGCATACATGCATGATGCATATGCATGCCATAATTAAATGCATCATTAGATATGCATTCTTTTTATCCGGATTTAGTTCTTATTTAAAAAAAACCATTCTTAAGACATGAATTTAAAACATTCCCTCTCTTGCCAAATTTTGACATTATATTGCATAGTGTTAATTTTTCTATTTAGAGTTGATATATATTTAATATTTCAGTCTCATTTAGCTAGATTTCTTGTTTTAGAAAACCAATAATAAGATACTCCATCCGTTCTAAAAAAGAGTTTTTATTTCGACCAAGTGTAAAAATAAGAAAGTGTTAAATTTAGTAGACTTTAAATTTTTTCTTGATCTGATGAGCAAAACTAAAATGTGATGGATATATTATTAGAGAAAAAGTATGGTGCGATAGGTATGATATGAAAAACTAAGAATAAAAATGGTTTTTTAATAGAAAGTGGGAGTATTTTGTTGGAAGTGAAAAAAAATGAAAGAGAAAATATTTTTGAGAACGGAGGGAGTAATAGACTAGCTTACATAAACTTATTATACATCCTTTTTAAACTAATTGTCTAACTTTCTTTTAATTTTTATTTTTTCCCAAAAAATTCACATTTTGTCCCAAGATTTTTTTTCTAAACAAATTTTAATTTAGTGTTTATCATTTAACATATTTTAAACTATGCAAAGTAACATGTACCAAAAAAACTAGGGTTAATAATATAGGTGCCCCTGTGGTTTATAAAAAAAACGTCAAAAACCCTTTTGTTTTCAAAACTTATTTGTAAAGTTCCTATGGTTTCTAAATACAGCAGACATGTCCCACCTTACCTATTTTTAAAGCAAAAGTGACAATTATGCCCTTTCTTTTCACCGATCTTGAATTTTTCCTAATTTTATTTTTTTATTATACAAATATATTAAATAAAATATACGCTTCCCATCTCAAATTAGAATTTTTTGTAATATTTTCTAAAAAAAATATTTTTTTAAATTAAATAAATGAAAATTTTTAATTTGAGAAAGAAGGCGCATATTTTATTTTATTTATTTGTATAAGAAAAAAAATAAATGAAAGAGTGAAACTTGAAGATATAGAAAAACAAAGGGCAGAAATGTCATTTTATGTCTAAAAATAGGCAAGAGGAGGCATTTGTGCAATGTTTAAAAACCACAGAGATTTTAGAAATAAATTTTAAAATAAAAGAAGTTTTTGACGCTTCTTTTGTAAACCATGCTTCTATTACCCAAAAAGCTAGGACCATGCTACACTTACACTAAAAAATGTACCCCATTTATACATCATAGTTATGCATAAACATTTTGATGGTTTACACCGACACAAGTGTTGATGCGTTAACAAAAATTTACATGGACACAAAGTGTTGGTGCGTTAATAAAAATTAATTTTACACCAACACAAAATGTTGGTTAATTGGGGTATAAATGTTGGGGTACACATAGCTTAATCTAAAAAACTATGCAAAGTAACGGAATTTTTTGTGGCACTTTTTACACGTGTTCCACGCACAAGTGTGTGCGTTGCCGCCTTCAATAAAAAGTAAATAGGGAGTATTTGAACTTCTATCATGTCTCTGCCTAGTACGGAGTAAACGTAAATAAGGAGTACTCAATAGTCACTTTTTTAGATGGAGCATGCTACACACCCCACCCTTGCTACCAAACTTGCCTCCACTCACTTCTCTACCACATATTTATCTCTACCATTCTCCACCCACCCTCTAATTTTAATTTTCTTGCCTCCCTACCACATGTTTATGTAGGGGGCATGGGTGGTAGCAAGGGTGAAGGGTTTTTAGCATTTTCCTTTTTGGATAAGGAGTGCTCTGTTTGGTAATGAATTACTCCCTCGTTACACTTTAGATTATAATATTCTCTTTTAATTAAAATTAAGAAAGAGTCAAATCAAATTTTTTGTCCTCAAATTACCCTCCAAATCCCCCCAAATAGTGTGAATAGTGGCTGGCAGAAAAGAAAATGGGAGGGTAAAAGAGTCAAATCACTATAAAGTTATTGAATTTGTAATCCTTTTTGGGACAAAAATGTGAGGGAATATTGTAATCTATTTCAGGACGGAGGGAGTAAAAATTAACTGTAAAAATGAAAAATCATATTTATACAATAAGTGTTATCATCTCCCATTTCTCCTACCAGTTTTTGTAGTTAATATAATGTTATCAAGGAGTTGTTTTGTAATAATTTAAACATTTTAGTTTTATCATTTTCAAAAATTTATCCAAAAGAAATCATCCTAAATAAGAGTAAAACATAGAGAAACACAAAAATAAGAGTTCCATATTTTTATTTCATAAATATAAATTCGCAATGTAGTAATGTAACACTGTATATGAGCACTTTCCCCAAAAATAAGAGGAACAAAAGTGAAAATAGAGAAAGTGTTCTAAAAACGTTTGGCACAGAAGCCGGAACAAAAAGTTGCATGGACCACACATTTTTTTTTCTCAAAGAGAGGAAATTTTCTTTTCATCATGCTCAATTCGTGTGTGTTTGCTTTGGCGAAGTATGGATGTACTCATAGTGGCATCTATGTGTTAGCACTCTAGCATTATTCATGTGTAATATCTATAAGAAAGTGATGCATGTCAAAATTAGTTGCAATACACCAAACATTTGTGCAACAATAATGTACAATCAAGCCACTAACTTGCTGTATTTTTGTGTATTTACTGTTGCAGGTAACATCATATCGTTGTTAGTATTCCTTGCACCAATGTAAGAACAAGAATATCTCTTATTCCCTAAAAATTGTATTTGCATTATATTATACTCGTAATATTATTTGGCAAAAATAGTTCTATTCTTAAAATGATTATAGGCTAAATCGTGATTTGTTCTAATATTAAGTATATATTATGCTGATTAAAATTTTCAATTATTTGGCAAAAATAGTATATATTAGTAGTTCAATTTAAATTTTCAAATATTTAATATCCCACAATTCTAAGATGAGGTTCATATTAGATTTTTCAGTCTTCAATGTGATACAGTTACTTTAAATATATAAAAAAAATTATGGAGTATAAAAGTAGAGAAATTTACCTAAATAGGACTAAAACATAATGACTTTCCCAATATAGGACCATATGTCTTTATTTCCCGAGGACTTTTGGTCATTATCAAGTAGTCATTATTCAACTAAATGTCTATCATTATTAGACATTATTCCTTCCACTAGGTCATTATTAAGTCCTATTTAGAGAATAAAAAAGTTTAAGTTTTACATTAGGAAAGTCATTATGTTTTAGTCTTATTTAGTGCAAATTTCACATAAGAGTATTTTATTGATTTTTTTATAAAAGTAAGATATTTAAAAAGATTTACATTTTAAGACAAATCAAATGATACTATTTTAATTGGTAGTACATTCTTATCAAAATGTTGGTCAAAATTTTATAAATTTATCTCTATAAAATCAAATGAGAACTTTTTCTAGGCAAAGAAAACATTATGTAAAAAAATATGTAAGTACAATCAACAATGGGGTTTCACATTGACATATATAAGTGTAGGTCAACATTCATTCGAATTTGGAGAGCAAAATCAACAATGGGGTTTCATTCGGTACCGTATATTGTGGCACTCTTTTCTTCCATGCTTTGGATATATTATGCTTTCATCAAGAAGAATGCACTTCTCCTCATCTCCATCAACTCACTTGGAATCCTCATCCAGTCATTTTACATCCTCATTTTCATCTTCTTCGCGTCCCATAAAGCCCGGGTACGTATTCATCATCTATGTGTGTGTATATATATATACTCCGTGTGGGTCATGTTAATTGTACGTTTCGAACGTGCGCAGTGTCACACGTTGAAGGAGTTGTTTCTCTGCATTGGAGGGTTCACTTTAACTTTTGTGGTCACGTGGTTTCTTTTCCCTGGTGAAGTTCGCATTAGCATTGTTGGCTGGATTTGTGTCGCGTTTTCCATTGCTGTTTTTGCTTCACCGCTTAGTGTTGCGGTAATAACTTATTTTTTCCTTGAAATTATTTCTTAATGTGATCCTACATTCCTACCTATACACACATTGCAATACAATTGAGTAAACCGAAAATAATTTTTAATGAAAATGACACTAACACGCTAATTACTTGTTCAGCTTCAAGTATTCCAAACAAAGAGTGTTGAGTTCTTGCCATTCTACTTGTCTTTCTTCCTCACAATGAGCGCAATTATGTGGTTCGGTTATGGTGCAGCAATGAAGGACTTACGCATTGCGGTATGTCCCCGATAAGAACATAATACGTATTGTGAGAAACATATGTTAACCAGTAAAAATCAACTAAAAACTCAAATTCGTGATCGTAACTCATAAAAAATTTTCTTTAAAAAAAGATGAACCTCATCCATGAGTGTCCCTACCGGACGATCACCTGAGACAAGGTAAATTGAGTTTTAATCGCAGATTAGTGGCAAAGGGTGAAACACGCACCTGCTACCGCACCCCTTGCCTTGCCGATCGCCCAACGCCATCGGCAGGAAAAAAAGTTCATACTTCCATGCCAAGTCCACTAATAAATCATCCATGCCAACTCTGCAGTTGCCAAACATATTGGGGTTCTTCTTAGGGCTGCTTCAGATTTTATTGTACGTGGTATACCGAAAGGCAGGGCCAGTTAAAGTGGACGAAGCCAAGAAAACAGGGGAGCAAATGGTGGACATGGAAATGCAGCCGGACACGACGTCATCATCTAATAATAACAACCAAATTTCGGTGCACCCTATAGATTCAGAGGCAAATTTGAAGGAAAGTGCCGCTAATTAATTAGTTATAGGAAAATGCTAGGGTGCCACCACATGGGTGCTACCATGTGTACATAGAGGTTATCAATTATTAGGCAAATAAATGAGATGAATGAATTGAGATAGAATTTTTATTGCATTATTTACTTTTTACTCTTTTTTTATTCTCTTTTAATATGAAGGGTGATACCAGATTTTGGGTCAATTCATGGGATTATGTTTTACTCCGGATTATTATTGTTATTTTTCTTCTTTGGTTCGTTTCCATATTGGTGTTATAAAAATTGTTCAATTGAGTAGAAATCCGTATAAGTATGTACGAAAATTAGTTTAGAATAAAAAAAAATCATCTTTGTCAAAATTAGAAGTTACTCCGTAATTTTTTCGACCAAATGAACATGCACAAATAGAGAAGAGAAGAGAGTAAAATTTGATCAAAAAAAATGCACCAGCCGGGAATCGAACCCGGGTCTGTACCGTGGCAGGGTACTATTCTACCACTAGACCACTGGTGCCACCTGCTTCCTGTTTTGAATACGTGATACTTGTTGTTAAATGGGTTTTAAAATGGTTAAATATACCTTATATGCATTTACTGTTAATTTTATCTACATAAAAATCACCATAATGCAATAAATCATTCTCACCTCCTATTTCTACACATTCACGTATGTATAGTGAATTGCTCATCTTTTTCCTTTGCTCTTTTTTTTTCTTCATTTCCCCCTTTTCCTCTCAATTTGCTTCAATTTCTTCCTTTTTCTTTGTTCATTTCTTCAAGTTGGTCTCCTCAACCTCCCTAAGGTAAATTACTGCAATTTACCCCCTATTTTCTTCATTTCTTCAATTTGCCCGACTCTAGAACTGGAAGCCAAAATCGCTACTTCATCTATTTTTCTTAAATAAATGTAGCATAATGCTCCATCCATCTCATAATATTTGTCTCGTTTGATTTTTTAGTCAAATTAGGCAGATCATAATTAATCACCAATTTTATTAAATTTACATTACATTTTAAAACAATAAAATAATTTTTTAGTATTATACAAGATAGATATAATTAATTTATTTTTGTATGACTATCGGATTTAAACTTTATTTAATTGATGACCAAAAGTTATTCGAGACGGATCCCATGACATTAGTTATTATCAATGTCCTGGGATGATTCAAAGCCCCTTTATTTGATTGTGCAAGTGAGGTAGCGGGTTGAGTGTTTTTGTAAAAGGAGAGCAATTGTAGATGTAATTAATTAATTATCGAAGTATTCTTGTAAAATCAAAGATTTGTGGTTGCAAAATATTCCTTTTAAAAATAAAAATGGGTTAGAGGCACATGAAAAAGACAATTGTAACCCTCACTCTGTTTTTTGACCGAAGTTCACCCAAGGAATCACTCCACTTTAAAGGGACTAATCAATGCATAATTATGTGCCGGGTACCAATTTGGGAAACACCTTAATTATCAAGTAGATGAGCATTTGGGGACTTCACTCTAATCATAAGAACATTAATAATTATAAACATGTGTAGTCATTCATATGTAGAAAATAGAACCATTTGAAAGTCAGGGGGGAAAAAGAGTTTGAAAAATAATGCAATGCTTGGGGAGGTGTTATTCAACTCATCTGCTATTTTCCACTGTAAATGTACACACACCCATTGCACTAGAAGAGTTCTTGTGGTTTTCCAAGAAACCCAAAGGTAAAAATGGAGTCAACAATAATACAAAGATACAAAGTTGGCCTTCCCCTAACAAGAGAAGAGAAGGGAAATGAACTGTACACACACAACAAGTGGACCCCCTCCCCTCATCCATTGCTTCCGTCACAACTCCCGTCGCTGCCTTGCTGTCGCTTTTCCCGAAATTTCTCCCCCCACATTTTGGCCTCTGCCACGGCGCGTTCTCTCTCTATATCCCTGTTCAACTTCCTGACAGTTTCCCTAGGGGAATCTTCCTTCTCGGACCCGTCCAAGTCCCATTTCCTACCGGACCCACACCCAGACCCGTCCTCGTTCTTCGATAGTCTCAAAGCCCTCTTATCATCCCCAGAGGATTTGTTGGCGGTGCAGGGGTCATATGCCTGATTGGCCAAGTAGGAAAGGGCAGTGACAACATCTCCAATCAGAGGACGAGCTGCAGCCTGCTCTTGGATACACATGGATGCCACAGCTAGAGCCTGGTAAAGGCCTCTCATTGGAAATTGACCTTGCAGCTTTGGATCAGCTAATTTCGCAAACTTCCGGCGATCATTGAAGAGTGGTCGTGCCTGCAGATATCGAAGATATATCATTGTGGTTTGGTATGGAACACACGAGATTACGTTAAATTACCAAATGACCTTAGAAGTATCTGAAATATACAAATAAGTTCCCTAAGAAGTCTGATTTTTCACAAAATGTCAAAGGGATTGTTGGTAACTCTAAGAACCACCCTCAAGGGTCATTTTGTAATTCGAACTAACCCAATAAGATAATTACAGAAGGGGGGGGGGGGGGGAGGGTACCCATGTGACAAGGTTCTGCTGCCCTGGTGGTTGGGTGCTGTCAATGGCCTTACGTCCTGTGATGAGCTCTAAGAAAACAACGCCGAAACTATAGACATCAGATTTTACGGTCAGTTGTCCTGTCATGGCATATTCAGGAGCACAATAGCCGTAGGTCCCCATGACCCTTGTGGAGACATGTGACTTATCTCCGGTAGGACCAAGCTTTGCTAGTCCGAAATCAGAAAGCTTTGGGGTAAACCCTTCGTCTAGCAAAATGTTTGATGACTTGAAGTCCCTATAAATTACCGGAGGATTAGCTTTATCATGAAGATGCTCCAAACCTTTGGCTGCGCCCGCTGCTATTTTCATCCTTTTGTTCCAATCCAATGGCTCTTTATCGGGTGGTAAATCTGAAATGAAGCTCCCAAGTTATTAGTGACAATATTATCATATGGGAAAAAACACGGATGACAAATTGACTTGAGCAACATATAAATGACTAGATTTTGTTTTAAGGAGGGCATGCTACTATATCAAACCCCGTATATAATTTGGCTAGTCCGTGTATGCAAAATGACCTTTGTGGGCACAAAATCATGCATCTCAACCCTTGAAAAAGATGGTTACTCCATAGGTAGGATAGGAATAAAGGAACAAGCAAGGCACATGTTAGTAATGCTAATGCAATGCTAAAAACTGTATGTGCTGAAGAGATTAATACTCTGTTTGGGAGCACCATTTGTAATTAGCATTAGAGGTTTATGAACAATTTTTTAAAGGTGCACGTTAGCACTTGAAAATCCTAAATCTAAAAGCTAGACTTTATAGCATTTTCAGGAATGCTAAAGCTAAAGTGCTAAACTACAACGCTGATGTTAACACACACTATCATTATGCCGTGTTCAAGGAATTTGAGAAGGAAAAGAAGATAACGATAAGAAATAACTTTTTCTTGTTTGCTTACAAAGGAAAAGAAAAAAACGAGACGAAGAAATAAACAAAAGGGTGGAGGAGAGAATTTTTCTTCCAATTTGGTGAGGAAATGGAGAGAAAATGAGAAACCTTTTTTCTTTCCTTCTTAATTTTCCTCGAACCAAACACAGGGTAAGTACATAAAAAGAACAAACTGTATAGCTAGAATCAAGGGTATATGGTTTACCATGAAGGTGATCTTCCAATGATCCCAAGGGCATAAATTCATAGACAAGAAGCCTCTGGTCACCATCTGCACAGTATCCAATCAAGTTAACTAAATTAGGATGATGGAGAAGGCTGAGCATAAGTACTTCCACAAGAAACTCTCTATTCCCTTGAAGCCCATTCCTATCCAATTGCTTAACAGCCACAGCCTGCATCGATCATAAGGAATTAGACAACAATGGAAACCCATCCAAAAAAAACTATTGAAGACAAAGGTGGGCAGTGATGAAACCACAAGAAAGGAGATGGCTTGCATCATTCTTGAAATTTTCAAGATTTGATTTAAAATGCTGCCTCATGCCAAACATAAACCTAAACTTTGAAAAGTTAAACTGAAATGATAATCACCTGTCCATTGGCGA
The DNA here is from genome assembly GCA_003260385.1 of Cuscuta australis. Lineage (NCBI taxonomy): Eukaryota > Viridiplantae > Streptophyta > Magnoliopsida > Solanales > Convolvulaceae > Cuscuta > Cuscuta australis. The sequence goes on along the minus strand of NQVE01000209.1, from coordinate 4,303,939 downwards.
GTTTCCCTTTATATACACGTCCAAATCCACCTTCACCTATGAAAGATTCGGGCCTGAAGTTACTTGTAGCGGCTGCAAGCTCGCGAAAAGTGAATGTATGAGCCGCGATCTGACCACCGGGTAAATCCTTTAAAACTGAAGGTTCTCTCTTCAGACTAGCACTACTTCGTGATTTTAATCGGTCTGCTCCTGTAAGTAATATCATCCCAAAATCAGTCTACATACAAAGGTTCATCCAAAATCTCTATGGGATCCAATATAACAATCAAAATGGCAAATAGTTCATTCCTCATACGCTAGAAATGGCTTTTTCCGGATCTTGCCAACAGAAATCTAAATTGACTGGATTGAGCTTAAAACTAAAAGCACAGAAGAATGTAAGATTTGGGCAATAATCAGTTGCCCAGATTTCATCTACACCCAAATCAAAATTTCAATAAACTCAATCTGAACAAGATCTCATTTATCCGGTCATGACAGAGAATGGAAATTGCTAAATGTAAAACAAATTGATCAATTCCTATCACAGCATCCATGGGTTTTATCCAAAGAACTGCAGCCAATAAATCTCATAGAAGAGATCAACTCAAATCAAAAGTAAAAACCCCAGAACCTGAAGACAATCTGGACATGTTGGAAGGAACAGTGGGATGAACTTCAATGTGATCATCGCTCCCTTTGTTCAGCGTCTCAGCCTCCTTTGAATCAAAACAAGGGAAGCAACCCATGCGTTCCTCCAACAAAGATTCGAACTTTACAGAACCCCTTTACTATACAAAGAACTTCTACAAAAAGATTGATCAAATTGACTGAAACCCCAGTCCAGTCGTCAACTTCTACATCTCAAGAATCCCAAGAAACACAAAGGGAACAACTCAATGCGTGTAAAGAATCTGGATCTGCGTGCACCAATCTGGGCATCTATGTTCCTTCCTGGCGATCAGAAACAAAAGAGACATTCAATAACAGCCCTCCACCTCAAGTAGAAAGAGGAGCAGCAAGAAAGATTCTGGGAAAGGCTATTTTTAGCAATATCGCGAGAATATGAAGGCGAACATACCAAATGGATGAAAGATAGTGATTTTGAGAAAGAGCTGTGCCCGGCTTTGTTGCGTCTTTCCAATCCAACACAAAAGCCCGCCCCACCCCCGCCCCCAAACCACCCCTACCCTAGCCCGCCAGGTCCTTGCTGCGAATCTTTGACATGCGAAATACGGTGTATGAACGCGTATTAACTGTACAAGTATACGGCCACAAAGTCTACGTTTATTAGGTTTATACGTAGTTATTAGAAACCCCCGTTTAACCGCAGTCTACGACTTGTTTGACAAGCAGATATCGATAATCTTGAAAAGAATTAAGCTAGGGGTACACCAATATGGGGTACCCCAAGTGTACACCAAGTCAACACAGACACACACATACATAAAGTGTCTGTGTTGCACAGACATTTTGTGTCTGTGTGTGTCTGTGTTGGCTTGGTGTACATTTGGGGTACCCCATGTTGGTGTACCCCTAGCATTGCCCTCTTGAAAAACTAATTTCAGCGATAATAATTACTTCGTAGTAGTAGTAATTAGGCCAAATAGCGCTGATACCCCGTGGTTTGCAAAATAAGTACCAATACACTCTATGTTTTCAAAATTCATTTCTAAAGTCTCTCTGTGGTTTCAAAATGTTGCACCCGTGCCCCCTCTGATCATTTTCCGGCGAAGAAGGGGGGTAATGGTGCGTATTTTTTAAACCATATGGGGTATCAGTGCTGATTTTTATTTCTCTCATATTTTTTGTTCTTTCCATTTTTTCCTTATTTTTTTCATTTATTAATAAAGGTTTTTTAAAAAAATTATTTTTATAATGTTCTTAAAATTTAAAGTTATTTTTGTTTGAAAAAATAACATATAATGTTTATGTACTTCTCAAATTAATAATTTTTGTTTTTTCTGAAAAAAGTAATTTTTTTAAGAACTTCAAAAAAATGAGGAATAAAATAAGAAAAAAATTAATACAAAAATAAAAATGAATATCCTTTTTGGACATCTTAATTCTATGGACTTTTTTAGGCGTGTCCAATTTTTTTTGTATAAGACTTTTTTTGCGTATTTTAATTTTTTTTCATTTCGTTTTTCCATATTTTTATTTTTTTATTCTTTGTTTTTTTGAACTTTTCAAATAATTATTCTAAGTAACAAAAAGGAAAAATGTTTAATTTCAGATAGATGTAATATATGTTAATTTTTTTATTTTTATTTTCATTTCAAACACAAAGACTTTGAAAATTTTTGAAGCATTATAAAAAATTGAAAATATATTTAAAAAAATCTAGGAAAAGGAAAAAGAGATAGAAAATATTTAAAAAAAGGAAGAATAATAAACGAAAATAAGAAATGAGCACGAATGCCCCCTATGGTTTAAAAATTATGCGCCAATGCCCCCTCTTAGCCGGAAAATGGCCGGAAAATGATTAGAGGAGGTGTGGGTGCAACATTTTGAAACCACGGGGACTTTAGAAATAAGTTTTGAAAACAGAAGGGGTATTTGTGTCAATTTTCTAAACCACAGGGGGTAACGGAGCTATTTGGCCGTAGTAATTATAACTTCCCCAACTCCAATTACACAAGCTGACAAGCTTGATTGGAAATTACATCACTCAATTATAACTTCCCCACCTCCAATTACACAAGCTTGATTGGAAATTACATCACTCAATCTTTCTTGACCTGTACCAGTATTTTTTTAAGGAAAAATCAGAGTCAGTCTTGAGAAAATGGGTCTTTGTCCTAACAAATTAAATTATATAACTATTTAATTTAAAATATCGATTAATATTATTATAATATACATAAAAATTTATAATATCATAACTAAATATCATATTAGCTACCCTAAAAATTTATTTTTTCTAAATTTTTTTTATTAAAAAATATACAATATTTATATTAAAAAATTAAAATTATTGGGCCCTCGAAAAATGGAACTTGACCCGTAGGGCAACTTGGCCCACCCTCAGCCCAGCCTGGGAAAAAAATGAAGGTGTTAACTATTAATAGTATGAGCAAGACTATCTCGTATGAACTTTGGTATGGTAGCCACTAACTTGAGTTTGAAAATTTTGAGCTATAGGGCAGTAGTAAGATTCTCTGAACCTAACGAAAAATTTTGGGTGAAAAAAGTGTTGATTGTAATTTCATTAGATATGCCAAGTATTTTGAGACATAGGTTTTATCTTGTAGAACCTAGTGACTGGGTATGTGTTAACACTGTCATAAAGTCAAGAGATGCAATCTTGAAGAGAACAAATTCCCACCGATACTTAGACCGAAAGATATTTTTCTAGGTAATTCTCTCCTGCCAAACCATGATGCTTTTAGTAGTCACTTAGTTCTTACTCATGTTTCTCATTTTCCGACAGAACATGGGAAAGTCAAAATATTAGAGTTGCCAAATTCTTTTGCTCTGAGTTTTAATTATATTTAGTTGACGGTTCTAGGAATGAAATTTTATTTCAATATCAATAGGTTACAATATTGAGGAATATCTTAGAACATATAATGAAGTTATGGCTTCAAAGGACATGACTTTCTAAAAAGAAGTAAGTAGTTCAAGACAAGATGTACTCCTTGGAAAACACTAATTGGAAACTAGATGTTTTACTTCATAGATGCAAACCTTAGATTGTAAAGAGATCTTCTAGAAGAAGAATTGAAGAAGAAAAAGAAGAAGGTAGACGATACCATTGATACATTTAAAGCCGAATAAATGCTCTTGTACATAACCTTGTTATTCACCAAATAAATGTGAAAAGCTACATTTTTGAATGTTGAATTGAAAGAGGAGATTTATATGAATCAACCACAAAGTTTCACTATGCGTGTTAGTGAGCATGAAGTATGTAAGTTGGGAAAGTCGTTATATAGCTTAAAGCAGACACCTATACAACATCATCAGAGGTTTGATGATATTGTGTTGTCACACTGTCTCATGTTGAATCAAGATGACAAGTGTGTATATAACAAATTGGATCCCTCTCGTAAATGAGCTATAATTTGTCAACATCAAGTCAATAAGACTAAAAAATGTTGTCATCTAAATTCTCCATGAAGAATATACAGGGAGGCAGACGTAATCTTAAGCAGTAGGATTGATCGTGGGAACACTTGGATATCCATAACACAGTCTCATTACATTGGGAAGGTGTTGAAGAAATTCAGTTTTTTAAATTGTTCTATGGTAAGAACCCTTCTGAATCCTTCATAAAATTTTTACATAGCAAAAGTAAAGTTATATCATAGCTTGAATAGTAAATGGCTATTATCTATTTAATGTATGCCATTATTAGCACACGACCTGACATACAATTGATGATGGAAAGTTAAGTAGGCAAACTAGAGATCCCGATACACATTAGTGGTAAGCTATGAGGATTGTATTCAAATTCAAATAATAGAGGAGAACTATGGACTCTGGTTTCGTATACTCTCCTAATCCTCTTGTTGTAGAGAGATTTGTAACACTCTTACCCCTGTAACTCGAATACATGGACTAGCGGACCAGGTTGTCACTCATTTGGCATCCAAACAAAATAATTTCAAAAATATTTCTAAAATATTTAATTCAAAAACATTATTTAATTATATATTGAAGTAATATAAAACGATACGGAAGCTTAAGTACTTAATTCAAACACGACCTTAGATTCTTTCCCAAAAATATACTAAATTCAAACTGAAATATTAAAAAATTGTTGCTTCTAAAACCCAATTCAAACCCAATTAAAAAACCTACACTCCATTAAAAAACTTACGGTCTTTGTGCGCCACGAGTTACACTGCCAACTATTCCGTGAAAACGACACGTGTGCGTGACAACTGCCAGACCATCGATTCTTCAGCTACAATAGTCACAACCAAAAATGGATGAGGAATATCTTTTGCTGAAGACAGCCGCTACAATCTTTTTGGCTACTGCTAGCTCGTAACCCAGACGGCGATGAGAAGACATAAGTTGCGTGGCAATGACACGTGATTGCACGGTGCTCTGTCCTCTAGCTGCACTATAGATTTCCCTAAGATCTGGAAACAAATCTTAAAACAGAAATGATCGAAAAATATCTCTAGCAAGGACATCATTGTCGAAAATTGGATCTAGGTAAGGGCATCAGTGTCATAAAACAGCTCTAGCAAGTGCAACGACGATCGAAAATAGATTTGGGTGTGGGCAACGACTTCATTTGAATAAGAAAACACATCAGAAATCATTCTTACCTCCATGGAATCGATATGAAGTGGGCGACAAAGATTATATTTAGGATCGGGAAGAGAGACACAACGAATGAGTTGATTTAGAGAGGAAGGGAAAAAGAGTGTCATAAATGTGAAGAGTTGATTGAGAGGAAGAGGAATAGAGTGGCATAAATATGGGGAGGTTGGATAGTAAAAGATGAAAGGGTATAATAATCCTTTTTTATCGTTTTAAAAGAAGTTGGAAGATAGTCTTAGGACGTAGAAAGTAGTTATTTATAAACTTCGTCCTTAGCCTGAGTGGTACGGAGCTCATACTCTAAGATTTAAAAGAAAATTCACCAAAGTCAAAAACATTAACTGATCGTTAGGGGTGGGTTTGGTTTTGACGGTTCGTTTTCACCTAAAACCAAAGACCAAATGGAAGGTAAGTTGGCAGTTTGGTTCAGTTCGATTTTGCATAAAAAATATATAAACCGTTGGTTATTCGGTTTGGTTTTGTGCAGCTTTTATTTCGGTTTTTAAAAATAAAATTTATAAGCATTAAAAAGTTGTAAAAACAGTAATTCGATGCAGCAATAACAATAGGTAGGCTTGAGCTCGGTTTTTTCGGGTTTGATATTTACATAAAACCAAAATCAAACGGAAGGTTAGAGTTCGGTTCGATTCAATTTTACATAAAAAAATATGTGTCGAGTGCCCAACAAACATCTAAGAACTTCCAAAAACTCCAAAAGCTTCCGTATGTAAATATGAATTACAGATAATTTGCATTTTTGGCATAACACTTTCATTTCTATTATAGCATCAACGTTTTCTCATGTAAATATATAAATATCTCGTATCAATTTTTAATGTTAATATAATTCCGTATCAGGATTAGTTATTGATGTTTATATTTCTAGGCTTTTTTAAAGTTTATAATATGGTTTATAAAGTGTAATAGTTAAGAAAAATAAATTTAATCGATAAATCAATTATTTACATTTATATTTTTATGATTTTTCTCATATCACATATACTCATATAAGTAAAGCAGAGTACCTAAGGAAGTTCGGTTTATTCGGTTCGGTTCGATTTTACGAGGTGAAAACAAAAAACGAAAACCAAACAATAATGGTTCGGTTTGGTTTTTTACATTCAGTTCCGGTTTTGGTTTTTTTGGTTCGAGTGTTTTTCAAGCTCGTTTCGATCACTTTCGGTTCATTTTGCGGTTTTCAGTTTTCCTAACCCAACCCTACTGATCGTGCATTATTAAGTTGAGAAAGTATATGGCTCTGTTTGGGATCAACGTTAGAGATCAGCTTTAGAATTTTGTAAAGATTATCTGACGGTAGTCTTTAACGCTAGCATTTTCAGAAATAATCTACACCATTAAATTTCTATCCAAAACATTAACACTAATTGAAAACCTGATCTCCAAACAAGAGCTTAGGACATTTGAATTGAGTAATTTGATCGTTCGGATCAGATGGTCACTCATTAGGCCATCACAGCTATTTTCCAGGCCAAATAGCTTCCGTGCCCCCTTTGGTTTGGAAAATTGGCAGCAATACCCCCTCTGTTTTCAAAACTTATTTAAAAAGTCTCTGTAGTTTCAAAACGTTGCATCCACACCCCCTCCGATCATTTTCCAGCCATTTTCCGGCGAAGAGGGGACATTGGCGCATAATTTCTAAACCATAAGGGGCATTCGTGCTCATTTCTTATATTTGTTTATTATTCTTCCCATTTTAAAAATACTAGTTTTTCAACCCGTGCCACGCACGGGATCGAATTTTTTTTTGTCGATTCTTTAATTTTTTCGTTGTCATATTTTTCGGAATCAAGTAAATATATTTATCTCACATGGTTTTTAATACTATAGGCAAAAATACAAAAATAAAATAAATAATATTTGAGGAATTGAATGTGTACTCTACAAAATTTGTTTTAATTCTGAATTTCCTGAAAGACTTCAGAGTATACAACATTTTTTGGGTGTGATTGAAAGGGTTTTCATTATCATTTCGAACCAATATTTTTAATCATGTCTTTGTTTTCACTGGTAAAACAACAATATAGAATGACCATCGACTTCGTTAAAAATAATCCAACAAAAACAATATTTGAGACTCGTCTTTTCTGGAACTTTAGGGATAGTCCTAGATATATGGGATGATACCAAATTCATCCAGGATATGTAAACTTTTTCCCCAACCCAATTTTACGAATAACAATAGCACCGATAACGTTTTTCGCAGTTCTTCAACATAATCGATACCTCCTTTTTAAAACTATTTTGTCGGATAAGATTCTCGAAAATTTAATTTCATTCAAAAACTCAACTATTATTAAATCGTCATCAACGCTTACATCTGAATTTGTCTGGCATGCATAATCAACTCAAGTACTCTATTTCATCTCTTGGGATGAGGGATACGAAAAATATATGACCAATTCTACAACCTCGAGCGTGTGTGCCAATAACTATCTTTCGTTACATTGTTCTTATAATGGTGCTATCGAAGTAGAGAAGTAATAATTTTTTGTAGCATACAGCTTGATTAATAAATAACCAAAAATATTAGTTTTTTTGAACTCAAATTGCTAGTGATTTTTTTCGAGAGTATAGAAGTATGTAAAAATTAATAATAAGCTCAAAGATGTTAATTTTTGACTTTTAATATAAATAAGGTGTGTGTTATATAAAAAGGCATTAGGGACCATATATAAATATTTTTACATAATATCAAACATTTTTATACCCTTTATCCATTAATAAATTTTATTATAATTTTCAAAGTCTATATATTTTTCTATGATAAATTGTGTACCGTTTAAGAATATAACAATTACTTTTTATCTAAAAATTTAACAATTAGTATTCAAGAATATTATTTGATTGTAATTACATTTATAACAATTAATATTATACCATAAATATTTTGATTGTGAACATCAATCAATACTTAACTTATTACACATAACTAGTACCTTACCAACTCTTTAACGTTTTAGAAATTGTTTATTGGAAACTAATAATTTTTGTGTTACAAATATGAAAAGTTTTACAAAGCTATTAATTAAAAATAGTAACTTTAATATGGGTAATACTAATTTGAAAAAGGAGCATAATTGTTATTGGACTTAGAATATTTTTTTTATTGTACACAAAATATCATTAATGCTCTATTAAATAAACATGCCAATAAAAATCTTTTTCTTTTTATATACTTGATTCTCTTTTTTAGAAAATGAAAACAAATGTTTTAAATGTTAGTTTATAATATTATTATTATCATTATTATTATCCTTATTATTATTATTATACGTAGCTCAAATCCTTAACTTACATTTTTTATTGAGGTTGTTAATATGAAGTTCCAAGCCCAAACTTGCATCACTTTAATCAGCTTTTTTTATTTATAGTGTATTCAAATTTTTAGTGAGTTTTATTTTTGAATTCTAATATACATAAGGCATGTGTTATATAAAAAAATATATTTTATCAATTTATAATTTATTTGCCTTTTAATATATGTAGTATACATTTTCAATTTATTTAAAAATAAATTTTATTTTATTTTACTTTTTAATAAAATGGTATTTAAATATCATTTATTTATCCCTTCCAAAAAAACTACCATCCAGTCATTCACTTTCTAAATTTCCATTGTGCAAAAACAGTTTCCATGCACGCAAATCTTCATTGGTTCGCAACCATTTCAAACCAGTCCTCCCACAACATGCAGAAACAGAACCAATAATCTCCTAACAAATAAAATTACATCCAAATATATGTATATATTCAATCTTGCAAATGGAGAAGATAATTCCTTCAGGAAAAAGCATTAGTATCGGCAACAATGGATGTAACGGCTCCGGCAGCCCTGTGTCGCGATTGTTCATCACTTCCAGCATTAAAAGGAATGATTTGAGTACACAACGCCCTGGCGATGAAGATTCCTTGGATAATGTTGCAGAAAAGGCCGATCAGATATGCCGTGATGTTGATCAATTCATCTCCGTCCTCTCTGAAAGCGACCGTAGCTCCAGTCTGCCGAACATTCCCGACGCCGTCGAAGATCTATGCAAGATCGTGGAGTCAAGGACTGCCGAGTATGTTTCCAGAAAAAACCAGATCCGATTTGGTAAGGTAACAGAGGAGGACGGCTCCTTCATTGATGCCGTCATACGGTTGTCGAAATTGAGCAATGTGTTCAACGATTTTCCGGCAGGCTCGACGACGTCGTCGTGGTTGAACCGGATCGGAATTGTGTTGCAGCGGGCGATGGCTTTCATGGAAGAAGAGTTGCCTGTCTTATTGGAAGGTTCGAGACATTTCTCGGATTCTAATGTGAGGAAATCGTTGTCCTTGGATTCCAGGGATGAAGATAGAGATACATCTCCCCGCGAATCCGAATCTATCGGGAAGGATAATTATCCGGCGTGTTCACCGGAGGCCGTGGCTGCAATTAGCCGCATAGCCTCAGCCATGATCGCGGCTGGATATGAGAACGAATTCTGCCAGGCCTATTCGATCTCGCGGAGAAATGCGTTCTCTGAACAGATGAAGAAATTCGATTTCGAGAGGATTAACGTGGAAGATGTTCAGAAAATGCCTTGGGATACTCTGGAAGGGGAGATCACGAGATGGATGGGAGTGGTGAAATTCTGCTCAGAGACATTAATTCCGGGAGAACGGAGACTCGCCGACTCTATTTTCTCCGATCATCCGCCGCTCTCCCACACCGTCTCCACCAATTTCACTCGTCCGGTGGTGATTCAGCTCATGGACCTGGCGGAGGTGGTGTCGATGACGAAACGCTCCGCCGAGAAGCTCTTCAAATTCCTAGACATGTACGAGACCATCTGCGATCTCACCTCCACACTCCGCGATTGGTGCTCCGACGGCAGCCTGAGCGAGATCAGACACGAGATCGCCGCCGTCGGAGATCGAATCGGAGAAGCTGTCGTCAGCCTTTTCCTCGACCTCGAGAACTCGATCCGAAACGACGTGTCGAGAACTCCGGTCCCCGGCGGAGCCGTGCACCCTCTGGTGCGCTACGTCATGAACTACCTGGAGTACACTTTCGAATACAAAGACACATTAGAACGGATCTTCAACCAACACGGCGGTCCGGACATGATCCAACCGTCACTCGGCTCACCCTTCGACGGGAACAACTCATCGCCAGCACCGGAACCAGATCCAGAGATCAAAACGACACCATTCTCCACACAAATCGTGAAGGTCATGGATCTCCTAGACGCGAATCTACAAACCAGAGCATCGCTGTACAGAGATCCATCCCTGCGCGACATATTCCTGATGAACAACGGCAGATACATTCTCCAGAAAGTGAAACGGTGCGGCAAGATGCACAAACTGATGGGCGACGATTGGTGCCGGAGGAGATCCGGGATCGTCAGACAATTCCACAAGAGCTACCAACGGGAAACATGGGGGAGGGTGTTGAGAATCCTGAACCACGACGGATTGCAGGTGAACGGGAAAATCGCGAAGCCGGTTCTGAAGGAGAGGTTCAAGAGCTTCACCGCCGCATTCGAGGACATACACAAAACACAGAGCAGTTGGGTGGCCAGCGACGAGCAGCTACAATCGGAGCTCCGGGTATCGATCTCGACGGTGGTGATTCCGGCTTACCGGTCTTTTCTGGGGAGGTTCAGACAGTGTCTTGAGAATTCTAAACAAGCGGAGAGATACATAAAGTATCAGCCGGAGGACATTGAGGCTTTGATAGAAGAGCTGTTTGAGGGCAATCAGGCGTCAATGGTAAGGAGGAGAGCATAGCCATTTGCGAGTTCATCACTTTAATTACAATTTACAAAGATGAAGTCTACCATTTCTTTCTCCTTCTCAACTGTTAAAAACTCATAATCATAACCATAACATAGTAGAGATATAGTAGCATGAAGTATATCAACAAACAAAACGAATTTTTGTTAGCTAATAGATTACTCCCTTCCTTGTAGTATTTTTGTCTTATTGCAATTTATCACGCAATTGTTTTTATGTGTTGTACAGTTCCTATTTAAGTTATAAATTTATAGAAGTATTTGCACTAAATAGCACTAAAACTTAAGTCATTTTTCTAAATATCACTTAAATTGTTTTATTCTTTAAATAACACATAATAATGTCCATAATGTCCAATGATGGCGAATATTTGCTTGAATAATGACTAATGCATAATGACTAAAAGTGCTACATTGAGAAGAGAAACACATGTGATGCTATTTAGGGAAAGTCATTATGTTTTAGTGCTATTTAAGTAAATTCCTCAAATTTATATTGGCGTTATTATAAAAGGAAATAAATACACCATGCCACTATGACATTCATGGATATAAATTAGCACATTACATTAAGCAAACATTTTCTAAAAATACCTATTAAAACATTTTATTTGAATTTTCATACCGCACATTAATATATCGTTAGCGAGCACAGACCACTATTTGAAAATCGCGTACAAAACTTTTGTTTATTTTTACGTTTTTATTGATAATTTGATAAAATAAAATTTTATTGTTACAGCTTACAACCTGTGTTAAAGAACTTTTCACGTAGATTTTAAATATGTAAATTTTATTTTTTATTTCTATACAACTCTTAAAATAAATTGAATTAAAAAATTTAAAAACTTCACTTCGTTTGGCGTAATGTGACAATATTTTGGGATGGATGGAGGATAATATTTCTTTAGATTTTAGTACGGAGTATATAACTTCTATGTAAAACAAGAAGTGAACGAATAATATTTGGGAGAATTTCTCTTATATTTTTGTAGGACCCCACAGGTTAAGAAGTCTATATAGAAACTAAATACAAAAGGAAAGGAATCAACATATATCCGGAAACTACCATAACAATATATACGGAAGTATATGGAAATAATATATTTGGAAATATGTGGAAATATAATCTTTCTTTTAACACCCCCCCCCCTCTCAAAGTTGGAGCATGCTAAACTAAAATGCCCAACTTGAGAATAAGAAACTCCAGATGAGATTTTCCCAATATGAATATCTGCAAGCTAGTGCGTAGTAAGAACATGATGCGTACGAACCACACCGCGAAGAAGCTCATCATGAATAAAATGGCAATCAATTTCAATATGCTTCGTGCGCTCGTGAAGACTGGATTAGCTTCAATGTGAAGTGCAGATGTGTTGTCACAATGAATAGTCCTAGGATGATCGTGCCAGACTCCTAAACAGTGCAAGAGACTCTTCAACCACTTCAACTCACAAGTAATAGCAACAAGAGCCTGATACTTAGCTTCAAAGAAACGGGTGATTTCAATCCGTAAAACTACCACTTGCAAATCGGAGTAGGTGACTTCAATTAACAACATATATATGTAGCCACACTGCTTGACAACTGGCTCAGGTTGCTGCCATGTATTATGCTTCGTATAACGAGAGTGCTACTCTATCTTACTTATGCAAAACCAATGATATCGGAGATGAGCCAATAAAACATGCCATGTTGTACTCCGCACGTGATCATGGTTTGCATTATGACTACTATCACAATAATTGACTAACCTAACTGATTTGCATTGTGTGTACCTTATGCCAAAACCCATCGTACCCTTTAAGTAACGAAGTATTTTCTTAGCGGGTGACATATAAGATCGTTTTGGAGATTGCATGTACTTACTTATAATCCCAATTGAGTAAGCCAATTAAGTCCGGGTTTGTAAGAGATACCTTAATGGTCCTACTAGTCTGCGATACTCGGTGGAATCAATTTCACTCTTGTAACGCCCTAAAAATGGGCCTATTAATTTTAATAAAATCTTTCACAAAGCAAACTATTTTGTTCAATAAAAAAATAGAAATTCAAAAAAGGTCAAATGTTTTATAATCAATGTTGGTTCGGTTTGTTTGTAGAGTTTATCAAGAACTTTCCAACGACATATTTTATGAGCAAAATATATTTATAGATAAAAAGCTATGCGTAAATTAATATTCTTAAAAAAATAAAAAAATAAATTTATAAAAAGATTTTCTAAATAAAGTTAGCATTAAATATAAGTTGGTATTTTATTGAATTAGACAATTTATTTATAAAAAAATATAAATACAAGTTTATAATAAATGAAATCAATTATAACACATGAAATAAAATAGAGGAACTAGAGTAAATCCTAGAGTAATTTACCTAAATAGGACTAAAACATAATGACTTTCTCAAAATAAGACCATATGTTTTTATTTCTCAATGTAGGACCTTTGGTCATTATTACTTAGTCATTATTCAAGTAAATGTCCATCATTGCTGTGCATTATTCCTTCCACGAAGACATTATTAAGTCCTATTTAGGGAATAAAAAAGTTTAAGTCCTGAATTAGAAAAATCATTATGTTTTAGCCCTATTTAGTGCAAATTTCACTAAATCCTATCCTAATCTTTAAGCTTGACATGCAAAGGGTAAGTGGCAAATTAAGGACACTAACTTATCCTTTGAATAGCCACGTGTAACCTCATCATTTCTCCCAATTCTTAAGCATTAAGAAAACTTAGCTATAAATAGAATATAGAAGCTAAGCTAAAGCCCATGTTTTCTCCACTGCAAAACAAATTATCCTAGTAATCAACTTGTTATATATATACTCGTGGAGTAGGCAAGAACGCCGAAGTTTGAGCGGCTGCCAAAAGTTCATTCATTTTTTTTGTCAAAACAACTCGCCTCAATCAAACGCCAAGGTGAGTACCGCCGCCCGTATAACAATCATTACTTAATATAATACGTTAATATATGCTATATTTGTTATATATTCAATTGAATTAATTTCCGTCACTAATAATCGGGAACACCACCGACTTTTATTTTTAACATGTGTTACGTTCAAATTATCTAAAATATTCTCCAAAAGGAATCTATGATGATTATATAAGGGCATGCGAATAGAAAATAAAATTTTGAAACAAATTTTTGAATACCGTTAAAGAAGGCGACCGGATAATGGGTCACGATAGCTGCATACAATTTGTACAAATCTTTACGTCCAAACTATTTATTATGTTTTATAAAAAGTATTTTGATGATAAAAAGAAAAAAATTTGGGTTTTGAACATAAAAACAAAGTTACCTCGTCGGAGAAGGTGACCGGAAACGACCAACTCCAAGTGACAAGATTCTTTTACATTATATGCCTAAAACTACTTCTCTACATTCTAAGGAAATTTTTAATAAGATTTTAGTAAGAAAAAAAAGATAGCTTTGAAGCAAATATAAAATACTCTATGTATTATTTTTAAATTTCGTATATGGAGTAAAATATGATATGTGTTAAATTTGAAATATGGATTCAAAAAAAAGTTATTTTGAAATATATATTTTGTACGAATATGTTAATCTTCCGCATTTATAATAGTTACTCCGATATTATCAATAAATAAATAAAGTTTTATTTAATGCTCCATCTACCTATTCAAAAAGTTAAACCCGTTAACATCGCGAGTCGGATATTCAAATAAATTCGGGTTTCCGGGTCGTGGCATTACAACTCTCGTCCTCCTCCTTTATTAACAGAGTATCTAGGTTCATCGGCACATAGGTTAGATTGTGGTCTATCATCCATGCATCTTTCAGAATCATTTTCGTATATGCCTCCTGCTTGATTGTATCTTGTTTGCTATTCGCAACACTTCTATCCCAACGTAATACGTAAGCTTTCCCAAATACCACATTTCAAATTTCTCTGTCATAGCTTGCTTGAACTTGGATATGATCGTCAGATTGGAACCAGTTACAACCAAATCATCAACATACACACCAACTATGATTAAGTCAATTTTAATAACCCTTCGATATGCCACTCGTTCTTCAACAAACCTTTGAAACTTCATATCACATAGAATACGTACTATCAAGCTTATTATCCCATGCTCGTGGGATCTGTTGCAACTCGTAAAGGGCCTTCGAAAGTCTGTAAACCATATTTGGTTTCTTAATAAAACCATCCGGATAGCTTACAAAGACTTCCTCTTTTAAATATCTATGCAAGAATACTAACTTTACATCAAGATATGCAATTCCCAACCCTTTGAAGCAGGAAGTGAGATAAGTAACCAAACCATCGCTAGTCGAGCAACCGGGGCAAATACCTTGTCAAAATCACTTCTAGGTTGTTGCACAGGGCCTCTTGGCACGAGTCTTGCCTTATACTTGTTTATCGACCTGTCAATATTCCTTTTGATTTTATTTAGCATATTAAGTTTCACGCCATCTGGTAGTTTGGTTAGAGTCTAAGTTTCATTCTTTTCTATAAACTCAAGCTCTTCCTTCATTGCTTTCATCCATTCGGGATTTTATTTAGCTTCAACAAAATGGTTTGGTTCATCTTCATTGCATGATGACAAGAGCTCAAATTCTTCCCATAGATTTAAAACATGGTCGTTGTATTTAGCCGGTGGTTATTTTTGTCGGGTGGACCTCATGAGTTGAGTCTTAGACAAACTTTTAATTTCATGTGGAACATCCTGCGAGCTATTTGAACTCCATTCATCCCTCTCGACCCAAGTTGAACTCCATTCTTTTTTATGTCAGTTTGGTCCACATTGACTAAAACATTTCCAGTTTCAATTGCTTTACTCCATTGTCCTCAAAGAATACCTAGATGTCGATCATCTTCACAATTGGCCTTGGCGCAGTTCCATCTTGGCTTCTCATCAAATACTACATTTCAGGACACAATCAGTCTTTGAGTATAAGGATCAAATAGATGATATGCTTTTGAACCTGGTTTTGGTCCTAGATGAACTAACTTTCTTGGTCGATCATCTAGCTTCTTCATCCCAAATCCATTAACTTTTGCATAGACCACATACCTGAACATCCTTAAGTGACTGATATTTAGTCTTTGACAATGATGCCCTTCATACAGTGTCTATTCTGATAATGCTCTCGCGGGAATCTGATTTAGAATATAGGTTGCATATCGAACTGCTTCTCCCCACAAATAGTTAGGTACCCCCTTTGCCTTGAGTAAACTTTGTGTCATTTTGAGGAGGGTACGGTTCCACCTCTCCACCACACCATTATATATGTTGTTGTATGTACCTACCCCCTTTGCCTTAAGTAAGCTTCGTGTCATTTTGAAGAGGGTACGGTTCTGCCTCTCCACCACACCATTCTGTTAATGTGTGTGGAGCGGTTAAATGCCCGGCCATTCCACTTTCTTTGCTCAAGGTATTGAAATCACATGAGGTGAATTCCCCACACCTGTCTTTTTGAAAAGGGTTTATCTTGGCACATGTCTCGTTCTCAACCATCTCCTTAAATACCTTGAAGGACCTTAAAGCATCTCCTAATTCCTTCATTACGTAAGACCACATAAACCGTGAGTGACCATTGATAATGAGAAATATGTACCTATTTTCAAAAAGTGTTGAAGGTGTAATCGACCCACATAAGTCTCCATGGACAAGCTCCAAAACTTTACTTGCCCGGCATTGGGTTGATTGTGGGAAGGACCTTCGAGTGTGTTTCCCAAAAAAAACATAACTTGCACAGTTGGTTGACATGCCCAAGCCGAGGTAACCCAATGGCTAACTCCTTTTGCGCCATCATCTTCAAGGTTTGGGAATTTACATGTCCAAGCCTTGCGTGCCACAAGCCCACAACTAAGTGTCTTCTACAATTCAACTGAGAATGCAAACCGGCTTCTCCACCATCAACTTTGTTTTGTACTACCTGTTTGAGGATCTCTAGACTCTTATAAGCAGCCTTTTGTTTGTGTCGAGTAACTATAGATTATCTCCTTTCATGTTCACTTCACATCTAATTTCAATTGCTTGACCAAGACTTATTATATTTCTCTTAAGCTTAGTTTATAATAAATGTCAGTCAAGAGTTTTTGCACACCTTTGTTCCCTTCAAGCGGAATAGATCCTTTTCCACATATCTCAACACATGAGCTATCCCCAAATCCTACCCTATCACCAACTCGTCCGTTGTTTAGGTACCATATGTCACCATTCGTTGAGTACTAGGTCGAAATCACCTTATCTTCATTCAAGATCACAGATTCTTGAATGCTTTTCACCATGAAGAGCTGCTAGTCATCTTCATTCGCCTCGGTCAGATGTATCTCACCTTGCTTTCTCCTGTGTTGCGGGCAACTTGAGGCCAAGTGCCCATATTGATCACACTTGAAGCGTTGTACCTTTGGTGTGATCCTTACCTTTTCCCTCTGGTTTTTCAGAACTTACTATTTCAAAATTTTGGGGTCCAAAAAGGTCAATCGTTAGGGCCACGGTCGACCATGAGTTCTTCGAATTTCAGAGTTCTTGACGGTCGATGATTCAAGAGCAAAAATAAACAAAGTGAGGGAAGTGACAGATCTGTCTCCATTTTAGACACCGCAGGGATGCTATGTTGGTGTAATGCTAATTTTTGTTAACGCACCAATACTTTGTGTCAGTGTAAATTTTTGTTAACGCACCAACATTTTGTATCAGTGTGAACTGTCAAAATGTTAGTGCATACTTTTAGTGTACAAATTTTGGGATACACGTAGTAGCATGCTCCAAATTAAAGAGTGGGAGTGAGTTGCCATTGTAAATCGAGACGGGGAGTAACTTTTTCTTGTATGAAATAGGAATACGAAGTGCAACAAAAAATTACTCCGTAGCTCACCCTCGTCTTCTCCGCCGTTTATAATAGCGTTTTCTTGGTCCCTTGGAGTCTTCTCACTCGTCCTCAGTGTTGAAGAAGAAGTGAAGTAAATCCGAAATCTCTTGCAGAAATGGCGGCCCTTCCCTTTTCTACACTGGTAAATCACAACTCCTCGCAAAACCTCTCCATTTTCATTTAGCTCTTTCTGTCTCTGAGTCCCCGCCCAATTTTATGCATCTCTTTACTTGCAGGCGAACTCCAGCTCCCCCTCATTCCCCCGAAATCTCTCTCCAATCAAGGCTTCTAGCTCTGTGTTTGCGTATCCGAAGCTTAGGGGATCCAATTCGTCCTACTCGCTCTCGTCTCTATCTCCAGCCTCATTAAACCTAACAAACTTGTCCAATTTCTCAGTTCGAATCAAATCCGGCCGTTCACTTGCTCCTGTTCAAGCCATTTCTCAGGTTAGCTTGTTGATGAAATTCCGATATTAA
Source organism: Cuscuta australis (assembly GCA_003260385.1). Lineage (NCBI taxonomy): Eukaryota > Viridiplantae > Streptophyta > Magnoliopsida > Solanales > Convolvulaceae > Cuscuta > Cuscuta australis. Next base: position 4,285,571 of record NQVE01000209.1, on the reverse strand, counting down.
TCCTCTATGTTTGAGATAATCTGTAGTTATTTTATTTTATTTTATTTCGTCGGATTATAATGAACCTGATTGTGAAGTGTATACCCATAGAGTTCTTGATTCTGTTAGGTTCACTTGACTGCTTGGCCAGAAGTAACTTGGTTTAAACCATATTGAATTTAATGGTTTAGCTTGTTCAACCCAAAGATTATTTCCAATTACAGGTCCAGGTTGCTGAACCACAAGCAAAAGTGACTAGCAAAGTTTATCTTGACATAAGCGTAGGGAGTCCCGTGGGAAAGCCTGCGGGGAGAATTGTGATTGGATTGTACGGAGATGTGGTTCCAGAAACATCAGAGAATTTCCGCGCTCTATGCACAGGTTTTTCATTTAATTGTTTTTAAAGAGTCGCTTCTAATGTTCAATGGCATGTTGTTCTAAACATGTTTTCTGTGTTTTTTCAATCAGGAGAGAAAGGATTTGGCTTCAAAAACTCGAGTTTTCATCGTGTTATTAAGGACTTCATGATTCAAGGAGGAGACTTTGATAAAGGAAATGTATATATCACTTATAATGCTATTTTTTTGTTTGCCTCTCCTCTCTTCTGTTCTAAGATACTCCGTAGTATTCTCTGCAATAGCTTCTATCGCTACTAGTGTTGCATATACATGGAGTGTCTTTTAAAAAAAGTGAATATATACTTCCTCTATTTGGAGTTAGTTGTCCCCTTTCTCACTTTAGGCCGGGCTCCTAGAATTAATTGACCACTTTTCATTATTAGCAAACAAATAATGTAAAATTTAGATTAACATTGTTGTCATTAGTGATGATCAACTAATTACAATGAGTTATATGTAATGTAACACCCATCCCTTTTATATGAGGTAGACCATTAGAACCGGGTGGAGGGAGTTTATTCTTTCACAATTAAAAAGGTAGTTTTCTTTAGACCCTTGATGGTGCTGCATTTTACTTGCCAAAACTTCATAGAAAGTAATAACTAAGAAGAAAGAGGAGTTTAATGTGCCTTTTGGTCTTGTCTGTTGTTTAATATGTAGTAGAAGCTAAAACATTGTCAAAATGACTCTTTTGCTCCATTGGCAATGGGTGAATAGATGTCAATAAAAGAAAGGAACAAATGCTTATCTTTCACAGCCAACTTACTTTTAACATTACAAGAATAAAAGGGACCAAGGGAGAACACAAAACGCGAAAGGTAATGTGTGATGGAAAATGTTAGCAAATAAATTTCATTATGGAAACTATTATTCATTAATCCACCGGATCCGGCTGGAGGGAGTATTATTTTGAAAGTGGATAATTAGATCTCGGCGGATGGAGTACATGTATTTCCTCATTTTGCTAACCATTGTCATGCTAATATGTTAATTAAACTATTTCTAGATTGATTGTTATAGAATATGCTTGGAAAGATAGTAAAATAGTAGTTTGCTATAGAAAAAGTTCATGCTTCAAGGAATTCATGATCCAAGGGGTGAATTTGTTCAGGGATATTGTGTCATTCCTTAATGATATTTGCTTGTTCCAATTTTTGTTTTTTATAATGCCCACTTCTCCAACCACTTCTAGCTTTCAAAGTTCTGTGTTTACTAGGAATACTTCTATTGGCACGTTTGGTAAAGATAATGAAGGATTGATTGTGGGTTGTGGGGTAAACCGCAAGCAATTTGATGTTTTCAAGTTTTAGCATATACTCTGTTCTGTATTAGGTAAACGTTTCAAGTGAATTGTTTTGTTTAAATTTAAAAATGTCATCAAATTAGCCGCTATATGTAGTCGATGTGTAAATTATTTCATCCAGCCCTTAATTATAAGGTGTAATTGATTTTTTCAGAAAAACATGAATCATTTAACTAATAACTTAAAAGCATTAAAATTTATCATCCTGTCACGTCATACAAGTTTGTCCGATCTTCACTGCTTGAACTTTCATGTGCAGGGAACTGGTGGTAAAAGCATATATGGCCGGACATTTAAAGATGAAAACTTTGACTGTAAGTTTGGTGTTATCGGTACATTTGTTTCAAGCAATGTAATTATTATGCACAAACAAACACAAACACAACATTTTAATCATTCCTTAACAAGAGCAAATTCACACAGTGACTCATGTTGGACCTGGAGTTGTGAGCATGGCAAATGCTGGCCCCAACACAAATGGAAGCCAGTTCTTCATATGCACCGTCAAGGTATGTGGTAAAGAATGCTAATGATTTTAGTGGGGAGCAGTATATCGTTCATTTTTCCAATAGTGCTGTTTTTTCTTGGGAATACAGAGTAAGAGGGAAAATGGGCGGTGAAGGAAGCGAGAAGAGAGAAATAGTGCTGTTTTTTCTTGTTGTTTGGTCGGAGAGAAATGGATAATGGAATAGATAGAAATTGAGTAGATATCACCTTATTTCTCCCTATAAGAGAAAAAAATTAGTGGTAGAATACACCCTTTTCATTTTTTTTTCTCTCTATTTCTCTTTTGACCAAACAAGACAACTTTAACATTTCTCCCTATAAGAGAAAAAAGTTAGTGGTAGAATACACCCTTTTTCATTTTTTTTTCTCCCTATTTCTCTTTTGACCAAACAAGACAGCTTTCACATTTCTCCCTTATTTCTCTCCCTCACACATTTCTCTCATCTCATCCCAATCAAAGTGCTAACACTAATGCATTTGCAAACTGCAGACACCATGGTTGGATAAGAGACATGTTGTGTTTGGGCAAGTTATTGAGGGCATGGATGTAGTGAAGCTCATTGAATCGCTGGAAACGGACCGGGGGGATCGCCCCACGAAGAAAGTGATCATCAGTGATTGTGGTGAACTACTGTAAGCTACTAGATTTTCTCCTCTTCAGATGTTTTGACATTTTAGCCCCGGCGCGTAGTGCGGTAAGGATAATGGAATACTCTTCCCATCAATTGATTGTTCATGGAAAGCATGTCCTTTTTTTGTGTTGTTTCCAAGAGACCAAGATTGTGTTTTGAATGAAACTCTCCTTTCACGATGAGAAATAAAGCAATATGTCTCACCATTCACGGAGGACCAAAATCGCCCCATTAGCGTTGCGTTGAACGGAAAAAAGATTAGAAACTCTTACGAATGTAAGAACAAAGTCAAAAAAATGAACATATGGATCTTTCCATGCTCGTGGATGGAAGGAGAAGATAGGCGGTTGTGGCATTGCATCTCACAATTAGTTTTTTTTTTAGTAACTCATAATTAGAGTTTTGACTTCAACATCAATAACTTTATTTTTTGAGTAGCTTCCATATCTATTAATGTTTAGCTTGTTTAGTCTCAGAATCTCAAGTTCTTAAGCATAGGGGTAGGGCTCAAACTTTTAAGATTTTTTCATTTTGATTTCTAAATTTCATTTTTTCTCACTAAACTACCTTAACTTGATCAAAGTTTTCATCATTGAAATTTTAACAGTTTTACAAGTCATTTGCAAGTCATCTCATTTCTTCTTCTTCAACATTAATACTCCCTCCGTCCTATAATGATCTTCCCGGTTCGCAAAACGAAGAAAAATCCCAAGTTTTTTTAATCTATTTTATTTAAATATTGGTATAGAAATAAAAAAATAAAACATACATATTTAAAAACTACACCAAAAGTTCAACAAAACAAGTGGTGACAAGAATATTTTATTTTATCATATAGGCCATGAAAAACACAAATAAATATAAATTCCCGTAAATTTGGAATAGTGCTCTGGGAAGATCATTATAGGACGGAGGGAGTAACAACAATAACAATAATAATAGTAGTAGTAATAATAATAACAATAATACTACTAATAATAGTAATAATTAATAATAATGATATTTCCAAGCAATGATAAAGGCTTGCCCGAGCTTCCTAGGGAAACTGTGTACTTTTTCGTGGATCGTATATGGTCTTGTTTGGGAACAGCGTTTTCGATTAGTGTTAGCGTTTTGGATATAATTTTAATGGTGTAGATTAATTCTGAAAACGCTAACGCTAAAAGATACGGTTGGATAGCCTTTTCAAAACGCTAACGCGAATCTCTAACGATGATGCCAAACGGGCCCTATATCTCCTATATGTCACTCCATGTCCGTTTACACAAGTTTCTATATGGTACCTCAATTTTCACAAAAATTTCGATTCAATACTTAAATTTTAAAACTTTTCAAAAAAATCCTTGAACTTTGAAAATCTTGGTACCTGAAGCCGGTTTTCAGGTAACCAGCAGGTCATTTGGGTCAAGTTTTAATTTTTTATGTTTTACAATTTTGAATTTGACCCCATTTCCTTTTCTTCTTCTCCCTCCTCCCACTTCCTTTTTTCTTCTTCTTCTTTTACCCCTTTTCTTCTTCTTCTTCTTCTTCTTCTTCTTCTTCTTTTTCTTCTTCTTCTTCTTCTTTCACCCCCTTTTATTCTTCTTCTTCAAAGCTCCCCTCACCCCACCCCTACCCCCTCCCAGCCCCCCATCCTACCCCCCTTCCTTTCCTCTTTTTTTCCAACATCCCCCTCACTCTCTTCTTGAGCTCCCTCTTTTTGTCTTTTCTTTTTCACATTTTTTTTTGTTTTTTGTTTTTTTCGATCTTATTTGTTTGTTTTTTTGTTAAAATTTTTGTTTGTTTTTTATCTTTTTTTCTTGATACTTTTATATTATTTGTTTGTTTGTTTACGAGTTTTTTGTGACCTTTTTTTTATCTATTCTCTTAAGAAGTGTTTTATTTTATTGTTTGTTTTACTTTTTTATTTTTTTGATATTTTTTGTCTTATTTTTTTGTTTCTTTATCCTTTTTTGTTTGTTATTTTTTTATGTTTTATTTTTTCATAAAAATGAAGAAAAAAATTAATTAGCATTTTGATTCGTTCTTTTTTTGTGGGTTGTTCTCTTTTTATGTTTCACTTATTCTTATTTTGACTTATTTTATTAATTGATGAGTTTTATTTTGTTGAACATTTTAGTTAAACAAAAAATAATGTACCATACGTTTAATGTTTTTGTTTATTTTATTTGAAAACAGACAAAAAAAGTTAACAAACAAAAAATATCAAATAAAACAAAAAAATATCAAGTTTTTAAAATCTATTCTTTTAAGAACTGTCTTATTTCTTTTGTTTGTTTTACTTTTTATTTTTTGATATTGTTTTATCTTATTTTTGTTTGTTTTTTATCATTTTTATTTTTTATTTTTATGCTATACTTTATTTTTTTCATCAAATGAATTAAAAAAAACTAATTGAAATTTGGATTTGTTTTTTTGTGGGTTGTTCTCTTTTTACGTTGCACTTACTCGTAGTTTGACTTATTTTGTTTTATTAATTAATTAATTTTATTTTGTTAATCATTTTAGTTAAACAAAAAGATCGTACATACGTCTTTTTTTTTGTTTGTTTTATTTGATATTTGATATTTTTTGTTTGTTAACTTTTTTTGTCTGTTTTCAAATAAAATAAACAAAAAGAGAACAACCCACAAAAAAGAACGAATCAAAATGCTAATTAAATTTTTTCTTCATTTTTATGAAAAAATAAATATAAAAAAATAACAAACAAAAAAGGATAAAGAAAAAAAATAAGACAAAACAATATCAAAAAAATAAAAAAGTAAAACAAACAATAAAATAAAACACTTCTTAAGAGAATAAATAAAAAATTTACAAAAAAAGTTCACAGAAAACTCGTAAACAAACAAACAAATAATATAAAAGTATCAAGAAAAAAAGATAAAAAAACAAACAAAAATTTTAACAAAAACAAAACACAAAAAAAATGTGAAAAAGGAAAGACAAAAAGAGGGAGCTCAAGAAAAGAGTGAGGGGAGATGCTGGAAAAAAAGAGGAAAGGGAGGAGGGTAGGAGTGGGTAGGGTTGGGGTGAGTGGAGCTTTGAAGAAGAAGAATAAAAGGGAATGAAAGAAGAAGAAGAAGAAGAATAAAATGGGTGAAAGAAGAAGAAGAAAAAGGAAGTGGGAGGAGGGAGAAGAAGAAAAGGAAATGAGGTCAAATTAAAAATTGTAAAATATAAAAAATTAAAATTTGGCCTAAATGACATACTGGTTACCTGAAAACCGGCTTCAGGTACCATTCGTGAAAAATTTTCAAAGTTCAGGGATTTTTTTGAAAGGTGTTGAAGTTTAGGTGCCGAATCGAAATTTTCGTGAAAGTTGAGGTACCATTTTTGAAATTTACCCGTTTCTATACCCATACAACTTCAAGACACCTTGAAAAAAATATTTTATTGGAATCAGAATATCACAAATTTATAATATTTAAACATTAAAACATACCTTTGCGAAATTGGCAATGGCTTGAACAGGAAACTCGGTCCAACATCTTCAAATACTCATCCCAAAGATCGCTTGTCGTCCCGTAGGCTAGCTGTCGAATCACACTCGTACACTTTTGTAACGCTGTGAAACTGACTATCTTGGTGGCTCTAACCTTTGCTTGAAGAAAACAAAATTTTCATTCATATATATCTTTGACAATAGATGTGAATAAACTGCGGCTCATTCGGAAAGGATGACTGAAAAGTAACCCCATCCGCAAATGTTTCCTCCTATTGAGGTGCAAACTCCATCCCACATCGGAAGTGGAGAAGAAGAATGACCAAAATAAATAGGTCTAACCCAACTCATTAGAATGATGCCTTTTGAAGGATGTCTAAAAAACAAATCCGTGCGAGCTAGGTCCATAGTGAACAATAACATAGTAATATGGGATTGGAGCGAGGTTATACGTGGTGCTAACATGTGGTATCAGAGCCTAGGTTCTTGCAGAAAGGAATGGTGTATTGTGTTGCACGGGGTTTTCAGTGTGCCCGGTGTGACAACATGACCGAAGGTCTGGAAGCGGTGCATTGTCTCTAAAGTCTTCGTGACAAGTCGTGGTCGGGTGGCATGTCCCGTTTGGTGTTAACGACAGTAAAAATGATTAAGGAGATCAAATGTTGTGACCTAAGCAGATTGGTGCTCTATGGTATACCTTAGCTTGTGTCAAAACTCTTCGCGGAAAAATGAGGCCAGGCAGGATGTCCCACGATGTTAAGTCACAATGCTATCATGTGGTATTGGAGCCTGGGCTCTTGCAAGCAGGAACGGTGGATTGCAGTACACGGATTTTTCGGTGTGCCTGGTGTGATAGCATGATCGAAGGTGTGCAAGTGGTGCATTGTCTCTAAAGTCTTCTTGCCAAGTCGTCGTCGGGTGGCATGTCTTGTTTGGTGTTAACGGCGGTAAAAAATGATTCTCCAGATCAAATGTTGTGACCTAAGTAGATAGGTGGTCTACAGCATACCTTCGCATGCGTCAAAGGTCTTCGCGGCAATAGGAGGCCGGGCAACGTGTCCTACGACGTTAAGTCACACCATTTAATGTGGTATTGGGGTGAGGGTACACGTGGTCCCAACATGTCGTATCAGAGCCTAGATTCTTGCAGGCAAGAACAGAGAACTCTGTTACACGGAGTTTTCTGTGTGCCCGGTGTCACAACATGATTGAAGGTCTGCAAGCGATGCCTTGTATCTAAAGTCTTCCTTACAAGTCATGGTCGGGCGGCGTGTCCCTTTTTGTGTTAACGATGGTACAAAATGATTTGGGAGATCAAATATTGTGACCTAGCTGATTGATATATGGTCTGTGGTATACCTTAGCTTGTGTCGAATGTCTTCGTGGAAAGAGGAGGTCAGGCAATGTGTACCACAAGGACACAAGGTTATAGTGGCAGGACAAGATGGTGTCTAGACCAAATGGGTAATCGCTGAAAGAGAGGTCACGAGATTGTGTTCTCTAGGTTTGAGGGGAGGTTTGTTGACGTACAAATTCCCTCCCCATAGGGAGTGCAGAAGAAATTTGACCAAAATACATAGGTCTAACCTAACTCTTAGTATGAGACTTTTTGGAAGATGCCTAAAACAAATCTGTGCAGACTTGGTCCACAACGGAGAATATCATGCTAATGTGGGCGAGGGTACGCGTGATCCCAACACCTCCTCTCTTGGTTCGAGCCTTCCTCTGCAATTGCGATGATTGTTGTCACTATTGCTTGGACACAATATAGGAATATGGACGAAATTTCATTAAGATGACGAGTTGCGGGTTATTTCTTCTTCCGAACTCATTTTGCTTTTAAAATTAATAATTTTTTTTTATTTTGTTGATAATTAGAGTGGTGGAGATAGAGTGAAGATGTGAGAATTTATAAATTTTTGTAAAATCCAAAAATAATAATAATTACAACGGCTTTATAGCCGTAAATCTCGTAATTCAACGGCTCAGAGCAAAAAATCATGCAACGGAGCTGCAGTGGCGCGAGTCCCGCAAGAGGGGTCACGCCCTCATCACGCTCAGTGTGGCACGACGGGGCGCGATGACCGCTAGCCACCTCCAAGTCGCGCCGTATACGACGTAGTCTTGAGGTCAAAGGTGCGTGGGATGTAAGTGACTTTCAGAAAAAGGGTGGGATGTAAGTGAGGTGGCGAAGCATGGTTCTAATGAAAATGATTATCTTGCTCGGCCGGCAATCCTTAGCTTGAAACTTTGTGCAAGAGACAACTGACTCGAGGGGTGCGATTTTCGAAGCACTCTGTAATTTCGAAACTAACTGAAAAGTAAAAAAAAAAGACATTTGACCAAATGGGAGTCATTCATGTAGATTGGTTCGAAGAGGATACATGAGAGGATCTTGGTCCCATACATACATAGGCCTTGTTTGGGAAGAACGTTTTCGATTAGCGTTAGCGTTTATGATAAAATATTAACGGTGTAGATTAATTCGGAAAACGCTAACGCTAAAAGCTACCGTTCTCAAAACGCTAACGCTAATCTCTAACGCTGATGCCAAACGGGGTCATAGTCACATGACAACTCGGGGGAACCTGTTTAGTTACAGTGACACTGCCACTAAAATACGGCAAACCCACAGTCCCACTGTGGGACCCACACTTTTGGCTCTTCCCTTGTGCGATCCTTGTCACGACACACGTCTTCCCACGTTTGTACTAGCACTATCTTTTGGTTGAATAGCATGGCATACTTTCTCTCTTTTCTTTTTTCTTTTTTTGATAAATTATTAAAAAAAATACTCTCTAGATCCCAAAATATTCGCCCCATTTCACAAAATGAGATAATATATCAAATTTTTTAATACGAATAGTTAATTAGAATATTTTAATTAGTTATATTATTATTTAATAGTTACTTATTACTCCGTATTATTTATTAATATTGATAGTTTAGGATTTTATTATGGGCCCGAGCCCATTAGCTCAACTCTTATTTACAGAAGAAAAATATAGAGCTCTTATTTTAATACATTTTATATGTATTACTCATATTTACGCGATTTCTTCCAGATATAACTTATATCTTGGTCTTTCTACAAAATTTTTATCTTAATTCTTTTTTTCATTTCAACCTTCTACTTCTTGTTTAGTGCTGCTTCACACGATGACGACGGTACGTTTGTTTTTGTCCGTAGACCATTTGGTTTCACCAAATATAGCATTGGTGACAATAATTCTTCCGCAGTTTTTTGTTGCATTGCATGGCGCAATAATATGTATATTATTGTACGTCTTAAACCACGTTTTGCAATGGCCATTATTTTGGTTCGAGTTGTCAAAATCGCATTAAAATAAAACACGTTTAGTTGGCGACTTTCATCATTATAACTTATCTATGATTAAATAAATGTTAGTTAGGTGGAACTAAAAGACACTCAATTTGTAATATGTGCAACACATTTGAACTAAATCACACTGAGAAAAATTGAATTGAATTGAATTCAAAATCTAACTCCAACATACTTATTGAAAGATGAAATGAATTTGTGTATTTACAAGAAAGGAATGTACACTTAATGCTCATAGCTAAACCCCAAACACATGAGCTATCTGAGAGAGGGGGAAATGAACAGAAACATCCTAACAAACGGCCGAAGAACACGATTTGATCAGCCCCAAGTTGTAGAGGAATTTCTCCGACCTCGACCGGAACAGATTCCCCAGGGAGAATCTGGGAGTCTGTTGCGGCGGGGGTGGGCCCCCCGGGTTGGAGTGCAGGTCGTCCTTCACACGGAGAATGTTTGACCCTATTTTTTCCCTGACTGCCTCGATGGTTTCGCTCTTAACCGGGCATCCGGATGTATCGGTCACATAGAAAGCATTCACCGCTTGTGAACCCCTGGTGGTGACCTCCGCTCTGGTCACTGAAAGCCCGTTCTCCCTAAATATCCGCGTCACGTCCGATAGAAGCCCGACCCGGTCTTCGCTGCACAACTCCAGTCTTATCCCCTGCAAATGCAAATGGAGGAGAGGTCTTATTCAAATCCAACCCAGAAAAAGAGGTAGAGATTGAATTGAATGTAGCATTTCGAATCATATTAAGTTTGGGATTATGGACACAGAAAAGGGTTTTATCTAAAAGTGTTTTTGGTTAATTAAGTCGGAACGGGTTTTGTACCGATGAGGTTCGTCTCTTGATAGCAGCCTCCAAGCAATGGATTAAGCGTTGTCTTTCGGCTTCAGAACTGATGGGGCATCCATCGGTATGCCTAATGTAGTATTCCTAGCAAAGCCACAAGTATTGAGAATTAATACAAAATGCAATATAATCACGTATTTACACCATATATATACGTGTGACATGATGCAAGTGTACACTAAAAATATATTATCAAACAAAAGGGGGTGTTTCATTGTGCTTGTGTGCTTATCGACTTATTGTTGATAAGTAGTTTTTTAAATTATAAGCTCTTTAAGAGTTAAATATTCTATCATGTAGATAAAATGACTTAAATGATACTCTGTATATATGTAATTTGGGGATATTCGTAATAGGTGAGAGATAATTTTGTAAATAATCTGGTCAAAATGGAGAAACGAAAAAACTGACTTAAAAATAAGTAGGCAAGACTTTCTTTTTTTCTTTTAAGCAACTTATAAGTCAGCTCATAAGAGCTTAGAGAAACACGACACTTGCTTATAAGCAGTTTCGACCAGTTAAAAGCACAGAGAAACCCACAATACTTTGGCAACTTATAAGCTTAACCAAACTCTCACCTGATAAGCCTCGGGCCCTTCGGCAATGATAGTGCCATGATACACTACATACTGCATATCTGTTAGAGTGCAGACGGTATCAAACAAGAGTTTGGGCCGGTCCGGACACCTCAAATTCACCATGGTGTAATCCTTTTCGGCCCAATTCTCGACAGCCACAACCGGTCCGGGCTGATTCCTTGACACTTCATTCACATTGTCTTTGTCGTAATCACGATCAGCGTACATCAGTTGGTGCAGCCTCCTCTCTTTGTGTGTGGAACCAAAAGAAACTGCGCTGTTCGCGCCTGTCCTGTCTCTGTCCCCCATGAGAATGTATAACAGAAGCTGCTTTATTTTGGTTAGCTTTTCTGGGTCGTCTATTGCCCGCCCATTCTGTTCGTCCGTGATATAGAGAAGGGAAGCCATTCTTGAGTTGTGGGTCCATACTTCGGCTGCCACAACGTTACACTTGTGGTCGGTGAGGACAGCAAAGATGTCCGAAAGCAAGCCGGGTCGGTCTCTTCCTGACAATTCAATTGTTGTGTGCTCAACAGCAGATTGAACACCGACCGATCTTGTCAATGACCGAAAGCTATAACTCCTCTGTCCCAAGGACTGAAACATAAAAACGATAACCATGTATGTTTTACACTATTAAAACTCATATTCGAATCAAGAATCCTATATATAAGATGACTAAAATCAGATTAAAATCACTTGTTTGTGGGTTTGAGTTGCAGAATGAAGCATTCAGATTTGTAGATTCACCTGTTTAATTCGTTCCACGACATTTCCATGATCGGTGAGCTTATTTCCATGCTGATCAGTCACATGAAACACTACAAAGACAGAACATCATAAAGATTAGAAAAACAACAGCAGCATAAAGAGTAAAAAAATACCTTCAAAGAACCCTATAAAAGGATCAAGAGTAAAGAAACTCACCATCCATAAACCATTCTCCGTCCGAAGAAATATAAGCACGGCGAATAATGAGGTCCATATCAGTAAGAACTTGAGCCACCTCCAACAAGCTTCCACGCTTATTTGCACTATCAACCTGTGGGTAGAAAAAACATTTGGTTTACTAGAAATCATTCAATCAATCACCCGTCTAAAAAAACACCCAAAATGAAAACATAAAAATTGAATCTTGTCATGAAACAATCAAATTCATGAGACAACAAAACACCAACAAACCTTGATGAGAGTTGCTCTCTTGTCTGATATGTTATCAACACTCACCCTAAAAAAGAAACCCCAAGAATTTTATTCAATCAGATTCAACAAACACACACACATCAATAATCAATAAAACAAATCAGAACATGAGAAAAAGAAACCATTTCAAGAAAACCCAGATAGAGCAAGAATCAATCTTTTAAAAAAGCACCTTGGTGGGTTCATCCTGAGCACAAGCTTCTCAAATTCGTCATCGAAGGTGACAGAAGAAGACCAGCAATCCATGGTTCCAGTTCCTGAAATCTCAGGGGGTGGGGGGTGGGGAGAAAGAGTGTTGTTGAAGGAGGATGAAGGTGAGGAAAGGGCCGGTTTTGTTGGTTAAAGAGAGGAGGGCAGAGGGCGGGGGGACATCAAGTAGGTGTAAAGGCTGGCTCTTGAGCTGTAGTTTGTACCCAGAGATTTGGGGGAGGGGAGGGGCATAAATAGAGCTTCTTTAGCAATAAGGAAACGAATTAGTGTGGGTTTTCTTGATCAAAAATTTCATGATTCATGCCCACTGCTGCTTTCACTGAACACACACACACACACGTTGCTAATGGCGTTCGTCCAGAGGACCCACCTCCCTGACCTTATCACACTTCCTCTCTTCTTTCTCTAATCAAACAAAGAAACAAACAACAGGTGTTTGATTCGGTGGTGGGGTTGGGTGGGTGGGTGGGTGGGGTGATGATAAGGGAAGGGAAGGGAAGGGAAGGGAATGGGTGGTGCGGCTTGGCTACCGATGAGATGTGAATGTGATTGCAACACACATAATCCTTCCTCACAATATTTGTCACATTTCATTTTCACTAATCACAAAATTTTTATTTGTTTATACATTTTATTAGTTATTTGTTAAAATAAAATATTTTCGACATCTTTTATTTCAAAAAAACTTTCATGTTGTTTTAAATATGTAAATCTTAATTTTTATTTGTATACCAATATTTAAATAAAATAAATTAAAAAATTTTGATATTTTTCTTCTTTTTTTGAGATGTGATAATACTTAGAGAGTACTATTTTATACTTTCTACACTCAATTAATGCTTTTATTTGAGTTTACGAAATTTAAGGGAATTGTTAAAAAGTATAAAAAGAAATGGTTAGAATTTGATTACTGGAAAGAAAATTATTGTTGGCATCATTTGTTTTACTTGTTATAATTATTTAGGAAGAAATTAAAGAAGTGTGAGAAGATTAATTCACTATAAATATATCGGCAAGACGGCAACATTGAAGTTTTTCCTTAAAATAATTCTTTCGTATCAATCTTTATTTTGACGCTTAGAAAATCTTGATTTGATTACTTGAAAGTGTCACTACGTAACATTTGGGGGACGGTTGGAGTATATGTCTAGAACTCCTCACAAAATACTCCGTATTTCGTATGGTTTGACTTCATAATTCAAAAATACGGACTAATAATTTAATATTAAAGTCTAAGATAAATTTTATTAAAAATTATTTTGAAAAAATAGAAATGGTGAGAGTTTATTATTTAAAAGTGTTAGAGAAGGAACGAGATATTCCATTAGTATTAGTCTTTAATTTGTATTACACTTATATTTAGGATTCCTAGTCTTATTAGGAATCTCTTGGTAGCTCTATATATATATATATATATATATATATATATATATATATATATATATATATATATATATATATATATATATATATATATATATATATATATATATATATATATATATATATATATATATATATATATATATATATATATATATATATATATATATCTTTATATATAAAAAAGGAGTGTTGAGTCTCCAAAAACTTGACATTTGTCATGCTTATGTGGCTTTTTTTATCACTAAGATGCCACCTAATTTATTATATGAAATTAAAAGTTGGATAAGAAATATTTGAGTAAACTTAAAAATGAAAAAAAGCTTTCTTTTTATGATAATTTGTTGTCCGAATTCTATACATTTTTATCTTCATTTATTGCAAAACATTTTAATAATAAAAAATATACTTTCTTCACCTACAAATAAATTTTATATTTGTTTATGATACGTTTAAATAAATGAGGTTAGTTTTATAATATTTGTTTAAATGCTGACACGTAATAAATAAAATATTTCGTCACCTATAAAAAAATTGTATTTGTTTTGACACTTAATATTCAACCTAATTTAAGTAGTATAAAATGTGAAAATAATGTTATAGTATGAAATATTTGAATAAAATTAATTATGAAAGAAAAAAATCCATTCTTTGTGATAGTATTCTTTCCCAATTTAATATTTTCTACTCTCTTCTATTATAATTAAACTTTTAATAAATTTTAAAACTACATTAAAATATATTTTGTTAAAAATTACATCAAAAAATTTAAAAACAAGAGATGATTGAACTATAATTGTGTTAAAATAGAAAAAATATATTATACATAACTCCATAGTTAGAATATATTTATTTTATGATTAGATTTAATTACTAGATAAATTATGTTTATAGTTCTTAGATGCTTTATGATGTAAATTTAAAAAATATATTATGTTTAATTTTCTTCATTGATATGATATTTTTAATTAACTTATGTAACAAAATTGATCAAAAAATTGGGTCACCATGAAATGCTATATTCACGCTAACTTTCTTTACAATTTCAACATCATTGATTAAATTTAATTATAAAATATAATAGAGATAATCATTTTTAAAAAAATATATTTTTCTAATTTTATAGTCTCACCTCATCGAAAATAAAGCTATAAATTAATAAATAAGATTTACTTATCTATTTAAAAAGAGAAAAATTCTTAACATCTAAAAAATTTATTTTTCTTTATGACAGGCTTTAAATCACTACTTCCAAGTAGGGCACACCATCTCCAGATATTACTTTCGTGGAATCCAGTTGGATTATTGTTGTTCTACACGTTTTAAAGTTTAAATAAAGTTAATTTCTATTCCATTTATTTAAATATTGATGTAGAATAAAAAAGTATTTTAATCTCTATAGTAAAATATGATTTTCTTAAATGATCAAATATTTAAATCAAATAAATAAAAAAATACTTTCATGGGCTTGAATAATTTCGTATTCAGAAAGAAAAAACTATAAAATGTGTTTGTAAATTTCTATTTTGAATTATAGAATCACTAAAGTTTTTTAATATTTATTTTTTTGAATTAATGTGGGGAGAAGAATCATTAGATTTTTATTATTTTTTAAATTAACTTTTTTGGGGGCAAGAGATTGC
Source organism: Cuscuta australis (assembly GCA_003260385.1). Classification (NCBI taxonomy): domain Eukaryota; kingdom Viridiplantae; phylum Streptophyta; class Magnoliopsida; order Solanales; family Convolvulaceae; genus Cuscuta; species Cuscuta australis. Next base: position 4,270,099 of record NQVE01000209.1, on the reverse strand, counting down.
TAATCTAAGTTTTTATTTTTTGAATTAAGTGGGGAGAGAAAAAACTCATATTATTCTAAGGTAAAAACACCAAAATAGGAATAAAATATTGAGAAAGCACCAAAAGAAAAATTCCATATTTTTGTCTTTAAAAAAAAAGTTACAATGCATATATTGTTAATATACAATGCCAAAAAGTATCGTGGAATGATAATACTCTGTGTCATAATGTTATAGAGTAAACTTCGATTTCGGGATTAAAAATATAAAAAAATTATTTTGGAGATAAAATTATGTTTTATTCCTATTTGAGATAGCTTTTTTCAAAAATCAATGCGAGGGAAGAGATCATATTGAAGCTGGGAGAGATGAATAATATTTATTTCGCAAATCCAAATTCATTCGAGATAGAAGAATCATAAAGTAATAGAGTTTTTAAACTAATGCAGAAGAAAATAATCAAAGGAATGCTAATATTTCTTATTATTATCATTATTGAGTTTTATTTAATGTGAGAAGAAAATAATCATATCTTTATCTTTATATATTAAATTTTAGAGTTAATCTCCTAGAATTGCAACAAGTGGCGAATCTACATGACAACATTTTAACAAATCACCCGGCACCTATTAACGATTGAATGATGTGGCAATTTTAATCAAAATATGGGTAGATCCAATTTAAGTTATATACGGAGTATATGTCTTATGTACAATGTCGCTATATTTTTTTAGAAAAAAATACTCTGTACTAGAATATGAATAAACATGGAGAAAATACCAAAATTTCCTCCATTGAACAAACATCTACGTGTACTAGAATATGAACAAACATCTACGGAGGACACTGAGTGAGTAAATCTCAATTATTTTGAGATTATCCAAATAAATTTATAATTTATAATAATGTGACTAAAAGACTTGAGACTACATTATCTAAGAGAATTATATGTGTCATGATTATGTACTTTATTTTTAGACAAAAGAATAATACGTATACTATGAGATTGATTCAATGCATATCATACTTAGAACTTTTGTTTATGATTAGATGACTAATTATGATATGAAATAAAATTATTTCCATACAATTTGACTATTTTAAAATATTGAATATTTAAAATAAACAAATTAGAAAAAAGATTTAATAAGACTTTAATACTTTATCTTAGTGACTTCATTTACTATTTCAATCAAAATAATCTTATATTGTAACTTACAATTTACTAAGTACATACTTATATTGTGTTAGAATTCAAAATGTTTATACATAAAATTAAGAAATTCTGAATGAGAGAGGACTTACTTCCTACGTTTTTATTTATGCAATCGTACAAGGAAACTTCATATAATGATATTTTATGAGACGACACAAATTTATGCAAAGAAGATTGTGACATAGAAGATCAAGATGTGGTGGAGAGCGTGAGAATATTTGTGACAATGAAGATTTAGGATAATCGAAAAATTAAGAAAAATTGTGCATAAAATCCAAGATGCAATAGCTAATAAGTTTTAGACTCATTTACAGGTTACAACCACATCAAAGAAAATACAATTTCCAATTTGTAACTATTTATATTTTGATAAAACTTTTTATATCTTGACTAGAATACTATCCCGACAAAATTATTGGAGCACTAACATTTTAATGTTTTTTAAATCAATGTGGCAGAGAAGAATAATTGATTCTTAATATTTTAAAATCAAAAATTTTATTCATAGAGATTTAGGATCACTAATTTAAGATTTTTTTAATAATGCAAGAAAGAATAATAATTTTTATAATCATTGGGGTAGTTGGGATTATGGACGAGAAGAATCTTATTTATAATTACTACCTCCGTCCTTGACTATTAATCCAATTTTGACTTTTTTAGAAAAACAGTTTTTAACATTTGACTTATAATTAAATAAAATATAAATTATATATTAAGTAGATAAAATAATATTTTGAAAATAAATGATATAATAAATCAAATAAAACAAATTTTGTATCAATATATAATATCATTTTTATTTAGTTTGAGGTAAAAAAATTCAATTTTGACCAAAAAATCAATTTAAGAAATACTTAGGGACAAAGGGAGTATATAATTATAAGGTCGGTAATTTAGGTTTTTTAAATTAATGTAAGGAAAAAGAATCATTGGATCACTAATACTTTTTGTATTAATATATTTTTGAATTTATACAAAGAGAAAAATTATAGATTTGTAGAAATGCATCAAACCTAAATCATTTATATTGACCTTTAAATAATATGCCAAATAAAAATCAAGGTCCACTTTGTAGAATAAAAAAAAATTCGTCCAAATCCAGTGCGTGGAACGGATAGAAATACTAGTGTGTGTGTGTGTGTGTGTGTGTGTATATATATATATATATATATATATATATATATATATATATATATATATATATATATATATATATATATATATATATATATATATATATATATATATATATATTGGAACTCGAAATCTAGAAAGACTGGAATCATGGTGTAGGTATATTTTAAAAATAAGTTAGACATATGAATGTATGAATGTTTGATTGTGCAATATGATAACTTTTATGAGACAAAAGGAGTATTTCCTCCATGTCTAATAGATTCTCAAACTTTGATCACTATTAAAAAATCATAAAAAAATTTGTTTGTTTGTGTGTTTTTATTAATTATTTGATAAAATAAAATATTTTTGTCAGCTCTTATTTTATAGAATTTTTTATATAGTTATTTATCATGTAAATTTTACATATCTAATTGGTTGGAACATTTTTCACAACTTAACTCATAAAAATATAAATGCATTGTAATTTTCTTAGTCTTATCGCATTTTAGTTTTAAATAAATGGGGTTGGTTATAACGTTTTTGACGTATTTTATTATTTTCCAACTTATGCGTAGTTACTTATAAGTTGCATGTTCAGTTGGCATTTAAAAGGTTACATATTTGACTGAATTCCCAGTGCAGAGTAACAACTTAAATGTGTAATTTTTTGTTATGCTTTTATCTGACACTGGGGAGTGCAGAGTAACAACTTAAAAGATGTAAATTTAGGAGTGGCATCACTTATTGAAGTATTCTTGTAAATTTTTCTATAATAAAAAGTAGCAATGTTTACCCTAATTCCTGTAATACATTTCACATTTGATGTAGTTATGTACAATAATTTTACTTGTATACCAACATAGGCATTTTGTGTCAAAGCTAAAGCAAGCCATGTTATACGTGCAATGTATGGTGTACATCTAGCAGAACTGACAAGTTCAACAATCATCCCTTTCAATTTTGCTCTTCATTCAAGCACTCATGGGAAAAAATATCTATTGTTTAAAAAATTTACTATGATTTTGCGACAACCTTAATAAATAATGTTATCAAAAAGTGAGCAAGGGCAAGAATTGTATGGGAGTTCAGAGCAGCGTCCCTAAATTCTTTCATGACAAATGTGAAACGATAAAAAAAATTAACAAATTTTATTTTAAGTGTAATTTTTTTACTTGAAAATCAAAAGTTGTAGGGGCATATTCTCCACACAACAATACAATAGATCCTTGTTTCGTCTAAAATCTTGGAAGGAGGGAAGTTAAAATTTTTAATTTAATTCCATCCCCTCATTTTCGTTCTCTCCAAATTGGAGAGAATCAACTTGTCCTTTAACCCATCCTGGTTCCTAAGTCTTAGTTAAACATTATGCCTCATTGGTCTACTAGGCTCTTCACCTTCTTTGAGAAATCAACCTAAAATAACGGTTCAAAAACATTGATAGAAATTAAACCCAAAAATTAGAATCTTAACTCACACCTAACTACTTACGGGGCGCCTGCGTGGCACCACATCAAACCCTCTTCCAGCCCGCATAACCCATAATCAGATGCAAGTGTAAAAAAATCGATGGAAAAAGCTTACATTTTTTTGTCTCTACTTTTTCCAACGTTACTTTTCTTTCCACCCCATCCTCCAACTAAAGTCAAAAGCCATGTGCATTTTTAACTTTTTAATTCTAAAAAAGCCACCTTTGAATGAAGACTTGAAAATGAAATTACTGTATTAGTCCATGAAAAAGACCCAATGAAAACTCTTCCAATGGTTGGCACAATTTTGAAAACTCTTCTAAATATCCAAACGCCACAAATTACAATTATTTGGCAGTCATGATAACAACTCCAAGCTCTCTTCTTTCTCTGATCTGAATGCCAATTGATGCACCCATACCAAAAGGGAAAATGAAGCAATTACATAGACAATGCAAAAAAAAAAATCATATCTATTATTTAGACCAAGTCCAGAAATTCTTTTGAGTACTGACTGACTCACTTGGAAGGAATAGAGCCTACATATAGCACTACAACAAGACTCAAAGATGAATGGTTACATTTGACAACAACAACAAAAGCCGGAAAGAATAATCGCCCGACTATCGCGACAGGCAAGCTGTTCTCCACACACAGTCACTCCACTCACAACCAAAAAGAAGAAGGAAAAAAAATGATGACTGTCACAAGAATGGACAATCTCTCCTCTGCAACTAGAGAAACAAAATTTTGAATGGTGGCAAGGCAAAGCTGAGTACACTGAGTTTCTTCTTCTCTCTAAGCTAAAGTACAAGAGCAACCTTCTCCTGGGAAAATGGCGAAGGGTGAGCAATGAGGGGCTCGTAATGATCAGCTCCAGCTCCACACCACCCTGCAAAGTAAAACGGGTCAACATTGGAATTCATAGCTATATAGATAAACATACCCAGGCCAGAATGACAAAGTGTAAATATATTGCAGAAGAAGAACCATATTTACCTGTTCCTTTCATGAATAGAAAGATAGGAGGTTCACATATTTCACTTCTCGGTCGGTGTGGGAGGAAGAAAATACAATTATCTTCATCAACCATTGCATCAGATCCATGTGCTTGAACCTTTATAACACCACAAGAAAATAAAAAAATGATTTTAGCTTCACTGTCATTTGTCCAATTCATGATGGGTTTTCGACTTTCGCTCCAACAATAGTGTCTGTTTCGCAACCAATTCAACCGTCATCTGATAATCTCTGTAACCAGATGGTTCAGCAAAGCCAAAACAACCCAGCAATTAAGTTTGGAGAAATCTTAAGGAAAAAATTTATCTCATTTCAAATTTGGTATTTAGACTGCCATTAAATAAAACTAGATCTTGGTCAAAAGATGGAGAATATAAAATGCACACGGGGAATGTCGTTTACATTAAAGAAAAAGAGGGATTTCATTCTCACCACAAAAATCTCCCGTTTAAACTCAGTTGCGAGACACTCGATTGCAATGTCATCACCGAAAGCAGCAGCATGTCCGTATCTGTTCTCATCTATAGTCAACAATCCCTCCTCAGTGTATTGCAAGTTGATGATATTGTATTCATCTTCAGGGGAACCAGAGATTAACATATATTTTGCCCAGCTTGGGCCATCATCTACAGCTATACATCTTTCTTTGTATATAGATTCCGCAGCCAATTCTCTTCAAAAATTAAAAGCTAAAGTCAAAAATCAGACCAAGAATGCAAAAGAATCATATGCAATAGATACAACTCAAATCTAAACATTCATCATCCCACAAAACAAGATTTTTCAGATTTTCAATCAATCTCTGATTTGAGAAAACCGGATTTTCAACAATACTCTGCAAGAAAATCATTGTTCGCCATGCCCATCTTTCCAAAACATGATTTTTCAGGATTCCAATCGATTTCAATCAGTTACCCACATTTCTACTGGACAAAGTCGTCAAGATTTCGGAAATATATGAAATGAAATGAAATGAAAGAAACCCCATTTCATCAGATCTGGAAATTTACCTCTGCATTCCGAGGTGGACGAGCTCATTAATGGCCGAGTCGAGAGATTCCCGGTCTTCTTTCTTGGCTAATAGCTTGAGTTCTTGGACCACGTGAATGCCCCAACCGGCATTGAGATCTGGCGAGTACATGTGTTTAATAGCCGATTCAATCATTCCCCTTTCCTCGTTGCTCGCCGATCCGAAATCCTCCATGAACCGGAGCACCGTCCGCCGTCTCAGATCTCTGGCGGTGGACGCCGCGGGAAGCCCCATGGCCTTGATGGATGCCGTGAAGAGGCAGTTTCCGTCGGACTGCACCTCTCCGCCGTGGCTCAGCCGGAACACCGCCGACGTGCTCTGATCCTTGGGGTGCTTCCACAGGACGCCCTTGGCTTGGATCTTTATCAGGTTCCTCCTCTGCTGGTCCTCCAACCCAGAGACATTCTCCCACGGCGTGGTGGCGGCGGCTGCCACGGCGGCGTTCGCCGACATCTGGTCAACGAGATCGATGGAATCGAGGCTGGAGGGGGTGGAGGTGGGGTCCCTCCATGGAATCACCGGCGACGAAGCCGTCGAATCACAGATAAGTTTCCCCATTCCCTAAAGATTCTACAAAATAATCTAATGTAAAACTAAAAAATGAATAGAAAACTTGTGTTTTCCCCCTTCTTTTTCTCTGCTCTCCTTCAATGGATAACTGAACCGTTACAGAGAGAGAGAGAGAAGGGTAGGTGTTTAGGGTCTTAAGGGTTAACGGATAGATTTGACCTAGAGGAAGGAAGATGACACGTGGGCAAATCACATCTTTGGATGCACAATCGGGCTCCCGATTTGGGTAAAATATAATTACTGTAAAAAAAGACAAAGAAAAGTTAATGTATTCTACTCCTTTTGAATTTTTCACTCTTCTAGGTATTCTAGGTATGGCTGTAAAACGAATAATCAAATGTTAGAAAATTTTGTTTTTATTTATAAAAAAAGATATCATTATTGTTATTCATATTTATTTTTTATTCGAATAATTATGACTATTCGCATTTGATTCGATATTAAATTGAAATGTTCGATTCGTACTCGTATACTAATAGTGACATGTCTGCAACAAAAACAATAATCCACTTAGATCACACGAGAGTAAGGTCTAGGGAGCGTGCGTCTGTAAAAATTTCTTCTAATCAAAAATGGAGAAGCAAAAAGAGTTAGTTAAATAACCAATTTCATATCCATACTAGACGGCAAAAATACGTAATATTAAATCTATATTGCCAACAAAAATAACACATCTAACAAAATATGTAACATTCAATACTTAAATCAAATTCACAAATACATTGTTCTCTAACAAGTTTCAAGTCCTCAAGATTACTTCAGCCAATTTTTTAAAATCTTCATATGATTGTGCTTCATGATCGTCAAGTGATCAAGATTACTTCCATTGGTTTTTCTTCCTACATAAATAACATCGTTGGAAATCAATAAGAGACTTAAATTAAAAATATTAAAGTTTGCGTATTAACTTATTGAAAAAATATACATATTTACACATTCATTTAAAATTATTCAAGTACTTCTTTTTCTACATCTCACCCAAAACCTAAATGTGTACTACCAACTACGGTGTACGCTGTATATTTTGCTCTATATTAATTATGAAGCAGATATATTAGGTATAAATTTTCATATTTAAATTCAAATATATTCGTTTACATATTGAATCAGATACATATACATTCGTATTCATTTTCTTTCAAATTCTAATAATTTTTTATTCTTATTTATATTTATTTTTTTCAAATACGAATCATTGAATTTGAATAAAAATCACGAACCGAATTAAAATAATTCATTTGTTTTACAACCGTACTTTTGGGAAGTATTTATAAATTAAATCAAAACTTCTCCTCTTATATCTGGATTATTTTAAACTTTTTATACTCTGTATGTTACCACATTTGTTTAAAATTATTTGTTCAATTTAATTTTATCGAGTCAAATTTATTATATTTGATCATTAACTAAATATAAATTATATTGTACATTAATACAAAATAATTTCATTGCATATTCCTATAGAAAACTTTTAGATATTTATTGAGTATTTCGTTGTATTAATATGTAAAATAAATGTAAAGTAATTGATGGTTAAAATTCAATTGCCTTGAAAAATCAAACAAGACTATACTTTGGAACGAACAAAGTATTATTTAAAGTAGTATCGTCGAACACTTTTATTTTCCTAAAATTTTTAATGCTCGAGTATGTTCTCTTCAACTTATTTTATTAGACATAGATCAGATTTGTCTAAACATTATCATATTAAACCAGATCAAATCAGAAGTTATTTTAAATTTAACAGATGAAGATTAGATCAAATCAGATCGATGAAAAAACATGCCCAAAGTCAAGAATATAATCATGTGTTTGTGATACAAATATCGTATCAGATAGGGAAGAACTTCGAGCGTTCTTCAAGCTCCAAGACGGGGAGGCAAAGAGAGAAGGAAAACTTCGAGCGTTTCCGAGCTCCAAGAAAAGAGAGACGAGAGATTAAGATAATTCATTATTATTGATTGATTCCATAATAACGAGGAATGATTGAGAGTAATACGATACGCTAATTGACCTAATGGGCTCAGACCCATACTAAACACTAAACCCTATTAACTAAATAATATTAAATAATAAATACTAATTAACTAATAAATAATTAAATATCCTAATCACCATACATATCATTCCCACCCCCTTAAAAACCACCTTGTCCTCAAGGTGGAGGCTCCCATTCGTGTTTTTGCACATATGACCAAATGTTGACCCAAAGACGAAGTCTATCTCCTGAGCATTTTGCATGGAGCATGCCGATTGAAGAGTAGCAGTGGAGAGATAAGAGAAGGCGAAACTTGTCTTGAACCACCTCCTTTGAAACCTGGTATGCGTACTTGACAGCATCATCAATGTCAAATAACTTGATGGTATCAAATGATACTAAGTTGTCCGCTTGCGTATAATCTTCATCTGCGTCCTTGTCTGCACTCCTTAGAATTTCATACTCGAAAATGTTCAACCCAACTAATGCATTTAGTGGCACATATAGTACATGGGGTGTAAAATATGACTTGGAGGATGATGAATCATTCTGAATATTAACATTATCATCTGCAGCAATAACACCACCATCATCGCCAATGATGTCAGACCCGTTATAATTGTCCTCTTTGATATGAGACCTCACACTTGATTCTTTTGACGCATCTATGTCCTTCATAGTCAGGGCAGAGAGTGTAGTGGCATCTTCCCTCATGTGGACAAATGTGTCTCTAGCTTTTTCTGATGTCTTCTCAAAAGAAATATAATTCAAAGTATGTAACGGAGCAAATCAAATTTTGAACTTTTCCACAAAATCCTCCCAACCATCAATTAAGCCGCCACGCATACGCCAATTAAACCAAGCCAATACAGAGCCCTCTAACATTGATGTCACGCGGTTCAAACGATCAACTAAAGGGACTTCATAAAACTGGAAATACTCACATACCGTAGCTAACCACTGCACAGGTTTAGTTCCGTCACATCTTAGAGGCAACGTTGGTGGAGAAGGTGGAGTGCCTGTCACTTTCCGTATAATACCCATAATATGTGCTCTAAAAATTTGTAACTCAAAAGGAATTTGACTTGGCACAATTAGAGGTCCGCGAACCAAATCTTGTACCGAACAAAAAAATTCTACGTTGAGCGCATCATAATCAACTTGACCTTCAAATTTATGGATCGATCGGAGCTTCATAATAATTTCATACACTTGATCAAAAATCAAACACACCCTTCATCATACTCAATTTCTCCATAAAGAACCTCCTCTAGCAAACCAAGAAGCCCGTCCAATGCGTACTCCATTATCAAAATTAACACCACCACACAAAAATAACACAAAAAGTACTCCATAATTATCCAAATTACCTGGACAAACTGGAGCAACTACTGGATTTGTGTCTGGCGATAATGCACCAATTGTGTCTTGCGATTATGTACTCCCTTATGCACCAATTACTGGGCTGCCTCAAATAAATCACAAAGGGGCTCCAAAAACTAAGAATCCAAAAGCATTGTGCCGGCCCTCCAAAAACTTAGAATCCCAGATTGTAGCGACAGACAAATTCGTGGATGCGGCGGTGCTCCTGCGTCCAAGATGATTGCGAGAAGCAGGAGGAATAGGGCGTGCGGCTGTGGTGATTTTTTTTCTGTTTTTTTTGCTAGTTCAAGGAATGAAAGCACCAATTGATACGAATATCGTATCGGATAGGGAAGAACTTCGAGCGTCTTCGGGCTCCAAGAAAAAGAGAGACGAGAGATTAAGATAATTCTTGATTATTGATTGATTCCATAATAATGGAGAAGGATTACAATATATAGAGAGTAATACGATACGCTAATTGACCTAATGGGCTCAGGCCCATACTAAACCCTATTAACTAAATAATACTCCCTCCGTCCCATAAAACATTTCCTGTTTCAAAAAAGGCGCGCTCTTAAAATGAGTAATTTTGGTGTTATTTTCTAATTTTGCCCTTACTTTATAAAAGAGTATGATGAAATGTGTAGAATAAATTAGTCATAATTAAAAGATAACACTAAAATTACTCATTTTAAAGGCGTGCCATTTTTTAAACAGAAAATATTTTATGGGACGGAGGAAGTATTAAATAATAAATACTAATTAACTAATAAATAATTAAATATCCTAATCACCAGAGTTTGTATGAGGGGATTTAGAGGCGAAAGAAAAGGGATGAGAAGAAAACACACATCTCAACAGAAATCATCCACTTCTTTGCAACTTGTAAGAGAAAATGGGCAGGGGAGAGAACAAGATTGAGAAAAGAAAGTGAAATAGTTTCTCGGTTCATATGGCAAGAAAAATTTATTGGGGGAGAAAAAGTTACTGAAATGACATACGTATGGATAAAAATTTCTTTTTGTTTTAGCATGTATTCGTTGATAATTTTATAAAATACAATATTTTTGTCACTTCTTGGTTTACAAAATTTTGTTGTATTTTGAATAGTATAATTTTTACATTATATTTTTATATGAATTTGTAAATAAAATTATTTAAAAAGAGATGAGGTTTTCCACATTCTTCAAAATGAGAAGAATAAATTCAAACATAGAGAGTATTAGCTTTTCTTTATTAATGTGAATTATTGTCAATTTTGAGTGCGAAAAGTGTAAACTGTCGAAATAGATATAGTATTTGTTTTCTTCCAAATTTCTCTTTATATTTTTTTTCCTTTCATTTTCTTTAGAAAGATCAAAATATGATTAAAACATTGAAAATATACTAAAGTAGGACTTTCATGTTTTTATTTATGAAATAGGACTTACATTACCAAACATGGTCATATACATTACCAAAAAAGTATAGTAATTTGCACATGTACATTGCCACATTACCACAATGCAAAGTCACATTACCACAATGCATAGTCACATTACCACAATGCATAGTCACATTACCACAATGCATAGTCCTATTTCGGAAAAAAAAACATGAAAGTCTTATTTTAATACTTTTCTCTATGTTTTAGTCCTATTTAGGATGATTTCTACATTTTCTTTACTTTCAAATTCTCCCATCGTCCAAACAATGCACAAAAGGAACTCACAATTATCCTTTTTACCACCACTAGATTATCGGTGGAGGACTTGTTTTATTCTAATTTTATTAATTCAATTATGTAAAAAGGCTCACAAATAATGTTAGATATCTTAAAATTCAAGATAATGAGTATTTTCTTTTCGACTGATATTTATTGAATTAAACTAAGTTCAATCGAACTAAAAAACAATTTCGATATAATCTCAACTTTGTTAAGTTTGAATTCAACATCTAAATAACTTTAGGTAGTGTTTGGGAACTAGATTTCATTTGAAATATTAGATTTCAATTCCAAGATTTGAAATTTTATAATATTAAATTTCCAATGTTGTTTGGGAAGTTATAGAATTTGAATTTTAGAATTTAAATTTTGAAGTCGGCAAATACGATAACAAAAGCAGGTTGAAATGTATGCAATTGTTATTATATAAGAGGAGATCAACTTTTAATTCCAAGTTTTAAATTAGAAAAAAGTTGAATTTGAATTTGTAAATGACACGGTGAGAGGTGTAGATTTGTAGTTGAGTTAGCTTTGAATAAGAAGAATTTGGTCCATATCCTAATCTAAATTCTTTGTGTTCCCAAACAAGTAATTTGGATCAAATATGGATTTGATATTCAATGGATCCAAAAAATCTCCACCAAAGATGATCCTAAAACACGGGGTTGTAACTCTAAACCCAGAGCATGCTTCATGGAATGTTATTGACACTCACATCCGGGCATGTTTACTCGTCATCATCAGCCTCGCGGTTTATAAACATGCTCACGATTTTACCACTTTCGTAACCTCTAGGATGCTTTATCAACAATGTACAATTCTGTGTCAACGGCTCACATCTATCAACTCTAAGATAAGTTGCACACTTTTCGTAAATGTACCAAATCTATGTCTCAATATCTTGATGAATTTACCATGATCCTCACCGATCTTTGTGTCTTGCGTGAACATGTCCCTGAACATGATGTTGTCAATGCTATTATTCACGGCATCCCTATCGAGTACTCTTCTTTCAAACAAAATTTTTGTATACAAACGTCTACCTGACATTTTTGACTCGGTCATCCAGCTTCTGCGACCGCCAAATCTATCGTGTCTGCATTAGGCTTTAAATTTTTTTGAGCCTTTATTATGAATCATGTTCTGTCTCCATGTCTTGTCGTTTAGCTTTTGAGTTGTCTGAACACAAGGCCAATGCGCCCTTTAATTTAATACATTATGATGTTTGAGGTCCAACATCTGTTACTTATGTTAGTGGTTTTAGTATTACATCTCCTCCATTGATTGTTTTAGGCTTTTAGTGAAATTCACATGACTTTATCCACTAAAAAAGAAATCAAAAGTTTACTCTATTTTAGAAGTGGCAATGGGAAAAAATTTGTGAATAATGTTTTTACATTTTTTCATAACAACAGGTAATCGATTTCATATTGTTAAAACTGTCATATTTGGGTATCTGTTAAAGGAAACAGAATATTTTGAAGATATTTGTGTATGTATATATATATATATATATATATATATATATATATATATATATATATATATATATATATATATATATATATATATATATATATATATATATATATATATATATATATATTGTGTTTTGGTAGCTTTCCTTGTATAGGATTCTTTCCTTTTCCTTTTATTTTACTAATTAGGAGTCTCAACTTCTGAGATCCTATATACATATATATATATATATATATATATATATATATATATATATATATATATATATATATATATATATATATATATATATATATATATATATATATATATATATATATATATATATATATATATATATATATATATAAATGTGAGAGAAATACAAGAGAATTTCCTCCCAAATAATTCTTTCATGGGATCAGAGCCAAAACTCTAGAGGATTTCCGCGGCTACTGTTCACGATCGACCGGCATCGTGTCCATAGATCGTCGTTCGCTGTTGCTGCCGTACCACCGGAACGGTCGAGTGGGTCGACTGTCCCGACGGCAGTTTGTTTTGATTACTGTTGCTGTTTCGCCCCATCGTTGACCTTCATCATCCGACATGTCTGAAGAGTCACTCATGAAGATGATTTCCAACGAGAAGAATGAGGAAGGAGATGAAAAAGGTTTTTCACCGTTGCCCAATTTCGAGGATCTGACTCTGGAGCAGTGGAACGCTGTTCGTCACGCCCTTGCACTATCTCCTATAGACATCAATTAGAAACTTACAGGTATTTCTGTGTCACCACGTTTGATTATTGATACGGGTGCCTCAAATCATATGAAAAGTGATCTTTCATTATTATATGATGTGGTGGGCATGACTCCATGTGAAATGGGGTTACCCGATGGAAAACGGGTAGTGTCTGTTCAATCTGGAAAGGTTGATTTGATAAGGACAATGATGTTGCAGAATGTGTTGTTTATTCCAACTTTGAAGTGCCATTTGATCTTTGTCTCACAGTTGACGAGGGATTTGAACTGTGAGGCAAAGTTCACCAATGATGTGTGCATATTACAAGACATAAATTTGAGGATAACAGTTGGTGTGGGGAGATATGAAGGATGAATATTGTACTATTTGAAGAAGGAGGAAAGAAGCAAGGTGTGCAGTGCTAAGAAGGTGAATTCCTTTGATCTTTGGCACAAGCGTCTAGGACATCCTTCTTCGTATGTTTTGTCCTTAGTCCCTAGAGTTGGTTCAAATAAAAGTAGACATAGTCATTGTGATGTCTGTTTACGTGCTAAACAAACTCGTGCTAGTTTTGTAACACCCGCCTTCCGTGGACCCGGTTCACCCGCGGCCCAACGAACTGGTAGGGTTACATGGACAGTCCGAGAACCATCCGTTACGGAAACATAAATGTTTATTTAATAAGAAAACGGTTGGGTTCTAATTAAAGGAATAAATGCCAGGGAGTTACTCCCAATACGTGTGTAATAAAAGTGCAGAGTAATTGCGGAAGTAATTAAATAAATTCATTCCAAACTAAATAACGACAAGGGTGGGTTCACGGCCAATTGATTAATGAAGTTATTGAAAGTAATTAAGAGTTCGTCCGTGCGCCGCCTATCTCCCCATCGTCACCGCTCTCCAGGGTTGGCACCTGCTCCGTCATGTCTACCTGCGTGCAGCAAAAACAACTACACGCTTAGCAAAAGCTGAGGAGTGAATCTAACAAGAGAACATGAAGTGATAACCCATATGGCTATACCCATATCAATACATGTACTTAACGTACGGGACACCACACGTTACTAACTGTTTAGTTTTCACCTGTTAAAGCTGTTTCGAATAACAAGGAAAATACATGATGATGATATGACTTGATGCATGACTTAAACTATCAGGGACACCCCTGACTTAGTCTCACTCGACAGGATCACCCCTGCACTCCGGTCATCGTCCCCGCACGGTAACGAGCCGGGCACGACGAAAACATCGCGAGTGGACTAGCGGAACCGGGTAGTAGCCGTAACCTGACTACTATGTACGTACACAATCCCAACATGATGAAAACCCGCTGGTCCCCAAAGGTTCCTGGACGGGCCCACTGTAGTAGGCGCTTGAAGTCCTCCCTACAGCGGTATGCATATGATGGAAACCTAGAACATCCGTCTAGAATGAACATGATGAAATGAATGTACTGATTAAAGAAAAAAAAGTTAAATTCAATTCTTACATATGTGTTTGATTACGGTTCATTCAACATGCTGGCCCTGGGTTCAGAACTGGCTGATAATCGATTATCCGCTGTTGATAATCGATTATCATGCTGTGCAGCTTCTGTCCCCAAAGTCCTGTAGACTGTGATAATCGATTGTCACCCTATGACAATCGATTGTCCAGTTGGTTTATCAGGAAAGTCCTAAGTTCAGAGAGACCTGCTAATCGACTACTGCTCCGTGATGATCGATTGTCAAGTGAACCAGCTCCGACTCAAGAATCCGCAGGGTCTGATAATCAATTACCACTTATGTGATAATCGATTGTCACACTATGCTGGATCAACTGAGGAGTTCAGCGTGACCTGATAGTCGATTATTGCGTTCTGTAAATCGATTACCAAGGCACGCTGATTCCCATTTTGACTGTTTGGTTATCATCAATACGTTGGGAGTTTTCTTTGAACGAACGTTTATGATTACATGTTAAGTATTCCATGAATATACGGAGTTTCAAAATGCTTATATTAACGAGTTCGTAACTTGATAACACGGACTCTCGTATGTTTGATTGTTAACCTACAAACATGCATAGATTCTACGTAGATTGCGTACGATATTCCTATGAATATAAAGACATAGATTATAACTAAATGTTCTAGAATTAGAGGGACAACTACTCACCTCTAAATGGAGGGATTAATGGAACGAGGCGAACGAATGGTGCTAATGAACGGACAACCGACGATACGCTTCGCACGAACGGCCTAGCTCTTCTTCTCCTTCAACCTTGCACGCACCGGAGCTTCACCGCAGATTCCTGGGCTGCTGCTTATCTTGGCCGAAAATGAGAGAGGGAGAGAAGATGAATGGTGATGATGGAGTTGATGATTGAATTCACAATGGGGGGTTACCAAAAGAGAATAATAAGAGTGATGTTTTATGGTGATTTAAGAAGATATTAAATGGGAATGATGGGGATAGTGAGGGAGCCGAACCAAAGGCATGGGGGGGTTACAAATATATTTTCACTCCGTTATGTAAAAATCTGACCTGAACGGTACGCGATTTTCCCCCCAAGCGGGTCCGAATTGAACTCCGTTTGCGTTTCTGGAATCAGACAGTCAAGACGAATTTAATGATATGATCAAATAATTTTCCTAAGAACTTTTCATTTCCCAACCCCGGTCCGGAACAGTAATTAATTAAATAAATTAATCAGTTCTATTAGACCGGGTTGCAGGGCGTTACAAGTTTTCCCATCAGTTTTCATCAATCTTTGGATAAATTTGATATGGTGCATTGTGATTTATGAGGTCCTTATCAGACGCCAAGCTTGGATGGTTTTACCATGTTTTTTACCATTGTGGATTACTTTTCTTGCGGTGTGTGGGTATATTTTCTTGATTCTAAGCGGATTGTAGGAAGTGTTTTTAAGCAATTTTGTGCCATGGTTGAACGTCAGTTTGAGAAGAAAATAAAGTGTATTCACAGTGATAATGACACAGAATTCGAATGCTTGAATGAATATTTTCTAGAAAAAGGAATTATTCGTGAGACATCTTGTGTGTCTACACCGCAGCAGAATGGAAGAGTGGCACGCAAACATCGTCATATTCTGAATGTGGGTCGAGCTCTAAGATTTCAGGCAGGACTCCCTATTGAATTTTGGGGAGATTGTATACAAACTGCGACATATTTAATCAACCACACACCCTCTTCATTGCTAGGGGGGTTACACCGTATGAGAAGCTTTATGGAACGGTCCCTACGCGTACTCACATACGTGTATTTGGTTGCTGATGTTATGTACACAATTTGAGAAGAGATGAAGATAAATTTTCACCCAGAAGTGTTTCTGGAATATTTTTGGGATACCCACAAGGAAAGAAGGGCTGGCAGGTGTATTTCCCGAACACGGGGAAGATTAGTGTGTCACGGGATGTTGTATTCTGTGAAAACATTTTTCCTTACTTGATTTCCGCAGGTGAAATCCGAGATGAGAGTGGATCGAGTAGTTTCCCTTCGATCGATCACTTTGAAGATGATGAAGAGACGCCCGCGGAAGTGTAGCCGGACCGTTCCTTGAGGAACAGTCGACCAAAGGAAAGTGGCGGAGCAGACAGGCTACAGACGGTCGACCAGATGGACCGTTCTGATGTCCACGGGCGACCATCCGAAAGGCAGAAAGACGGGTTCCTGAGAGATGATCAAACGATCGACCTGGTGTATTTCAGTATCAAATGCACGGAAATCGATTACCCATTCTTAGTATATGATAACTTAATGTTTTCCAAGAATTGTCTAAGGGGTTGTTTGTTTCAGCCTCTTAATGGTTCAGATGTCTGAATGATTCAGCACTTAATGGTTCAGACTATTTGTTTCAGCCTCTTAATGGTTCAAATGTCTCAATGGTTAAGAGATTTGCCTCTGAATGGTTAAGTATTATACAGAGTCTGAATGGTTAAGAGCTGTTATCTGAATTGATCAGACATTTGCCTCTGAATAGTTAAGCAATATACTAGCTCTTAATGGTTCAGACCTCTTACTGGTTCAGCACTTAATGATTCAGACCTCCTACTTGTTCAGCACTTACCCATTCAGAAGTTGCCAAACAGTCCCTAAGTCCTAAACACAAGAAATCAATTATCAAAGGAGGCGTAATCGATTATCGATTACTGAAGGCTTAGAACATGCAAAGGCTTAGGAAAGACATTTGAAACATCGGAAAAGAGTTGGGTTAGTTCATGGTGGGTCAAGAATGTCACTTAACTATTCATTTTTATCGAAAGTGCCACTCCTTTTTATTTTTCTTTTAATAATGTCATTGAACTCTTTTAAATTTAAAAAAATGCTACTAAAAGTCCCTACTTTTCTTTTTTGAAAGATACCAAACAAAATTAGAAACATTTAGTATTGTACATTAAAAAAAGTTAGAACTTTTTTTTTGAAATGAAGACACTATTTTTATTAATAAAAGTTACAAAATGTCATATATTACAAAATTAAATTGTGTTTTAAAACAACGAATTTTTTTATAAACACAATATTCATGAGTGGTAAAAAATTGATAAGAAAGAAATTTGTTACTCCGGTATGAATTAGGATAAATTTTATCGCGAACCTCAGGTACACTGCACTCACGGATTAGTCTGGTAAACAAATTCTTGCTGTTGAGACGAATCATTTTAATTAAAAAACCACAAAAAACGAGTCTTCATGTGAAAAATTCCACAGAACTTTATGGGCTTAATGCACCATAGAAGTACTAAAAAAAACTTTAGGAAACGTAGCTAATTAAAGAAAAAGGAAAAAATTTGCATACTTAAAACATTTTTGTGATAATTTAAAATTTTAGAGAGCTCAATGATATTATTGAAATAAAAAAACTAAATAGTGACATTTCTCACAAAAATAAGACTTGGATAACACTTTTGAACATTTTAAAGATTTTATGACATTATTTAGGCTCCCGTTTGGTACATGGAATTCAAACCACAGAATTAGAATTAAGGACTTCAATTCCAATTCTGGTATTTGGTAGCGCAAAATTGTGTGGATTTGGAATTAATAGTGTAAAAAATGAATTGGAATCGTAAGAATTCAATTCTATGGAATTGAATCCTATGAAATTTCAATTCGAATTCCGTAACTCCGTATACGAAACGGACACTTAGAGAAAAAAGTAGTGATTCTTTAGATAAAAAAGTACTCCAGTTTAGTGGCATTCTTCCCAATTCTCAATCATGTTCGTCTATATCATCATTTCTAAAATTTCAAATAAAATCATATTCCTCCGTCTCAAAAAGATTTTCATGTTTTATTTCTTGCGCATCCTATAAAACACGTATACACATCTAAAATGTCTAAAATTTACCACATTTATTGTGGGTAGAAGTTGTTTTGAATTTCTTTTTTTACATTTGAGGCGAGATAGAATGTTTTATGAGATGCCCACAAAATAAAACATAATTTTTTTTTGGGATGGAGGGACTAGGGAGTATATCAATTCAAATCTCCTTCCCTTCAACGACCGGCCAAACTCGAGCACGGAATCGGCCGTGTGCTTTTTCGATGAAGATCTTCGCCTGCGGCGTGTCTCTAGGCAAAGAACGGCGAGATCCGATGATAAATCCTTGTGAATCCCTCCGGCTCCGGCGGGGCTTGCTCTTCTTCTAGTTGTCGTGTGAAGGTCAAGCAACGATACGTCCATCAGCCTTTAATCTATTGAAGATGAGAGAAGATTAGTCTTGGAATTGTACAGATGTGTTGTTGGGGGAGGAGGGAAAAGATCAATCTCCAGGGGCATTTTGGGTAAGTCAATACAATTTTGACACTTCCTTGAAAACCACCCTCGATTAAAGTGGGAAGCTAATTTTAAGTCGGAGGAAACCCTAAAAGTTAACTTGGGTTTGAGAAGGTACAACCGGATGTACGTTATGCCCGGGTAGTATTCATTCTGAAGTAAAGTAGTATTCATTCTCGCAGAAATATAATTAGCGTGATACTTATTTTAAAACAATGCAGTACTCATTTTCGCACATTGGTTCAATATAATTATAATATTCATTTACAAATAATGTAGTTTTCATTCTGAAACAAAACACACTACTCATTATCAAATAACTTAGTGTTCATTCTCATGTAAAACCAGACACCACTTCATCTTTTACTCTCTTTTGAAGTGTAATATTATTACATTAGGGAGCAAGCATTGGGATTTTCATCACTGAAGAGTTGGGGAGCATGGAGGAGTTCAGTGGTGTAGCCTTTGTAGCCCCCTCCTTTATTGTTGTTGTTGTTGTTGTTGTTGTTGTTGTTCTGGTTGCCGCCGCCCCCGCCTTTATTCACTTTCAGAATCTGAGCATGTCTTCCTCCCCTTTTACTTATGAAATCTACAAGCTTTTCTGCAGTCATGCTCCCCTTCACTCTCACTGTGTGATTCTTCATGTCTGCATCCACTATTTGTACCCCTACATCCACCATCACACCACACATAAACAACAATCTCAAAAACTCAAAATTGTTTGGCTGAATTGTATTTTATTTTGAAGAGATTCTCCCTAATATGAACTACATATTCCTATTTTTTTTACAAAATGAGTTTCAATATACACCTTTAAAACAAGTTTAAAACAAAAGTAAAAAAAATGACGATATAAATCTAATTTCTAGGGCGGACTAGGTTCTTTTAACACAACCTTGAATGTCATATTATGACACCGGCTATTTGGGATTTTACAATACTCCTTGGGCTCCTGAGTGGGCATTATTACCCTGTAATCCTTACCCCTTGGATTGCCGATTGGCTATATAGTGTGGCTATTCGGCAATCTCAGGGAGAATGGGTTGTGGAGGGTTAGATGGTACGTAGGACCCACTCCGTGGTCCAACAGATATCGTAGGGCATCGGAGTTATAATATGACGTTCAAAATCAATCTCAAAAGACCACAGTAGTGAGTTAGGAGAGGAAAAGAAATTACCATCCAATTTGTGGATGCATTGCTTCACTTCCATAGCACAGCTTTCACAGTGCATGTACACTTTCAATAAGACTTCAATCACTTTTGGCTGTACAAATAAACAAAAAAAAATGTATTAAAATTCAAGATTATACTCCTTATTTAACAAGCACAAATCATGAAAATTACAAGATCAGAGATGTAAAAAGACTGATCTGACCTCTTGTTTTTTAGGCTCTTTATTCTCTTGTTTCTTGGGCTTGATTATAGGAGAAATCAGCTCTACATGTTTCCCACTCTTCTTTCTTAACCTCTCTGTGACCCTAAGAGGATCAGCTTTCTTCCCTTTTACAGTTACTCTGTGGCTCTTCTCATCAATTTCTATTGAATCCACTCCTACATTACCATACACAAATTAAAAACCAAAATTTTAGAATACTCCTTTTAGAGTTACCCTTTGATACTTTAATAAAAATCAAGGGTATTTTAGGTATTAAATTCGTAAACACGAGTGACAATGTCAGCTCTTAAAAAAGTACCCTCAAATCCGACGAGTGCGCTTTTGACGATGTCTGCACAACCTTGGCAATGAATGTAGACTCCCAATATAATCATTCCTCCATGGTTTTGATTCTGGTTCTGGTTCTGGTTTTGGTTTTGATTCTGTTCATTATTCGACGACCCCTCTTGAGTATTGCTTCCTTGTTGTCCACCACCACCACCATTATTGTGGTTGTTGTTGTTGTTATTGTTGTTGTTGTTGTTATTCCCCTGTGAATTAAAATGATAAAAAGTGAAAAGCAAAATAAAATTGAGTTTTTAAAATGCATTATACTTTATTTCTATATTGAGAGAGAATTAGATTATGAGACTTCTTACCCTTCCCATTGTGTTGTTGAACTCTGAAAAGGCAAAATGAACTTAACCACAAATATTGGAGACTACCAAACAAATAAGCTTTGGTGGGTTTATACACACACACACACACACAATATATATCAAGTGCTTAAAATGAGCCTTCCATACAAAAGATATGTTCTGTCCAGAATAGAAACACCATAAATATGAATCAAGGATAGAAACATCATACTAATTCATTGCTAGACAACATTTAATGAGAACAAAAAATTGTTTGTATATGTAAAAAGTGTGATTTGCACAACCCATACATTGTACAATGAAGACACTATTTGGCAATATATTCAGCGTTTAGCTTTAACGTTTTGAAAAAAAACATGTGACGACAACATTTAGATTTAATATTTTTAAAATCACTTTGCACTGTTAAAATGTTATTCAAAGCGCTAAGTGAAAAGTATGTTCCCAAACTATGCTAGAAATGATACAAATATTAATATGATTTTTTCAATGTCAATTTTTTTTTGCCGTTTTTCCTCAATGGAATTCTATTTAATAGTATTTAGCACTCAAACGTACCGTTACACTTGTCATATGTAAACTTTTTGACATACTGATTACAAAGTATATGCTAACTAATTAAGACTTAAGATCACTTAATTACTAATTCCAGAATGAAACGCTAATGTAATGTATACTTCACTAATTCGGAAAAGAGTTACAGAAATTTATTGAATTGGATTACGAAATCACAAGTAACCTAATATAGATCATAAATACCCCGAGTATAAAGAGAATTAATGGATTGTATATCAACTACTTTATCTGAATTTAGTTGTCTTTTTTTATTATCTAGAATATTTTATTAATTTTTTGTGCTCGATAGAATATTTTAGAGATAAAGTGGGAACGTTATGATGATATATTGATATGAATGTGTGCCAAAATTATTTGTAAGATTTTTTAAAATATTCTAAAAGTTCATAGGTATTCAATTAGATTCTAAATTGTTTCTTTAAATCCCAATGTACTTAGGTAGGTTCAATTTATTTTTTTCTGCTTGTTACCTATTCTTATTATAATCAGATCAGACCGAATCAAATCAGAAATAACTTTAATTATAACTACAATCAAACCAGACCAGATCAAATCAGACATAACTAAATCAGATCAGATCTTCAAAAAATCAAATGAGATTAATCGAACGGAACATAACCTTAGAATCTGTTTTTTAGAGGTTAAACTCATAATTTTTAGTTTTTGTAGTTTTTACAGTTTTTTCTAGCTTCTTCTACTTTTTTCAATTATTTCCATTTCTTCAATCCTTTTCTACTTCCCAAATAATGACTCTAAAAATGATGTATTTTTCATGCATTATTATTATTTGTATTATTATTGTTGTTGTTGTTGTAGCTGTCGTCGTCGTCATTCGTCATTGTTAGTATTATTATTATTATTATTATTAATATGTTCATAATTATAGTTTATTTTTTAATTTTTATTTTTTGAATTCTCTTGTCACTTCTTTTGTGATTCACACGCATTATTATTTTTCTTTCATTTTTAACATCAATAATACGGAGTACAATTTCATTGGGAAAAATTATTTTTTAAAATTTACATGAAACCAAACGATGATCTAAAAATTAGGAATATTTTATAAATCTAAATTGACTTAAAAAATATCAACACTTTGAATTAAAAAGTACTCCCTCCGTCCCAAAAAGTTTGTTACGTTTAGAAAAAACTGCGTCCCGTAAAGTCCGTTACATTTATATTAAAAAACCACTTTTACCCCTTACTTTTTCATACCCTACCTATCACATCATACATTTTTTCTAATAATCTACCTATCACATCCTACTTTTACCCATCACATCAAGGGTATTTTTGGAAAGTCAATACCAAAATATCTCCCCCTTAATTTCCCAAAAAGTCAAACCGTCTCATTCTTTTTGGTACGGAGGGAGTAATAATTATACTACCACCCTTATCCCAAATTAAATAGCGTGTACACTATTTATGTGGTCAAATTTTATTCAATTTCTTTGCATATTATATATATCATATCCTATATATCCTATCCTATATGTGTGTGTGTGTGTGTGTGTGTGTGTGTGTAAAAGAGAGTTTAATGGTTGTAGTGTTGACACATGTCATACGTGACATGGCATTAAGCGCCAACGTGTACAAACTTCAAACATTAAACGCCAATGTGTACGCCAACGTGTACAAACACCAAGTATTGATGTTTGTCCTTCGCAATCTTCGCTTCATTGGTAACCGGTACAGACACCCAGGCATCATCTTACCCCCACAAACATCAAAACGCCAAAATGAACATCAACCAGTACAATGCCAAAATGAACATTTAAAATCATTACAAAAATGAATCTCTTCAACCACCAACATCAAATTAAAAACCCCCAAAATACAATAATATCACTCTTCACATTTCACAAAACAGAAGGATACAATGTAGTATTTCAAAATCCTACAAAACCAAAACATACACAATCCTTTAACACGTGCCCAAGCGTAACACGGAAGAAAATCAAGTCATAAACCAAACCTTCCATTTCCAACTATTGCCTCAATAACATTATGACAACGAGCCTCAATAACAAGCCTATGCGTAGCATGAGGTAGAAAACTAGTGATAGTTGTAATAGAGTCAATAAATTCAAAAGAAATTGGTAGTAAAAATAATAATAATAGTAATAGTAATAATAATAATGACGACGACGACGATGATAATAATAACAACAACAACAATAATAATAATAATAACAACAACAATAACAACAATAACAACAACAACAACAATTATAATAAGAATGTTTTTTAAAATACATTTAAATAGTTTTTTGAAGTTTTTTCAGTTTCTTCTAGTTTCTTATAGTTTTTAGTTTGGGAAAAAAACTAAAGTAGGAGTAAAACATTGAATATATACCAAAACAGGACTTCCATGTTTTTATTTCAGAGATAAGACTTAAAATACATTTACATTACCAAACATGGTCATGTACATTACCAAAAAGTATAGTAATGTGTACATGTACAATGCACATTACAACCACATTACCACAGTGCGAAATTCTATTTCGAGAATAAAAACATGGAACTCCTATTTTGGTACTTTTTTCTATGTTTTAGTCCTATTTAGGGTGATTTCTATTTTAGTTTTTTCTAGTTTCTTCTAGTTTTTCTAATTTTTTCTTGTTTCTTCTAACATCCAGCTCTAAAGAACATGTTCTCAGTTGGAATTTTAAAAAGTCTGTACCCATTTAATGATATTAAAAATCACCTAATTTAAATCACTTAAATTAAATCACCTTTATTTTACGATTACGAGATTTGATTGAAATGATTTTTAATTCATTTTATGTGAAAATTGGTGTAGAATTAAAAATAAAAACTACAACGAATGAACAATGAAAATGGGTAGAAGACTACTACCTCTGTCGCGATGTATTTTTCATGTTTAACTTTTTTGAGTCAAACAAGATGAATTTTGAGTTTCGATTAAATAAAAATTATAATGTATATTAGAATAAAAATGATTTTATTATATTAGTCTTGTTGGGAACTTTAATTTTTTTTAATTGGAGTTCAAAGTTTATCCAGTTTAACTCGAAAAACGTCAAACGAGAACATACACTATGGAAAAGCTAATACATCAATGTAATAATAATAATCCTTCAAAATAATGCTAACAATAATAATAATTTTAATAATAATAGTAATAGTAATAGTTATAACATCAATAATAAACACTAGTTTCTCTCTCTAGAATGGCTAGGAGAGGAGGACAATAATTTGAAGATGTATCATTACTAAAGGAAGGTGTATTCATAGTGAGTTTTAAAAGCTTTAAAGAGAGGGATGAGATTGTTAAGAGGAGATACTACCTACCCTCTTTGACAACAAACTCATGTTTGTGAGAGAATGGGGGCGAGGCTCCAAGGTGGAGATCACTGAACTTAAAGATGTTCCAATTTGATCAAAATGACTCAATCAGTTCAAAACTAATCCAAAATATAATAATCTCTCCATTCTTAAAAATATTTTCTATTTTCAGTACTTGTAAGAATTTTAATGAAGGAATTGAATAGTTGTGATTTTACTTTCCCAAATTACTTAAGAGAGAAAGACCAAAGTAGGATTAAAACATTGAAAATATACCAAAATAGGACTTCTATATTTTTTTTCCGACATAGGACTTACATTACCAAACATGGTCATATACATTACCAAAAAAGTATAGTAATGTGCACATGTACACTGCCACATTACCACAATGCAAAATAACATTACAACAGTGCAAAGTCCTATTTCGTGGAAAAAAACATAAAAGTCCTATTTTGGTACTTTTCTCTATGTTTTAGTCCTGCTTAGGGTGATTTCTAATTACTTAATGTGATAATATCCTATCGTTTCATAAAACGGTTTCTATTTTGACTTTTAGGAGAAATAAGGACTGTATATTTGTGATTAACTTTTTAATTTTACCTTGATATGATGGGTAGATTATTTGTAAAAAATATGATGTGATAGGTAGGTAAGAAAAAACAAAGGTAAAAGTAGTTTTTAATAGAAAGTTTAAGTGTTTTAGAGAAAACAAAAAAATGAAAAAAAAAATATTTTTAAAAAACAAAAAAAATGCATAAAAGGAAAATGTGATTCATAGTTTGATAGTAAATACTACGTATATATAATGTGGAGAGTAATAGATACACTAAGGGGCTGTTTTGCATTTCTGAATAGGTAAGTGCTGAACTAGTAAGAGATCTGAACCATTAATTGTTGAACCAGTGAGAGGTCTGAACCATTAAGTGTTGAACCAGTAAGAGGTTTGAACCATTAAGAGCTAGTATATTGCTTAACTATTCAGAGGCAAATGTCTGATCAATTCAGATAAGAGGTCTTAACCATTCAGACTCTGTATAATACTTAACCATTCAGAGGCAAATGTTTGAACCATTCAGACATCTGAACCATTAAGAGGCTGAAACAAATAGTTTGAACCATTAAGTGCTGAACCATTCAAACATCTGAACCATTAAGAGGCTGAAACACATAGTCCCTAAGAATTACACACTAATAGAGAGATAAGAAGCTCTTTAAACAAAAAGAAAATTGAATAGGTCCGGAAGGGTGGGGGGAAGTATGAAGCCGGTAGGAAGACCCGCGCGCTTTCGAAGGCGACAGGTACGAGGTGCCGCCCGTTTCCGAAGCCCCCACACGTGTTGAATCCTCTCGCATCCACGTGTCACATTGCGCCAGTTCACCCACACGTGTCCGCATGTGAGCGCCCCCCCCCCCATCTTCCCAAATCACGCACTTCTCATCTCCTCATCTCTCTTCAATCTCAATCCCATTATCATATTCACTCACACGCACACACATAATAATCTCCTCTGCCTTATCGGATTCAATTATTGCGGTAAGTGTTGTTTTTTACTTTTCTAAATCTGATTTATAATTATTAGGACTATGTTTTTTTTTAATTATTATTATACTCTCTAAGTTTGTTGTTTGTTTGGGTTTTTTTTTATGAATCATTGTTAGCTCTTTATTTAGAATAATCACAAATTTGAGCTTAGCTGAATTGCTTTCTTGAGTTTAATTTGCCACCATGCTGGTATATATGTTCTTCAGGAAGTACTTATTTTTACCATTCACAATTTTCATGACACTTCAAAAAGATAAAGTGTACAATAAATTTGGGATTGAAGCAATGAGTTCTACTTTTTTTTAGTGAAATTGGTAATCTATATTCAAAATTTTGTTGGTGATTTGAGCTAGGGAATACTTATATACTCACTCTGTCTCTTTAAACATGAGATGTTTTGATTTTGAAGAGATTTAAGGGGTGTGTATTTTGGTATAGGATTTGATGGGTAGATTATTAGTAAAAAGATATGATGTGATAGGTAGGATATGAAAAAGTAAAGGGTAAAATTAAAGTAACTTTTTAATAGAAATAAGAAGTGTTTTTTGGGACGGGTGAAAAAAGAAAGAAGAAAGGTTTTCATACATCCGAATGTAAAGTGTTTTTTGGAATATCTAAATGAAAATACTTTTTTTTAGCAACTGAATACTCATTTTTAAATACTTATTTTTCGAGTAACAGTATATAGAATATTCATTCTCAAGCATAAGTGAATTTTTGGAAAAAATGAGTATTCAGTTACTCAAAAATGAGTATAGAATCGTTCAAAATGAATCTTAGCTTCAATTACTCGTTTTACATCGTACACCAGCTTGTTGTGCCTTATATATTGCCCAAGCTAGGTAGGTAATGTCTACATGAGAAAGGGTTTTGTTAGGTTGGTTTGAATTGGGATTATTGGGTTGAGATGTTAATTATTTCCATCATCTCCGATTGAGCCAAAATTTCACCATTTTTTGGCTTTGGGGTGTGATGGAATAAATCAAAATGGATCTCTAAACTGTCTGCGCTTCTTTAATTAATGAAGTAGCAGTTAGTCAAGCAATGCAACTTTTGATGTTGAGCCGGAGGTCTCTTTAAAAACAGTCTCTCTACTTTCGAGTAGGGGCAAGGTCTGCGTACACACACCCTCCGCAGACCCTACTCTTGTGGGATTTAATTGAGTTGTTGTTGTTGTTGTTGTGGGTTGGGATGTTAATTATAGATGTTAGGATTATTCGAAAGACATTTCTTAATTCCATTTAATCTTCAGGATTTGAATTAATAATTGTGATTTCTTATGATGACATGACAGTTCTCAAACTCAACTCCAAAGAACCCAAGAATTAGTGACCAATTCAGAACAAAGTTATTAAAGGAAGAAATATAATTTATAAAATAAAAAAACAAACAAACAATGTCTGGAGTGTCCCTAGCCGTGTCTTCAACAGACATGGACAAATCAAAATCACCCCCGGAGCAAAAACAAGCCGTCGGCATAATGGGATCCCTCCGATTGATCGAGCTTCAGTTAGTTGCCTTCATCATGGTCTTCTCCGCCAGCGGCCTCGTCCCCCTTCTCGACCTCGTCTTCCCCGCCCTCACCACCGCCTACCTACTCGCCCTATCCCGCCTCGCCTTCCCCTCCCACCACGGCCGCCGGGCGGCGGGCGGGTACGGGACCCAGGAAATATTCCAAGGGAGCCGCCTTTTCCGGGTCTACGTCGTGGTCGGGACCACAGTCGGGCTGTTCCTCCCGCTGGCGTACGTCTTGGGCGGGTTCGCGAGGGGCGACGAGCACGCCGTCCGGTCCGCGACCCCTCATCTCTTCCTCCTCTCGTTCCAAATACTCACCGAGAATATCATTAGCGGACTGGCTCTCTTCTCCCCGCCCGTCCGAGCCCTCGTCCCGTTGCTCTATACGGTTCGTAGGATCTTTGTCATCTTAGACTGGGTGCACGATGTCTGGGTTAACAAGTCCTTGCCCGCCAATGCTCAGTTCAAGGTATTAAAAAAAACCAACTCAACTAAAAGTTCAAGCTTCTGGTCGTAGACGTAGGAAAGATTTTATATTCTAACAGCCAACTTGTACCCAATCTATTTCAGGAAGTGGCATGGTTTTGGTTTGGGAGGACGTTGGCGGGGGCTAATATGGGGTACTTCTGCATCAACCTCTTCGGGTTTTTGATTCCGCGGTTTCTGCCTCGGGCATTCGAGAGGTACTTCAAGGAGAGGGACGAGATTCTCGCCAAGACGTCGGAAGACAAGCGCTCTGCTGCAGCAATGGCGGCCAAATCCCAACAACATGCTGAAAAGGCAGACTAGTTTGTGTATTTCAAGCTTACTTATTAATTTTTGTGTTATGCATGTGTGTACTGTTGGATACTT
This sequence comes from Cuscuta australis, assembly GCA_003260385.1. Taxonomy (NCBI): domain Eukaryota; kingdom Viridiplantae; phylum Streptophyta; class Magnoliopsida; order Solanales; family Convolvulaceae; genus Cuscuta; species Cuscuta australis. The sequence goes on along the minus strand of NQVE01000209.1, from coordinate 4,240,837 downwards.
GGGTGTTTTGTGGTTTTGCATGCCAAGGTAGCTTTAGTTTATAAGGAATAAGCAGGTAATGTACGTACATGCCCATCATTATCCATCTTAATTATCCCACATAGGATCTGTACCTTTGCATCTCTATATGTGTTGTGTATCTTAAATTAAGCTACCTCTAAATGGCCAAAAGTAATGGAGTAACGAGTCACATATTATAAGGAGTATGAATTTAGGTAAATAGCACTAAAACATAATGACTTTCCCTAAATAGTACTACCTCCGTCTCAAAAAGATTTATACGTTTTGACTAAAGTTGAAACTAAGGGAGGGATAATTTTGTGTTGTTTTCAAAAATACCCTTGATGTGATGGTAAAAAAGTAGGATGGTTATTAGGAAAAAGGTACGATGTGATAGGTAAGGTTTGAAAAAGTAAGGGGTAAAAATGCTTTTTTAATATAAATGGGTAGGAGATTGTGAGACGTAATTTTTTTAGAAGGTGTAAATCTTTTTGGGATGGAGGGAGTATCATATGTGTTTTTTCACACTGTAGCATTTTTAATCATTATTCAAGTAAATGTTTGTCATCACTGAACATTATTAGATGTTATTTAGAAAATAAAATAGTTTAAGTGTTATTTAGGGAAATGACTTAACTTTTGTTGTTATTTAGTGCAATTTTTTTTATATGAATAATGATACGGTAATGTATCAAATAGAGAAGGGGGATTGAGAAATTGGGGGAAGAAAGTGAAGAATTTGGGAGAAGATGAGAGAAAGTAGAGGAGGTGAGGAAGAAAAGTGTGCGACTAGAGAGGAGAGGTAGAAGAGAATTAGGGTTGAGAGAATTGTAGAGATTTTAAGTGCGTAAGATATCGAAAAATATTGAGAACAGCAGAAAAATGAGAGAACAAACACAAGAAAAAAAATGAGAGAAAAAATTATATTTCGACTATTTCAGGACAATATACAAAAACTCTTCCCTGTTTACAAGATTAAATTTCAGACACTCATAAACAGATCTTTTCACATCCTATACCCGGATGTATTTTTCCGAGTAACTAAAACCAGTTACTCCCAACACTTACCACACTCACCAAGACCCCTTGGATTTTCCCGGTGGTATTCTTGTGTAAAATTCCTCTTTTTCTCTCTCTACCATGGTGGTGTGTAAAACCCACACACACATCTAGGTTGAATCTCACTCCTTTTAAAGCACCTCAATTCCCTTAATGCTTCAAAATAATACACTCAACTATGTGTAATGTACCCACAAGATGTAATGCATTTGTACCAATCCAAAGAGATAGAAACAAAACCAAAAAAAGACTCTCCATGTGCATGTTTTACGTCCAAATCCATGCCATTACTCCTTATCTTTTTCTTTTCTTTTTCTTTTATTTTCCTTTCTTTTTGAATATTTAATCATCATTTCCCAACAAACTGCACATTGATTAAATAATCAAAAAACTTTGTAGCTCCATCTTACTTCTCTAGTGAGATCACCGCTACTGTGAAAGAAAAAAAATCCTTGGGGCCATCTCGATCTGCTCCACCGAGATCACCGCTGCCAACCTCAAAAAAAAATCTCGTGGCTCCACCTTGGTCCAACCACCAAGATCACTATCACTTTGAAAAAATTTTCATGACCTTATCTTGCTCAATACCGCAAGCTCTCCGCCACCATGTGTTGACTCATGGTCGTGGCCTCACCTTGCTCAATACGACAAGATCCTCACCATTTCCAGTTATCGTTGTACCCGTGGCTCCATCTCAACCAACCCGTCAAGATCACCACCAACACTTTAGCTCATAAGAGTTTTAACCCTCCACCCCGAGCTTAAAAAAATGACAAATCACCTTTGTTAACACTCTCTGAGACCACCCATCTAGCAATTAGCTTCTTTCGATCCGCCCATCTTGCACCACCGCAGCAACATCAGTGGAACACGCCGCCCGACCTCTTCTTGCCGGGAAGACTTTCGACACAAGACATAAGCCGCAGTTTTTCACTCCGCTAGATCACCGATCTCCTCAAGTCCTGTTCCTGCACCATACTTCACAAAGCCAGCATGCCGCTTTGTACCCGGTCCTCATGTCATCCACTTTGTTCTTGAAGTCCCATGGTTGCCTTCTGGCCAAAATCGACCAGTCCCTGGGTTCTCAAAATTTTTCCTTTTACCGCTTACAAATCCCTCCTGCCAGCGCAACCAAGCTCCGATACCAATTGTTGGGATTTTAAACGCGTAAGATACCGAAAAATATTGAGAACACCAGAAAAATGAGAAAACAAACACAAGAAGAAAATATGAGAGAAAAAAATTATATTTCCACCATTTCAGGACAATATACAAAAATTCTCCCTTGTTTACAAGACTAAATTTTAGACACTCATAAACAGATCTTTTCACATCCTATGCCCGGATGTATTTTTCCGAGTAACTAAAACCAGTTACTCCCAACACTCACCCACACTCACCAAGACCTCTTGGATTTTCCCGGTGGTATTCTTGTATAAAATTCCTCTTTTTCTCTCTCTACCTTGGTGGTGTGTAAAACCCACACACACATCCAGGTTGAGTCTCACTCCTTTTAAAGCACCTCAATTCCCTTAATGCTTCAAAATAATACACTCAACTATGTGTAATGTACCCACGAGTTGTAATGCATTTGTACCAATCCAAAGAGATAGAAACAAAACCAAAAAAAGACTCTCCATGTGCATGTTTTACGTCCAAATCCATGCCACTACTCCTTATCTTTTTCTTTTCTTTTTCTTTTATTTTCCTTTCTTTTTGAATATTTAATCAATATTTCCCAACAAGAATAATGTTTTTGATTTTCTTCTTGATGGTTAATCTAAAAAGGCTTACAACTCAAAATATAGATGAAGAAGGTAAACCCTAACCCTAGCAAATACTTAATTCCTAAGCCTACTGGTTCAATAAAAGCGTCGAGGTAAAGAACCAAAAAGAAACCCTCAAAGGAGTGTTATAATCCCACTCAACAATAAAAAGTAAATAAAAATAATTAAACTACCTAATTAACTAAATAATATAAATTATTAATTATTAATTAATCCTTCCGTATCACTGCCACCCCGATAGAGACACACCTTGTCCTCAAGGTGTAAGTAGGAAAAAAAATCTGCAATGACTTCGTACATGCCATGTACGGTGGGGGATCCCATTCAAGCTTCAAAACATGAGACGACACGACGAACAAAAGAAATTGTACACCTTCGGACCAAGCTCTAGAATTTTGGCAAGGCAAAAAAAGAACTCCAAGCCATGTGAAGCGGGAAGAGCCCTCGAAACCAACCGAATGCAGCCCGCTACCACCCTCAAGTACAACATGACCCCTTACTCCTTTGAACATGTCATTCAATGAAAAAGCCCTTGGTGGCGAAACATCATTGGGCAACACCAACGGGTTTGCCAAGCTTATGTCACCTTGGAATTCCTTAGCACAATCATCAGAAATGAGAATTCAAACCTCATCGGAAACACTTGAAGGATCAACAATGTCTTTCTCTATTGTCACGACTGATATGACTTCTTCAATACGTTCATGCAATTGCTCTTCTTTTGGTTGTTCAATATTTGACATCCATGCATTATGACGAATACCTGTAATGCTATAAAACAACGTTGAAAAATCTAGATCTGGTTGTCGCGGCTTAAAATTCTTATAACAAAACCTACTTTTGTAATCACTCACGGTCTCCCGAGTTTTCAAAATATAGAATGCATCATCAATGCGTCGCGACAAATCAATTTGTTCCTGACGGAGCAAGGGTGAGATTCTTGACAACTAACCAAACATCATTTAAGGATGAGGCCATGAAATTTGTCATAGGGCCAAACACCCCGGCCTTGATTTTTTTTGCAATAAATTGAGAAAATTAATGCAAAATCCCTAATTATGGCCAAAATCAATATGCAGGGTGTAGAACCAACCTTTTGGGTTGCGGCTGCAAAACTCCATATATTCAAGGCATCAAAATTAGGGTGAGGCTGCTTTTTGATTTGCAATTGCGATGAAACCAATTCTGATGGCAAATACGGAACCCGAACTTATGCGGCTAGTCTCTGATATGAATTGTGCACAAGACTTTGCCCGCTGAGTTTTACTTTATTTTCAAAACAAGAGGGACAACGACATAATTGATATGGAAGCCCAAGTTCTTGATGCAAATCATACCGATCCCATCGGAGGGGAATGGATTTTTTTGTGTATTTTTTTTGCCAGTTCAAGGAATGAGAGCACCAATAGATACAGTAATGTATCAAATAGAGAAGGGAGATTGAGGAATTAGGGGAAGAAAGTGAAGAATTTGGGAGAAGATGAGAGAAAGTAGAGGAGGTGAGGAAGAAAACTCTGCGGCTACAGAGGAGAGGTAGAAGAGAATTAGCCAATTAGGGTTGAGGGAATAATGTTTTTGATTTCCTTCTTGATGATTAATATAAAATGGGTTACAACTCAAAATATAGATGAAGACGGTAAACTCTAAGCCTAGCAAATACTTAATTTTTAAGCCTATCGGTTCAATAAAAGTGTCGAGGTAAAGAACCGAAAAGAAACCCTCGAAGGAGTGTTATAATCTCACTCAATAATAAAAAATAAATAAAAATAATTAAACTACTATACCTAATTAACTAAATAATATAAATTATTAATTAATCTTTCCGTATCAAATAATACACAATTAAGTTTTAAATCAAAGTCAATAAGTCAATCAAAACGTAATGAAATGTGCCAATGAATCGCCATCTTTTCCTCCTTATTGCCAAGGATTTGGCCCATGTAGATAATTTTTTTCTCTACAATCAGATGGCAAACACAAGTTAGATTTTAGTACCAAACAAAAGTGCGCCATAGCGGTCCGACTACTGGCATACGACACATTATATGCTGACGCACTTGATGATTATCTAGAGGATGTTTGCGAGAACGTCGTGCGAATGCTTGTACAAGTTTGTCAAATCACTCATCAAGTTATACAACAAATAATATTTACAGAGACCACATCAGAAAGATGTTCAAAATTTGTTGGCTGCCCACAAGGTGAGACATGGGTATTCAGGATGCTTGGAAGTATTTATTGTATGCACTAGGCGTGTCGTAATCGTCCTAACATGGTGTGGTCAAATCACAAACAGGGATCACGAATATCTCACAATCATGATAGATGTTGTTGCCTCGCAAGATCTTTGGATTTGGTATGCTTTCTTTGGTGTTGCAGGTTCGAATTGAATAACGACTTAAATATTATCGATCAATTGGGTATTTACAACGAAATCATTCAGGCTACCGGAACTAATACTATGTTCACAGTTTCGTAGGTGAAATACAAACATGGGTATTATCTTACTGACGGTGTATATCATAAGTATTCCGCTATGGTAAAAACAATACTATATCCTTCGGATGAGAAGAAAAAAAATGCCAAATACCAAAAATCAACAAGAAAAGATATTGGATGAGCATTTCGAGTTCTAAAGCAGAGTTGACATATTATCCAAAACCCTACTCGTGTTTCGTCACCAAAAAAATTAAGATATTTTATGTATGTTTGTATTATACTACATAACATATGGTTGGGTTGCGAAAACAGAAAACCAGAAACCGAGACGAAATTGATCGAAACGATCTAGAAAAAACCAAACCAAAAAAATAGAAATCGAATGTAAAAAAACTGAACCGAACTGTTATTGTTTGGTTTCCGTTTTTGTTTTTTCTTTGAAAAATCGAACCGAACTGAATAAAACGAACTTTCAAAGGTACTTCACTTTATTTATATGAGTATATGTGATATGAAAAAATCATAAAAATATAAATGCAAATAATCGATTAGTCGATTAAATTTATTTCTCTTAATTATTAAACAACATTTTAAACTATATTATAAATTTTAAAAAAAAACCTAGGAATATAAAAATTATCAATAACTAATTCTAATATAGAAGTATATTAACAGTAACAATCGATACAAGTAATTTATATATTTCCATTACAAACGTTGAGGCTATAATAGAAATGAAAATATTATACCAAAATGCAAATTCTCCATAATTGATATTTAAATACAAAAGCTTGAGAGTATTTAGAAGTTCTTAGATATTTGTTGGGAACTGGACTCATATTTTTTATGTAAAATTGAACTGAACTCCAACCTTTTGTTCATTTTTTGGATTTATGTAAAAATCATACCAAAAAACCGAACCTAACCCGACATATTTTTATTGTGTCATCGAAGTAGTGTTTTTATAACTTTTTAATGCTTATAAACTTTATTTTTAAACTGAAAAAACCGAAATAAAAATCGCATAAAACCGAACCGAATAATCAACGATTTATATATTTTTATGTGAAACCAAACTAGAGTGCCAACTTACCTTCCATTTTCTATTTGGTTTTAGGTGAAACTAAATCGTTAAAACCGAATCCACCCCTAACATAAAATGATTCTCGAAGAAAAATGGCACGCGGTATGCGAATAAGATCCGAATGACATTATTGAGAACGTCTAATAAGTGAATGCAGTGCAACAAGACTTGAATTTGTTTGCGTTACATAGACCTGGCAAAACTGACCCGGACCCGATGACCCGAACTGAATAACCCGGAACCGAACCCGATTTGACTCGAAAACTGAAGATCCGAAATAGAACCGAACACCCGAAATGACCTGAACCGAACCGAAACCGAACCGAATGTATTCAGACTCGATTTAGATCCGAATCCGATTTAACCCGAACCGATTAAACCCGAACCGATAAAACTCAAACCCGGTTAAACCCGGAAGCAATTAGACCCGAAATTGATCGAATTCATTAATACTCCCTTCGTCCACAATTAAACTTCTCACTTTCCTTTTTCATCCGTCTACAAATAAACTTCTCATTTCCTTTTTTGGAAACTTTTTTATGGTAAAAGGTCTTTATTACCCTCCTACTCCTTTTTCTTTTCTCCTTTCTCCGGGTCCAGGGCAGTAACCAACCACCCCCACTCTTCTTCTTTTTCTATTCTCTCTTTCTTTTCTTCTTCCTCTTACTTCCCATTCTGCTTTTTCCCTTTTCTTCTTTTTTCTTCTTTCCCCACTCTTCCTCCTCTTTCTTTTTTTTCTTTTTCTCTATTTTCTTTCCTCTCCCGTCCCCCCATTTACAACATTTCTTCTTTATTGTGGGTAGAAGTTATTTTGAAAGTTTTTTTGGCATTCAAGGCGGGATATAAGTGTTTTATGGGATGCCCAAAAAATGAAACAAGGGAGTATTTTCTTTCTCTCCCGTCCCCCATCCTCTTCTTCTTCAATCTTTTATTCTTCTTCTTTTTCTCTCTCTTTCTTTCTCTTCTTCTTCCTCCACCCTGCAACGTCATCTTTAATTAATCACAGATCTGATGAAGAGGTACCATATCTCTACAGATCTGATGACTCCAAGTTAGGGACCCCAAGTTTCCTCTTTCTTCTTTTTGAAATTGAAGAAGTTGGCGGAGGTGAAGGTGGAGCAGCAAGGCTGCCGGAGAAGGTCACACCGTAGAGCAACGATGAGACGACGGGAGGTATCGCTGGAACATCAAGACAACCGTCTCATCCTATCTTGTTCCTTGTTCGTATTTTCTGCGCAGTAGGGAAGCGTGAGGAACCAACGAATTAGTGAGGGGGGTGGAGGGCATTTTGGTAAAGTCAACTACATTTACACTTTTTTTTAATATGTTTGGACGGAGGGAGTATTTCATTTATCAAATGAACTTGGAGAAAAAGAATTACCCATATATTTTTACATATGTTAATGTGTTTCTAAAAAAACATATTTAAATTATGGGTGCAAACCGTATAACTACTTTCATGTACAAATCTTTTACTCCGTATTTTATAACTTAAGTTAAAGTATTTTTGTATTTTATCTCCTTCAAACTTAAAGACTTAAAGTTTGACCAACATCGTTTCTTCAAAAATATTAGCAAAAATATTAAAAATAATATATTTCAAGTGTTTTTTAATACCCACAATTTGGTAATAACTTTTACTCTGTATATTTTAATTTATTATATATTTTTATATATAATTATTCAAATATTTGACAAACAGAGTGAAATGGATAGTTAATTAGAAATAAAGAAAGTACGGAGTAGAATGTTAACTAAAAAGATTGCGCCGAAAACTTTAGGAGGGAAAACTTTAGAATGTAAATAATTAGTTAATTATATGTAAATGGTATTTTTTATGTACGCCCGTGTTAAATAATAAAATAACTACGGAGTATATCATAAATTGATTAAATTTATTATGTGATATTATTGATTTATTAGTAAATATTTAAAATATATCTAAACTAATATAAACCTAAATAGATACAAACACGAATCAATATAAACTCGAACCGATACAAACTCGAACCGAGATAAACCCGATCCGATACAAACCCAAACCGAAAACCAGTCAAACCGAAATAAACACGGAATCGAACTGACCCGACCCGAACCGACCCGAACCAATTATAACATATATCCGAATGAGACCCGAACCGAAAAGACCCGAACCGAAACCGAACCGATTGACCCGATTGCCAGGTTTAGCGTTACACAATCAGCATACGCACCTCCACTTACATCCCGATTTGGTAAAGTATTTATGAAATTTTGCTCCACCAATTGTAGATGATTAGATTTTTATGTTTTTTATTAAATTTTGCTCCACAGACGAATGTAATTTTCCTGTTCCTCGATCAGGCACATGACTTTTTGAAAGAGAGAGAGATAATGGATTTTTTAGAGAAAGACAAGGATAATGGACGGCAGTTGTTAGGCATGCTCGTAGAGATCGATCGGTGGCGTCATGTTGTTGGACGATCGATTGTCGTGAACAAAGATCGGCGATGTGCTTAATTGGTAAAGTATTTGTGAAATTTTGCTCCACCAATTGTAGATGATGATTAGATTTTTATGTTTTTTTATTTTCTAAATATGAATTATGTTTAGGTTTTTCTAAGTTTTTTAATTGTGTATCAATATTTTTTAATCAACGCGTATATAAAATAAAATATCTTCTGAATAAAATTGCCCATAATCTGTGCTTTTATAGCTGAAAATCATAAAACAAGTTAGAAACCCTAAAACGAAAAGAATGCCCAAAATAATAAAAAAAGAAAATTTTGGGCTCGAAGATGAACTTAGATGGATCTTCTGCCGATTGAGCCCATATGCGTCTCGCTAAGACCTTCTCGAAAAAGGGTAGACTACTCAAATCAAACACCTGTAGCTAAAGTTATGGCCCACACAGTACGGTGACCTAAAATGCTTCAATTTTATCTCACCCTTACGCTGATTTTGCCTTTGATGGTAGAGTGCTAGATTAGTCGGATCTGACAATTCAGCCTCGTCCGAATGACCTGCTCCTTCATGACTTTCCCTCTGCGATGCAACAAATTATGCTTATTGGAAAGAGAGAGCGCGGATTTTCATTCAATCTATTAGAAGGAAAGAATACAGAACAACAACAACAACAAAAACAATAACAATAATAATAAAGTAATTTTAACTTTTATTTAGATCAGATCAAATCATGTCAAAGTAGATCATAATAAAATAGATTAGGCGAGCGAAATAAAGCCCAAATTGACATCTTGTATCTTGAAATGTATATGTAATATTTTTGGTCTGCAAGTCATCAGCTGATTTAACATGGTGTTGACACCTAAATAAGATTATAAATCTATCTAAAGAAAATTTGCATTAAGAATTGAAAAATTTTATATTTTATCCCTTAAATAAGAGTGTTGGCCCTATGAAACACCTGTAATTTAGCAATGTGTGTTAGGAATTAAAGTGTTTTTTGGCATTGTATTATGAGTGTAACGACCTAAAAACCGGCTTAGTAGTTAGCCGTTATTTTAATAAAAATAAATATAATATTTATTCACTCTACAATATGAATTATTTGTAAAGTTGTCCGTTTTGTATGAAAATTGGGTTTTCGGATAGATCTCGTAAAATGGTTACCAACGGTATATAGTTTGTTAAATTCGGATATACGTATAAAGCGTGGTGAGTAAAATAGACGTTTCAGTTCAACAAATAAATGTAAAGATTTTATAATATAATAATAATATACTCCCTCCGTCCTATAATGTTCTTCCCGGTTCTGTTTACGACCCACCGATTTTATTTTTAATTCAATTTATTTGATTGTAGGTGTAAAATTAAAAAATAAAATTTATATATTTAAAAACTACTTCAAAAGTTCTACAAAACAAGTGGTGACAAGACTATATTATTTTATCAAATACCTAATGAAAATAGGTAAAGAAAGTGATTAAAGTTTGACCGTGTGAATAGTAAGTGGGAAGAACATTTCAGGACGGAGGGAGTATTAAACTAATTCTAATCCTACACGTATAAGAAAACTAGGCCTAGCTACTAAATAAATACTCCGTACGCCATATTATTCCTAATCTAAAAGGGAAACCAAGTAATATTAGCATCTATATAAATACGGGGTACCCACACGGCCAAGGAATTGTTACGGAGAACTCGTCACCAGACGCACCGACGAAGCCGGACGTCGCCACTGTTCCTCGCTGACCACTGCTGCTGTGCTCACCGGAAAAACAGCTCGGCCACTACGCGGTGTTCGCCGCCGCTGCTCCGTGGTCAAGTCACCGTTCGCCGACATTTCGTTCGTTTGATTTGATTAATTTAATCCGTCTGTTAATCGAGGTCAGAACTTGCACATCTAATGCTAGATTATGTATATAGATTTGAAATTCACGTTCGTAGTTTTGTATGATTGATTACGTGGTTTATTTGTTTATAATTGAATTGTGATTTATTTATATCTTATGATAATATTGGAATTGATTGAACGAGGATGACCAGGTATGTATTCTTACTCTAAATTGTGTGATTTGCATGACGGTAAGTGGAAGGTGGTTACACCCACCACTAGGCCGCTAGTTGAGTTATATGATTGGTTATCTGATCATTGTTACCCCTCTTGTGTTAATTAAATGTAATCATGTTGTAATTTGGAAGTAAATAAGAAATAGAGATTTATGTTGGAATAAGTCTGAATGGTAGAGATGTTGTAAGTAAATGGCTAAGTTACCTAGAGGAACTCTAGGACTGCTTTAGTACAATTGTAAGTATAAATGTCAATAGATAGGATCAGCCCTGCGGATCTGATATCTGGCGGCTGCGGGTTAAAACGTACGTACGGGATCCAAGAACTGTCGTTCCGAAGGGGACAGGGGTACCACCCACCCAGCGGAGAACTCCTTTGTTGGTCATCAGGTTGTGTTGTGTCATAAGGTATTAAATAAGGTAGACTTGAGTCATGGCCGTAGGTAGTGACTCTAAACCCGAACATAAGGTTGTAAATAAGGAGGTATGGACTTAGTCTGGTAATTATGTTATGAGCAATGAATAAAGAGGAAATAAGGTAATGATTTGTGACTGGTGAATTTATTTAATCACTGTTATGTGATATTATACTGTATACTTGTGTGCGTGATATTGTATGAAGTTATGAGCTAGTGGGTTCGTCCGTGTGCGTAATCGAAACGTTAGACCGTTCTCACTTAGCTTCAATGCTGAGCGTATAGCCTTTTTTCCTATTTGCTACACGTAGGTAACATGAATGATGAATAAGGAACTATCCTGGAGGGCATCGAGGGTAGAGAGATGGATGGATGCTGGCTGGAGGAGTTATCTGCTTAATATTTAAGTTTGAATTATTTATGTTTTTAAGGGCAAGAATCCAAAGTTGTATTTTGATTAAATACTTAAAGGCTTCCGCACCGTTTTGTGAACTCCGATGGATATTTAAATAATGTTTTGAATTAAATGTTTTAAATTGTTTTGAAAATTATTGTGTCTGAATGCCAATCTAGTAGCAACCCGATCCGCTGGTCATTGTATTCGGGTCACGCGGGTTGGGGTGTTACAATGAGATTCATAAAAGTCCAATTTTTTGCATTCAAACTTTGAAAATTATATTTTGATATATGAAATATTTTTAGTACTAATTAAATAATTTCCCTAAATACATACTCCGGTATTTGTTCTATTCCAAATCTGATTACACTGTTACTATTCCGATTTCCCGATATTTTTGTTTAATACTATATTTTTATTAATTAATTTATAAAATAAAATATCTTTGTCATCTTTTACTTTGTAGAGATACAATTTGATACCGTATTAATTATTAGCCTTATTGAATATTAAAATATACATTCATATTTATATGGATTACATGAGAGAGTTCTAGTCATAGTAGGTGAACAACTATGATAACAATACAATAAGGAAAACAATACGATCAGTAAAGAGAGGTAGCTTGGAGCACATGTATTGGAATTGAGCTGACAGATGCAGTTTTGTGAGTATAACCTCTAGATGTAGAGAGTCAGATCTTTGTTGCATGATGGAGAAACTTGAGATTACTTATGTTGAGTTTTTTTGTAATGAGAGTGTTGGAGATTGGAGCGAGGGCGAGAAAATTCTTTTTTCTCCTTTTGGTCATTTTCTCCGTCTCTATCAGTTTCCATGCTCTCGATCTCTAGAATAAGCTAAGGCACAGACGAATGTAACTTTTGTTGGACATGAGTTGAAATCCCTTTATTATTTTTCTGGAATATTTTTTTGTTTTGATGAATGACAAACAGGATGATTAATTTCAACGATGATCGAAAATTTACTTTTCGTATCGAGAAAAGCAAAGAGGTGTATCAAGAAACTTACGGCGACAAAATCAACGCTCACCCCTACGCATTTTTGAAGTGAAGTGAAGACTCCGAAGACTTTTTATTTTTTTATTGAGTCTAGGAATTTTTTGTAAGGATGACAATAATTTTTGCATAAACAAATTAATTTTGAGGGATAAAAATTATTATTTTTTAAGTCAGTTGAAAAATCATTTTTTCTCTGTCTAAAAATATTTTACTGAGTCAGTTTCAAAATAGTGTGTCAAATTTTCTTAAAATATTTTTTTGGGTTTTGGTAAGAAAAACACATTTTAAATATTTTTCGTGTACATCGTTTGACACACAAAATAATTTTTGGACTCACTTTTACTCCCCTATTCAAATTCATTGAATAGAGAGGAGGAGCGCTCCCTGATTCCCGTTGTCTCAAACAACGAGTGTTAAGCCAATTCGCTCTCAATCACAACTAGCCTTGGGCCCTTTGTGTTTGCATATTATTTCCTTATTAATCGATTAAAAGTCTTAAATTAATTGATTAAATGCCCTTGCTTAGCGCTGGATATCTCAGGTCTTGAGTTTAATCGATTTTTATTCTTCACTTTAATCGATTAGTTCAAACAGCACCGTCTAATCGATTTTGTTGTCAAATTTAATCGATTAAGTTGCGCTCTTTGCTGAAGACCTTTTTCCATCTAATCGATTACAATATCCACTTTAATCAATTAATATTACCTGGTGCCAGTTCTCAGTTTAGTTCAGTGGTTCCAACAGTTCTATTTCCTTCTGCCTATTTAATCCCTCCCTCTGCTTCATTTTGATACACATCTCTTGCACTCCAAAACCCCATTGATATATATTCAATTATTGTTTCCATCTTCCTCATCAAATATTATTTTGAGAGTTAGAAATATTTTTATTGAGTGCTAAAGATATTTTCATCCATAGAGCTTTCATATTTCAACACTTCTTGCTCAATTGTGTGAGCTTTCATTCTTGTGTTGTAAATTCAAACTTATTTGAGTGTTGCTAAGACTTGTGTGATTCATGTCTTGTTGTTGTTAAGACTTGTGTGACTCAAGTCTTGTAGTAAGAAGTGGAGGCTTGTGTTATTCAAGTTCTCAAGTTGTATCGGTTTTTCAAGCACCCGTTGAAGCTTGAAGTTTAGTAGGACCTTTGAGAGAGTCTCTCGGAGGACTGGACTAGCCACGAGGTGGTGAACCAATATAAATCACGGTGTACTCCTTTCCCTTGCTCTTCATTATTTCCAGCGATTTTCTTTCTTCTTCACACACGCGATAAACGCACATTCTAGTGAACAACTCTATTCACCCCCCCTGTAGAATTTGGTAACTGAACGACTTGATTGTTTCATTGATACCGGAGGATATAAATACAAGTTACAAGCCCAACATGATAGGCCCACAATGTTACAAAATAATATACATAAACGAATATATACATAATATACGCTAACACCCCCCCTTAAGTTGGAGCATAGAGATCAAAAATTCCCAACTTGGACAAAAGAGAATGGAAAATAGGACCGGGGAGTGCCTTCGTGAAGATATCAGCTGTCTGCAACCGTGTAGGAACATAGGCTGTAACAATATGAGCACGCTGGAGGCATTCCCGAACTATATGACAATCGATATCGATATGTTTTGATCGCTCATGAAACACCGGATTAACCGCAATGAAGAGAGCGGACTTGTTATCACAATACAAGCACGGGGTAGCAACACAAGGAACCTGTAATGCGGCCAATAAACATGCGAGATGAGTATCCAAGTTATACACCCGCCACCCTTTTGTTCCATAGGGATACCCAATGAACATGTACTTCATGCTATGAGGAGAAAATTTGTTTAGAGGTTTAGGTGTTTGACGGACAAAACAGAGACAGCCAAACACCCAGAGATGACTCAAATCTTGTGGTTTAGACGAAAGTACTTCAAGAGGAGATTTTCCACCCAAGAGTTTTGTCGGTGTGCGATTAATTAAGTAAACAGCAGTTTTGACATATTCCCCCCCCCCCCCCAATTCAACTCGAAGAGACGCTTGAAACATGAGAGAACGAGCAACGTTGAGAATGTGACGATGCTTTCCTTCTACTCGACCATTTCGCTGAGGGGTACCAACACACGACGTTTGGATACAAACACCCATGGAATCATAATATTGACGCCAAGGGGCATTGAGAAATTTTGTGCCATTATCATACCAGACTACTTTGATGATTTTAGAGAATTGGGTGTGAATCATGGTAAAAAATCGTTTAAGACAGGCTGTTACCTCACTTTTAGTACGAATAAGATATACCCAAACAGCACGAGAAAAATCATCAACAATTGTGAGAAAATAATGAGAACCAGGTGACAAACAAGGGGAATAAGGGCCCCATAAATCACAATGAATTAAATCAAAAATTGCTTCAGCTTTATTATGACTAATATGGAAGGAAGAACAAGTTTGTTTAGACAAAAAACAAATCTCACAAGCTTGAAGTTTCTTGACAACAGGACCAGTCTTATTGGACTTTAAAATGGAAATAATATCTGAGGAAGGATGACCCAAACGTTGATGAAGAAGCAAAGGATCCACGTTAGCCACATTAGCCGACGCAGAGGAAGAAACTAAGATGTATACTCCGTTTTGCTTTTCACCCTGTCCAATCACCATCTTCGACGAACGGTCCTGTATTACACAACTAAAATCAATAAAAGTTACATAACAAGTGGTGTCTCAAATCAAACACCCGATAGAAATTAAATGACAATGCAAGGAGGGGACATAAAACACATGATGAAGAACCAGACTAGACGTCACACGGACACTCCCCTTTTTAGTAGCCTGAATCCTGGGAGCCATCGGGGAGAAAAATAGGATGAAAAGAAACATCCTCAACATTAAACATGTGAGACAAGGTGCCCGTCATATGATGTGAAGCACCACTATCAATAATCCAATCACAAGAAGAGAAAATACCAGAGTAAGCATGTGATGCTGAGGCTTCCAACATAGACATAAACCGACTCATCTGACCACTGAGGGAGGATTGGGCGTCACTTGACGCCGCGTGCACGGCAGCGTGGGGCCCACTGCCGGTTGTGGCTACTACCGGCTGGCTACTGCCCGGAGCAGCAGCTGGAGTGCTGCCAGTGCCTCGGCCTCCATGGCTGCCGGCTGGTCCTCCTCCACGGCCCCCACGGTTTCTCCCCGAATAACCACGACCATCAGGACCTTTGTTATATTGAGCGGGGAAACCAATAAGTTCATAACATGTTTTGACTGTGTGACTAGTCTGACCACAATGTGAGCACAGAAACTTGCCGGTGGGAGGTGGGCGTCGGTCGAACCGTGTGGCAAAGGCTACAGAGTCGGTACGATCGTCACGTGAATGAACAATAGACCGGTGACGTTCCTCCTGCGAGATTAAAGAATAGGCGCGATCAATGTCCGGCACAGGTTCGGTAGCCATAATTTGCAACCGAATATGACCAAATTACTCATCATCGAGGCCGAGTAAAAAATCTATGGTTTTGTCCCGCTCCACCTGTGCACGAGTAACAGAAGCAGCCGCACAATTACATCCATTTGTGGGATCCTTAGAACCATGAAGTTGATTCCATAAAGTAATAAATTGATTAAAGTAAGAGACTACACTTTGTCCCTTTTTCCGTAAGGAATTCAATTCAGACTTAAACTGGTAGATGCGTGGCCCATTGGAACAACTATACCTCTTTTGTAAATCATCCCATAATTCCAAAGCAATAGTATGAGAAACAATAGTTGGTTGAATAGACTCATCAACACTGTTGAAAATCCAACTACAGATTATCTGATTATTAGCATACCAAGCAGACAGCTCATGTTCATCGGTGGGTTTGGGAACCCCCACGGAGGACAAAAACACAGATTTTCCACGACCACCAAGAGCGTTACGTATCGCTTTTTCCCATATGTCAAATATATCACTTTTCAACAAATATTTAGTGAGAGAGTTACCAGGACCTTCGGAAGGATGGAGATAATATATAGATGATGGATCGTGAATCAACCGAGTTTTCTTCGTTGTGGTAGCAGCCTCGGTAGACATGGAGACAGACGGAGACTCGGACGCCGAGGAAGACAAGAGACTTGGACGGTTCACCGGCGATGGAATGGCGGCGTTCCGGCCTGGGCAACCGGAGCAGGACACCAGCGAACGACAGACACGACTTGCAGCGGCAGACCTAGGGTTTCACGTGATATCCCAGGTTTGGCTCTGATACCATGTAGAATTTGGTAACTGAACGACTTGATTGTTTCATTGACACCGGAGGATATAAATACAAGTTACAAGCCCAACATGATAGGCCCACAATGTTACAAAATAATATACATAAACGAATATATACATAATATACTCTAACACCCCCCCTCTAGAGTTGCACTTTTGTCTAACAATTGGTATCGGAGCAAGAAGTTCTTCGAATACTTCTTAAATTTTAGGAACTCAAAGATCAATGGCATCTAGAATGTTCAACGCAGGAGTTAGCGAGGGACAATCAACCACAAGGCCACCGTTGTTTGACGGAACCAACTATTCTTATTGGAAGGAGAGGATGAGGATCTTCATCCAATCCAATGACTACACACTATGGTTGATAGTCAAGAACGGTTGTGGAGTCCCGATGAAGAAAGTCGGTGAAGTCAATGTCCCCAAAACCGAAGAGGAGTTCACCGACGAAGATTGCAAAAAGATGGAGCTCAACGCAAAGGCAATAAACATGATTTATTGCGGTGTTACTGCGGATGACTACCGCAAAATCTCGCGGTGTGAAACCGCAAAACAAATGTGGGAAAAATTGGAGGTCACCTACAAAGGAACCGCGCAGGTTCGGAAGGCCAAAATCGACCACCTTACTCACGAGTATGAACTCTTCTCAATGAAGGAAAACGTGAAGATTGAGGAAATGTTTGAGAGGTTCTCTAACATCATCAATCCTCTCAATCTTCTCGGGAAGACATACACCGACCGAGAGCTCGTGAGAAAGGTGCTGCAAAGCCTATCCCCCAAATGGCGTTCAAAGGTGGATGCAATCGAAGAAGGTCGTGACTTCCAAACAACGACCTATGATGCTCTTCGAGGTAATCTTATTACCTACGAAACCACCGAACTCTCAAAGGTGGTTGAAGAAAGGAGCAAGAGGTCTATTGCTCTACCCGCAACAACATCAACCCATAACAACGTTGATGATGAAGATGATGACAGCGACGACACCGACCTCAGACTCTTCGTCCGAAAATTCAAGAAGATGATGCTCAAGAAGGGAGCCAAGAAGAACACTCCACCCAAGTGCTACGGGTGTGGTGAAATTGGACACATCAAGCCAATGTGTCCGAAGCTCAAGAACGGGAAGGACAAGAGGGCACCAAAGAAGCAACGTGCCTACATTTCTTGGGAGAACGACGGCTCCGAGAGTGAAGACTCAGAAACGGAGGAAGTGGCCAACCTATGTCTCATTGCCATTGAAGATGGAGAAGCATCAAAAGAGGTAAGTGATCAAGAATCTTCTCCCAATGATCCTTTAACTCTTAATGATGTAGTTTGCATTACAGAAGAACTTGTAGGAATGTTCAAAAAGGCTTCCAAAGAAAATAATGAAGTAAAACAAAAAATCCTAATTTTTGAGAATGATGTCAAAGAACTCAAAAATATAAATGGTAAACTTAAACAAGAAATTATCTATTTTGGAAAAAGGCCACATGAACCTTCATCTACTTCTTCTTTTACATGCTCTAGTTGTACATCACTAAAAGTTAAGGTTGCTAATCTAGAAAGCAAATTGGGAAAGTTTAATAATGCTTCAAACACATTAGATAAAATACTTAGGCAAAAACATAGTAATGGTGAAGGATTTGGATTTAAGAAAAACCCAATTAGAAAAACAACATTTGTTAAAGCTAGAGAGAATAAAAATGCTAGGACAAAAAATCAAACTAGAAGAGCACCTCCTAGCAAACCTAGAACTCATTACACTCAACCATATAGGATGAACAATCCAAATGTCATTTGTCATTATTGTAATAAGATAGGTCACATTGCACCCGTGTGCTTCACCAAACATAGACATTTTCAACAAACGCACACACATCGCACATATGCTAACCAAAAAGGACCCAACAATACATAGGTACCTAAAGCGTCTCCTTGATATCTTTACCAATTTTTAAATTTAAAGTATGACATAGTACAAAGAGTGTAATGTATTCCAAATAGGCCCACTTAACCTTGGATAAAGCTATTTGTATTCCATGTTTTTGTATCTCATTTTGTACACCGTAAGTTTGCATCAACATTTTATGTTGGTGTAAAACTAATTTTTGTCAACGCACCAACACTTTATATCCGTGTAAATTTTTGTTAATGCACCAACATATGTGTCGCTTAACCTTTCCCAAATTACCAAAGAGTGTAGTCGCTGTGGTGCGAGTTTTTTTCTTCAGCACGAGAAGGAATATTCTAATTAAAAGGAAAAACATGTTCATGACTGAGATATGCTTTCACAATGACTATTACTCCGTACTCACCCCACATGTTAGACTATGCATTTTTACTTTTCTTTTTATTTGTTAATTTGTTTCCCCTAAACATGTGTGTATATTTATACGCTGCATGTCCCTATTTTGATTAAAAATAAGAATTTTGACATAAAATCCACAATTTTTTAGATTATTTTATTTACAAATTGGTACGGAGTATATCAATAAAAAATAAAAAGTATATGTTAAAAAACTACATCAAAAATTCTACAAAATAAGAGGTGACAAGAATATTTTATTTTATCAAATAATCAATAAAAACACACAAACAAATAAAATTTATCGAGAAGAGAGAGAAAATAAAATTGTAATCAAAATGTGGAGGAAATACTATACTTGGAAAAAAATTATATGCATTCTAAGTTGCATATAAAAATCATGAACATTTTTACATGAGAAATAGTGTATACTATTCCCTACGTTCTCAAAAAGACTTCTTCTTTCTTTTTTTCCACTTCCAATAAAACATTTCCATTTTTTATTAAAAATCATTTTTACCCTTTCTTTTTTCACACACTACCTATCACATCATACTTTTTCTCTAATAATTTATCCATCACAACTTACTTTACTCATCACATCAAGGGCAAAATTGGAAATTAACCACAATTTAACACTTTTTTATTTTTACTTTTGGTCAAAATAAGAACTCTTTTTGAGAACGGGGGAATACTTTTCTTTTTGTTTTCGTATGTTCGAGAGGAAAGTGTAAACATTTTTGGGACGGAGTGAAAAATAAAAGTGGAATTTTCTTAGACAGAGAAAAATAAAAGTAGAAATATTTTTGGGTGTAATGAGATACGTAAAACAAAAAAACAACATAACTATGTTACATAAAATTGTAATTTTTCTTTTACAAAAAAATTAGAGTAAATTGTACATGTACAAATTGGGAACTGCTCCAAACCTGCAATTCCTACACGTACAAATTGGGAACTGCTCCAAACATGCAAGAAACGTTCCCTCAGTTCGCGCATCTGCGCAAGCTTCTCCGGCATGTCCCACGTGCAATTCCTACACGTACAAATTGGGAACTGCTCCAAACCTGCAAGAAACGTTTCCTCAGTTCGTGCATCTGCGCAAGCTTCTTAAGCAGGTCCCACGTGCAATTCATACACGTACAAATTGGGAACTGCTCCAAACCACAGAAACTAAGCAACGACCGATGGACGCGATGTCGGGCGATCGTGAACAGTAACCGCGATCAAGAGTGTTGGAGTTCCCACATCGAAAAATAAAGATGAGTATCACTTGCATATATTGAAGGGTGAAGCCCTACCTATCAGCTTAAACTTTTGGGTTAGAATTGTGGATCCCGACTTTATATGCAAGTGATTAATTTTACCCGACACTCTATCCGTTGTTCTTGGCCTGCCGGAATTTTTAACATGGTATCAGAGCAGGTCCGGTCCGGGTTTGATTGTTCCTCGTTGTTTAGATGTGGGTTTAGAAAAAATGAGCTACCCGTATGTGGTTTGGGCTGAGTTGGCTAAAAAGAGATTGAGATGCCACCGCCAGTTGTGTGGGCTAGCTATAAGAGATTGAGATGCTAGACCCGTTTGTCCAAGTGCTAACTAGGCCAAGCTAGTTATCACTTGCGGGGGAGTGTTGGAGTTCCCACATCGGAAAATAAAGATGAGTATCACTTGCATATATTGAAGGGTGAAGCCCTACCTATCAGCTTAAGCTTTTGGGTTAGAATTGTGGATCCCGACTTTATATGCAAGTGGTTAATTTTACCTGACACTCTATCCGTTGTTTTTGGCCTGCCGGAATTTTTAACAAAGAGAAACTGCCGTCGGGACGGTCGACTCACTCGACCGTTCTTCAGCAACAGTCGACCGTTCCGGCACTTCAGCAGCAACAACAGGCGACGATCGATGGACGCGATGCCGGTCAATCGGGAATAGTAGATGCGGAAAGAAAAGCGTGTTTGAGGTCTCAAGAATTCAAAAATTGCTCCGATACCATGAAAGAATTATTTGGGAGAAAATTCTCAGTATATTGAATTGGTTTATGAAACTCTGGTCTTGAATACAAAGATCTAACCCTCTTTATATAGGAAGAGGGTAAAGTAAACAAGGAAATTCACATTCCTATTAAAATAAGAATTAAACAAACTATGAAAGATACTAAATACTAAACATAATCCAACTAGGAAAGATACTAAACCTAATCCCAAAGTGATTCAGTTTCCTTCTTCAATCTCGCTTCCTTCTTCTGTCTCTAACATTTTCCTTCTTCCATCCTGCTTGGCTGCTTGTTTCTTCTATCTCTAACACCAATAAAAAAAAATCAATTATCGGTTAGCTATAAGACACAATTCACACAAATCTTTAATTAAAATTAAATCAAACTCCCGGTCAATAATAAAAACGCGCATATTTGATTAATTTTACGGAGTATACTTTAAGAAGACTAATTTCTTGTTGCATGAATCTCAACTGTAGAAAATATATATATTCGATGGTTCTGGCGTCCGTCTCCTTCAGCCACATATGACTACGTGGGAAAAAGGAGTGTCTAATTTGTTTGTGGAAAACGTGTTCCAGTTTTAAATTTTTAAAGCGCTCTCCCTTTCCTTTTTGTTGACTGCTTTTGTTATGATTTTTGTAAATCAATTTGTGTGAAAAAATTTATGATATTAATTTTAAAAAACCAAGTACTTCAATTCCTCCTAAAAATCATTTCTTAATTATCTTGAACAACGTGTGAAATCTAATAATTTTTAAAATGGGTTTTTTTTACAAATTTTACGTCGTTCTAAACATTTCATTTTATTTTACAAAACAAGACATGCCATTAATATTTTATCTTATTTCACACAACAATACATCTTCTAAATATTTTAATTTATTTTACACAACAATGACATAATTTTTTGGAAGAGTATCACTTAAAGTGTCTCGATTAAAAAATTGACAGTTTTTATCCCAAATTTTCTCTAAACACCTCGTGCCTCCGCCCCATCACTTCCTGCCCCTCTTCAAAATGGTGAAATACTGACGTTTTGAGGGGTTGGGGCAATGGGGTGGGGGCATATGTAGGGGGAAGGGGTTTGTGGGGGATAGGGGTAGGAAGAAAGGAAAATTGAGAGTGAAATGGAAAACCACTTCGCCAAAAAAAAAATTCAAAGTGGTCAGGCAACAGCAGCCGGGTGCACCAGATTTGTCCACCTTCTTTGACCGACCAATTGTAAGTAATTTGGTCGTAGCATACTTTTCACCATGCCAAGTCTTTTTCACCCAATATTATCACGGTCAAATAATCTCATTTTTTTATAGTTTACCAGAAATATGTACTTAATTTACATTGTAGTCTCAAATGAGCGAATCTGAACTTATACTTGCGTGTTTTGGGCTATTGTTAGGTTCTGATTAGTTTGGAATAAGTTCTAATCTGATCTGATATGAACAAAATTATATTTAAAGTTGTTTCTGATCTATTCTTATTTGATCTGATCTAGTCTGATGCGATTCCAATAAAAAAATTAATAAGTAATAAGAATAAGTTGAAGAGAACATGACTTTAATTTCCTAATGGGTAAAAGTGGATGAATCTTTTTTTTTCAAATCTTGAAAAATGTGGAATTATTTAATTTGAAGTAAATTGTTGGTAAAGGGTGAACTGATTTTCTTTTTTTCAAAGTTTTAAAAATACTCCGTAATTTTTTGAAAAACAAAATTTTAAAATATTAAAATAGAGCTTAAATATATAATGGTGCACTCTTATTAGATACTCCCTCCGTCCCTGAGTATTTATCCATTTTTAACTTTTTTTGGTCAAAATTGGTAAACTTTAACTTCAAATTAAATGAAAATTATATTATATATTGATACAAAAATAGTTTTATTAGATTTGTTATATCAAACATTTTCAAAATATTATTTTATTTAATCAATATATAATATATATTTTATTTAATTATAGCTCAAATAATGAAAACAGTTGACTGAAGAAAGTCAAAACTGGATAAATACTCAAGGACGGAGGAAGTAGTTTTTTGACAATACAATGAGTTTTTTTTTTTTTGCAGTGCCGTTTCCTGATTTAAAAATGCACAGCGTGATGATTCTCTCTAAAAGAGGGTTTTTTTAAAAGGTAGAATAGGGTATTTTTAATTGTGTTTTTTATTGCAACATAATGTTGGAAGTAGGTATGGTTGCTCACTAGTAATTAAGATTCAAAATCGATGTTACCTTTGGTTTCTCAATTATTAAACCATGTCTATTCGACTATTCATTTAAATAAAATTCTTACTATTCAAATATTAATGGAATATGAATCCGAAATTAATTTAAAATTTCTCTTGTATTCATATTTGAATTTGAATTCAAAAAAATAACGAAACCGTATATATTACGGAGTATAATCAAAGTTTGTACTCCGTATTTTGATACAAGAATAATCTGATTACATTTATCTGGTAAAATATTTTTAAAGTATTGAGGTTTTTGCAGAGGTGCAATTGAAGGGGATGGGGGGCATGTTCGGGTCGAAACGGGGTGGAGGGGTTTATCGGGGGTAGGACCGTAGGAATCGTCAATTTTACGAACGTACGAGGCACCGGAGCACCTTCGGAGCATCCCATAACATCTTTTACTCCCTCCGTCCCTAAATAAACTTCCCTTTTTGACTTTTTGAGGATTTAAGGGAGGAATATTTTTGTGTTGACTTTCCAAAAATACCCTTGATGTGATGTGTAAAAGTAAGATGTGATATGTAGATTATTAGTAAAAATGTATGATGTGATAGGTAGGGTATGAAAAAGTAAGGGGTAAAAGGGGTTTTTTAAGGAAAAAGAGAAGTTTATTTGGGGACAAAGAAAAAACGAAAGGAGAAGTTTATTTAGGGACGGAGGGAGTATTTAATTATAAATCAAAAATCTATCTTGATGATTATTTTTGTATGTTCAAAAGAACTTTGAGTCCCCATTTTTGTACACTATAACACCGTATTTCAACCATGCACTTTTCAGTAAATAACTTTGAGTTTTCAATAGTTTTTTGAAATTCAAACTCATGAGAATTGAAGGAGTGTATAAAGGGCCACACGTTCTTATATATTCTTCCTCTCCGACCTTCTTCCATAACATATATTATTCCATCATGGAGGCATATCTAGCAACGTCGTCGTCTTCGTCGTTTCCACTACGTTCTTTGTCTTCTTCACCTTCTCCTCCGCCTTATAGCGTAGAAGTTCCTAAAGGGGAGGCGAAAGGCGGGGAGGAGGAATCGGCCGATGAGAAGAAGAACAAGAAGAAGGCGAGATATGCTTTCCAAACAAGGAGCCAAGTTGATATTCTTGACGATGGTTATAAATGGAGGAAATATGGTCAGAAGGCTGTGAAAAACAACACATTCCCCAGGTTGGCTTCTTCATTCTCTACTCCATAAGATTGCTTTTTTTTTCCTTTTGTAGTACGTATTTGTATGTTAAGTTTATTTGACTTGTGATTTTTGTTGAAAATAAGGATTTACTCCATTAAAGGTTGAAATACTTCCAATTCTTATGAATAAGATGGAATGGCGACTAAGCAAAACTCTATCCCACCTATACAAACACACATTCACTATTATTAATTACTTGAGTGAATTTCCAAAACAGTCCTTTCTAATACGATATTTTTTCAATTTAGTCCTCAATATGTAATAATTACTAATGTGGTCCTTTATAATTTAGATCTATTCTCTAAATGGTCATCTGTCGAAAATATCTATTAAATGCCAGTAAAATAGAAGGTATCTTGGTATTTTTTAATCATTTAAATTAAAGTATGTTCTCGAAATGCTCATTTATAATTAACTTTTTTTCTAAATTGATAATTTCTAAGTATATGTGTTCATGAAATGGAGCCCAGAGCTATCTCAGGTTGGGTTCGCTCCTCTAGCAGTCACCCACTTAATTTAAAAAGAATATTTTGTGGACTTATTCATAATTTAGATCATAGAAAACAAAAAAATATCTTTATTTAACTTTTATTTAATAGTCATATTTGACACATGACTATCTAGGAAATACATCTAAATTTCAAAGGACTGCATTCGTAATTATTGCTTATTCAGAACTAATTTAGGAAAATACATTATTACAAAGGATGGTTTTGGAAATTTACTCTAATTACTTTTAGTAAGTCAACCTTTAAACTCATTTCGTTCTTCTAAGATTTTCTTGTTTTAATTTTTCATGATTTTTAAAGAGAGTTCAAAAAAGTAAAATTTACCTAAATATCTTTAATTCATTTTGTAGGGGCTATCCAATAGGGAATATTTGAATTCAATTAAGTGTAAAAAAATACTCCGTAATAAAAAATAGTGGTGGATTTGGTGCCACTATGGTTAGTGGAACAAGTCTTTCCGGCTTTCCTTTTCTCATTCCTTTTGTAGTTTTGTTAATCTATCCGTCCTTAAATTTCCTTTTTATTACTCCGTAAATCTTTAAGATCTCTAGTTGACCATTAATATCTATATGTATATTTAGATATTTTTACAAGAGTGTTGCTTATATGGTCTCAAGTTACACATTTAAAATGTAGACATTTTCATATTTTTAATGGGTTTACATGTGATATTTTTCTTTTTTGAAAAAACTCACTTCTTTTATACTACAATTGCACTAAGGTCCGGATCAATTTAGGTCCACGAAACAATTTGACTTGGATAAGCACATGTACATTAGTTAAATATGTTTTTAGTCTCTATAAAATAAGCAACTTTTATTTTTTGTCTCTATAAAAAAATTTGTTTAAGTCATCCTTATAATTTTTTTCATTTTAAAAGTAATCTTTAAACGTAGTAATTAAGCACATCTAATTAGTTGATAAGACACATTTTTTTCGTAGTCAACATTCTAGTCTTGCATTTCTAACGATCTCAAATACAATTCCAATGTCTTAAATTGTGTCCTTCATTGAATTACATTTGACTTTTTTCATCGTATTATATTAAAAAGAAATTTGAGAACCGAAGATGTAATATGATGATAGGGCATAAGAATTGTATCAGAGGTAATTAGAAATGTAAGAATATGATATTGAGTATGAAATAAATATGTTATCTCAACTAGTTAGAAGTGCTAATTACGTTTAAGAACAATTTCTTTTAAATAAAAAATTCGTAAGGATAATTTTAAGAAAATTACGACAAAAAATAAAAGTTATATTTTACAATGAATATAAATAAATTTAATCCTAAAAATATAATATTTCAAAAGAAATCTATCTATATTGATTTTGTAAATATATGATATTGTATCTATATTTCAAAAAATATATGCTTCAAAAGAAATCTATCTATATTGATTTTGTATAACAATTTATTATATTTTTTAATATAATATATAATCAAATTTTAAAAAATTTGTCTAAAAAAGTTTCTTTTTTTAGATAAAGGGCAGCCAAAAATAGACGCGTTTTACGTCTATGTATGAATGAAACTTTAAAACTTTGGGACCCTTGCAAATTTGGAGTCGTAGGTGGTGATTCACCTTGAGGGTCGTCTGAAAATTCAAAGCACAAGACGGGACCGAAAAAAACTCTTAATTTTACAATTTAATTTTACTCTGTTCTAAAATATTTTTGTACTTTACATTATAGTTAAGAAATATCTAATTTCTTAATCTATTTTATTTAAATATCGGTATAGAAAATAAAAAAATAGAATTTACATATTGAGAAATTACGCCAAATGTTTAACAAAACAAAAGATAATAAAAATATTTAATTTTATTAAAATAATCAATAAAAATGTACAAATACACAAAAGTTGTCATAAATTTTTTTATTGTTTAAACGCAAACTAATAATTAATAAAATTTGGGGGGTGGGATCAAGGTTGTATACAGGTATTTTATATATATATATATATATATATATATATATATATATATATATATATATATATATATATATATATATATATATATATATATATATATATATATATATATATATATATATATATAATATATATATATATATATATATATATATATATATATATATATATATATATATATATATATATATATATATATATATATATAGGCCGGTTTGCGTGAGAATGCACCTTGTGGAGATAAATGAAAATAAAATCTAGCCGTTATATCTGATGCATCGTGCGGCTCAGATTGCATCATGCACTCAAATTTTGAGATATGTGCATTTTCAAAGGATTTTGATGCATTTCGACGTGATGCATTTTCAAACCATTTTTGTGCATCTAATTTTGATGCAATACTGACCCGGCCCTTAGATCTCACAATCTAGAGCACAAGATTTATTTTCATTTCTCTCCTAAGATCGCATTCTAACCAGAACATATAAAATAAGGGACGGTTCATGTGAGAATATCCTACAATGAGAATAAGATAATGATGCATTTTCAAACTGTAGTGATCCATTTTTTGCTTGTAGTAGTGCATTTTTGGAAATTTCAATTTATTTACAAAATTGCCACCACATTTTTTCAACCTTTTTACAAAACTTTTAATTTTTCACAATCCTTAGATATTAAATCTAATGATTCATATGCATTCTCATTTTCCTTCACTATCCACCATTCTCATTTGAACCAACACACACACACATATATAGGATTGACTACAGTCAGATGACACCTTACAGTGAGATGACCTGCTACGGTCAGATGACGCAAAGCTCAAGCCACTTCAAAGCTCGTGAAGGACAACTATAAAGCGCACCAAACTATAAGGCTAAGCTCACCATATTTTTTCAATACTTTGAATTTTTTTTAAAGAAATAAAATCAAATGAAGGGGTGTTGATGACTAGATTTTGACAGTTGACCGCCACCTTTGACCGCCACTACTGCTCCGCCGCCTGCTGCCGCTACTGACCGGTGGTTGACCGATGTTGCTATTTTATTTTTAATTTTCAAAATTTAAAAAAAGGCGAGTCTTGGTGTTCAAAGTGGTGAGCTTTGCTTTATTTTCAGGTGAGCTTTGCACTGTCCATTATATTGGTGAGCTTTGTAGTGTAGTGTGGTGAGCTTGACGTCATCTCACCGAAACATGTCATCTCACCGTAACGTATCATCTGATTAGAGTAAGAATAATGAAACTCTCACCATAAGATGTCACCGTAAGGTGTAATCTGACCAGTGAGAGAGCTGAAAGAGACTAGAAGTAATTAAGAATAATGGAAAGAAGTTTGAATGAATTAGAAAAAATTAAAAGAAGTTAGAAACTAGTATCAGTGGAATATATTTTTCATTAAAATAAGTTACACTTCAGTTCATTTGTTTGAATTTTTAGAAATGAATTGAATAGTATTTTTTTAGTATTATTTAGTAGTGTACATTAGTATTGCATAAATTTTTTAGCATCATATATTGACATTAATCATGTTGTAACTTATATTTTGGAATTAAAAACATGAAACTCTTATTTTGGTACTTTTTCCATGTTGAGTGTAATCGAATATCTGGAACTTCTAAACTTTGAGATAGAATAATCGATTATCATAGCCTCACAGGGTAACACCAGATATTCGATTATCAATTATCACCTTTTGTCTCTTAAGGGTTATCAAATATCTGGTGCTTCGGAACCAATTTTGTAAGGGTAGCAACTAAAAAAAGAGAGATAGATCTCCGTTTCATGACGAACGAACTTAAGAGTACATTTGTTGAGTGTTTTTGGGTGAGGGTGGGCGATTGGAGTGAGGGCGAGAAATTTATTTTTTCTTCTTGTCGGTCGTTCTCTTCTTCTTTATCATTTTCTAAACTCTTGATCTCTAGAAGAAACACAAACAAATATATTTTTAATTCTTCAAGCATGCAAAAAAAATAAAAGAGAGAGAGAGAGGGGGATAAGGGAATGTAGTTGTTAGCTAGGCACACTCATAGTTTGTAGGAGATAGAAAGAAGAATAAGGAACAGTGAGGCTATGATTCTTGGCTAGAAGTAGAGTGACAGATCTTCCTTGCATGACACGTGAGAGTACGTTTGCTAACTTTTTTTATGGGAAGAGTGTTGGTGATTGGAGCGAGTGCGAGGAGTTTTTTCCCTTTGGGTCGTTCTCCGCTTCTTTATTGTTTTCCAAGCTCTTGAACTCTAGAAGAAACATACACAAATTTAGTTTTCCAGGGCTTTAGTCACGCACATGAATTTTTTTAAAGAGAGATAGATCTTTGTTGTATGACAAACAAACTTGAGAGTACGTTTGCTGGGTTTTTCTTCAGTGAGAGTGTTGGCGATTAGAGATAAGACGAAGAGTTTCATTTTTCTTCTTATGGGCCATTTTCTGCTTTTTTATCATTTTCAGAACTATAAAGGAAACACATGCAGATGTACTTTTTCAATTCTTTAATCATGCACGTAAATTTTATTAGAGAGGGATAAGGGACGATGGTTGTTAGCTATGCACGCTTATAACTTTTTGGAGATAAAGGAAGAGATAAGTGACGATGGGACCATGATCTGTGGTGGTCTACCATCGATGATGAAGACTGATGGTGACACACGATCAAAATAAAAGGGTTAGGTTAAGTTTTGGAGAGCGAGACCTTAACTTCGATATCATAATGCAATTTCATAATAATTTTTTTATTGAATAATGAAAGATTACATAAGTATATATAGAGAGAATACATGAAAAATCCTAATGATAGAAAATAAGGAAATGTGGTAACAATATAATGAGTAATAGTATTCTATTTCCTAAAATATTACATAATTTGAAGATCTATCTCTCTTTTTTAAACATTACATAATTTTACCTTGTAATTTTATAATAATAACAATATGAAATATGCACGTGAATAATTTTTGGGTCATTGTTGAAAGAAAATAAGAGTTAAAAAGTTGAAAAGTGTTGTATCAAACTCGAAGTAATTGAAAGAAACTGGAAAGATTAGAAAAAAATTGGCGGATATTCAGAAAACTGAAAAAGTTTAAAAGAAAAAGAAATAATTAAAAATTGTTAAAAGTTAAAAGTTTTGGAGTATATCCTTAGCCTCCGTGGTCTCAAAGTTCACATTAAAAATATGGACCTTTTCACATTTTTTTATAGGTTTTGCATCTGCATATTTTTTTTTATACAAAAGACGCACTTCTATTATGCTATAAATATGTTAAGATCTATGAAATAGTACCAACAAGTCGAGTAAAGAATTTGCCTTCAAAGATGCCTAATTCCTAATGTGTGTGGAGTAAAAAACGTGTTTTTTGGGCTTTTTACACTTTCTAGTTTTTTTAGATTTACAATTAATGTCATATTATAACATTAGATTTATTTGAAGATCCTATTGTGTTTCATTCCATTCGAAATGAATTCTACATAGTAGCCTCCTCACACTGCCCTTGAACGGTTGCACCTTACCTCTTTTTTGCATGACAATTCACAATAAATTTATTAGAGATACTTAGAAGAAGGGCGGTTTCCTTGACATTGCTAAGCAATATCATAGGATGATTCAGGGGTTGCACGATGCTCTATTCATAAAATTTAAGGTTTCTACCCCGGTAAACCCCTCACCCCGCCCCGCCCCAAAGCCGCTGCCCCACCCTTTTAATTTCATCCTCCAAGTTTAATTGATTTTGGAGTCAGAATTTTGACTCTAAAGTTAATTAAACTTAGGGGATGCAATTAAAGAGAGTACGGCGGTGGGTTCGGGACGGGATGAGAGGGCTTACCGCGGTTGAAAGGGTTAAGAACTATCAATTTTACGGACATTATATCAAGGGAGCCAAAATGTTAGAAAATAGAATTGCTTGTTTAGTGTGTTACATATCTCATTACTCATGATTAATTACTTCCCCCGATCTCTAACTACAAGAAAAAATATTCTAATTTTGTAGGAGTTACTATAGGTGCACACATCAAGGATGTAGCGTAAAGAAACAAGTTCAAAGGTTATCCACAGATGAAGGGGTTGTGGTAACTACCTATGAAGGCGTCCATTCTCACCCAATTCAGAAATCTACTGATAACTTTGAAAACATATTAAGTCAAATGCAAATATATCCCCCTTTTTGATCCATTTCCCCTCTATGTATATGGAGTGTGTGTGTGTGTGTCTATATATATAGAGAGAGAGAGATTTTGGTTCTGGTGAGAATACGATCTTAGGAGAGAAATGAGAATGAATCTGGTGCTTTAGATTGTGAGATCTAAGGGTCACGATTGCATCAAATCAGATGCACCAAAATGGTTTAAAAATGCATCACGTCGAAATGCACCAAAATCTTTTGAAAATGCATTATCTCAAAATCTGAGCGCAAGATGCAATCTGAGCCGCACGATGCATCAGATCCAACGGCTAGATTTTATTCTCATTTCTCTCCACATGGTGCATTCTCACGGGAACTGGCCCCTATATATATGTATGTGTGTGTGTGTGTGTGTGTGTGTGTGTGTGTGTGTGTATTCATATATGGACACATACACAAATAACACAAGCAAGTTCTCTTACAATTGTACTAGCAAATACTAGGAAGAATTTGTAAAGATTATTCTTATAACAAACTTGTAAATATTAGTGCTTAGTACATTGATACACCACTTTTTATCTCGTGCTTCACACAAAATTATTGGCATGACAAATACAAAAGGGAAAAGGAGAAATTTTATTGGCTTTCCTTATTTAATGTAATTCCTATTGTGGTGGAAATAAAACCATGATAGGTGTATAATTATGGTAGTTTACTTATTTGCTTTGTTCCTCTTCCTAAATAAAGGCGATTAGATGTTTGTATTTTACAAGATAATTCAATATATAGAATTTTTTTTTCACTTATTATTTTTTACATGGTAGTGGAGCAGCGAACATAGGAAATTTCGAATCCTAAGTCGGACTACCATCGCCGTCGTCAATATGACAAAAACAGAGGAGCTCATGACTGGAAAAATTTTCGATGACGAAGAGAAGGCCTCAACAAAGGGAAGTTCATATGAACTCAAAAATGTCGATACACTCAAATTAATCATCACTCAAGTTAAATTAAATGGTGATATTGATGGATCCATCCCTTGTCCTGAAGAGGGAAACGAAAATTATGAAGAATGGTGGAATGTGAATGTCATGTTAGTTTGATGGATTTACAACACCATTGATGGAAGCTTGAGAAATTCCATCGTGCAGGTTGAGAAGGCTATGAAACTCTGGATAGATATAAAGGACCGTTTTTCAGTTGCAAATGGCCCGCCAATTCATAATCTGAACAAAGAACTTGCAAATTGCAAGCAAAACGGGTAGTCCATTGTTACATACTTTGGAAACTTAAAAGGGATCGGGGATGAACTCAGTGATCATGAAAAAATTTCTACGTGCAAGTGTCATGGATGCAAGTGTGCGTAAGCTTGGTTCTTGCCATACAACTAGATAAAGAAAAAGTTCACCAATTCTTGATGGGATTGGACAACAAAGGATTATGGAAGTCTCAGATCTAGTATTATAAGCACTCAATGTTAGTCGGTTTAGTCGTTGTGCCCACGCCTTAGAGGGGGCGTGAATAAGGCGTTTAAAAACTTTTCGGAGTTAAGTAAAAATGGTGTTGGCAAATGCGGAAGCAATATATAAAACGCAGAAATAAAAGCGTAAATAAAATGCACACCAATTTTATACTGGTTCGGGAACTCCCTACTCCAGTACCTCGAGGCTCCTCCTCAAGGATTTCCAAATCCACTAAGTCTCGGTCTCTTGAACTCCGTCAAAGCACCGCACTAGTTTTGGCAAACAACCCTTGCCAATAGGATTCACTCCGAGATTTCACAACGGCTATCTCGAACCGTTTACAATGAAGATTTAACGGCTATCTTCTACCGTTCCCCCAAGGATTTCAAAGGCTATCCTTGAACCTTTACCCAAGGATTTATACGGCTATCCTTAACCGTTACAACGTGAGAATTTAACGGCTATTCTCGACCGTAAGAAGATGTGTTTGAAGAACAAAAAAGAGGATTCTACACAACGGCTAGAATATAAAAATGAAGAACAAAACTTAGCCGGTGTAGAAGGAAATTATACTCTCTCAAAAATACAATATAAACTTATGAATATGAGAGTATATAACTAGAAACACAAGCTCAAAGTGTGTGTATAAAATTCAGGAATTTAAGGCTCTTGAAATAGCCAAAATATTGAAAATAATTAATAAAAGGATGAACACACTTAGAATAAAAAGAGAGGATGTTTAGAGCTTTGTTTCTTGAAGAAATATGAAGGATTAGGCTTGTATTTATAGTGGAAGATGTTAATTAGCCGTTGGGAGGTGATTAGGGTTGATTTAATTCAAATTGGCAATTTTGCTACAGTGCTGTAACGGATCCGGTACCCTTCACGGTGGGGGGGTCTGTGTAATCCGGTACCTAGGTACCGTGACACGGTACAGCGTACCGTGTGGGAGTACCGTGTCTTCCAAAAGTTCAGTTCGCCTCTGGCGGTACCTGGTTAGGACGGGTTCGGCCAACCGTCTACACCTACCGTCGGTACCTAGGTACCGTTACACGGTATGGGGGTACCGTGTAGGCGGTATACCCTACCGTGTGGCGTACCGCTAGGGGTACCGTGACTCTGTTCTGATTTTTCCAAAATTCCCTTAATCCTTCGTGTTTGAGTTTAAAACCTTTTAGATAT
This sequence comes from Cuscuta australis, assembly GCA_003260385.1. Classification (NCBI taxonomy): domain Eukaryota; kingdom Viridiplantae; phylum Streptophyta; class Magnoliopsida; order Solanales; family Convolvulaceae; genus Cuscuta; species Cuscuta australis. The sequence continues at coordinate 4,206,971 of NQVE01000209.1, read as the reverse complement.
TTGAAAGTGTTTATGTGATGGTTTTAAACATATTTTGTGAGTACTTTTGAGCTTGTGAATATAGGTATATAAAGTCATATCCTTACATTGGTTTCTACCTATATTCTACGCTAGTTTTAGTGTTTCGACTTCATTCTTGAGTACCGAATCTTAATGGATTCTTGTTTTCCTGAAACACTTAAACAAACGTTAAGCTCTTATATTGTTTGTTAACATCAAAACATGAGACTTAGCAAACCAAGGCTAACACTGAACCCTGACACCAACGAATCATGTCTACTCAACCATCATCGAGTAAGAGGGCGTCTTGAAAATCACACAAGAAGAACAAAATCCAGTGAGTTTCGCTATCGCTTCTAGATTTGATCATGAAGCAAATAAGGAATTGAATTGCAAGCACGATGGGCTAAATGGACATGAGAAGAGTGGTTGTTTTCAACTTGTTATATATTCAGAATGGTGGGGAGATCACCCACGTGTTTTAAACCCAGGGCGTGGAATGAATTGTGGTGGCGACTTTAGAGGACGCCTTGGCGGTAGGGGGGCAACGCCTGCTGTGGCAATAGAAACTAAGGTGGCGGTCCGGTGGCATTGACGGCTTAGTCCAACATGGCAGAAGGAGGGCGAGGAGCTACGAATCCGAATATCTCGTGTCTCACAACTAATCAATGGAATGCTCTTATGGGACCCCTAAATGACAAATAATCGGGTATTGAAAATAAATTTTCAGGTATGCCTAACACCTCTTAAGTTATTGATAGTGGTGCTAGTAAACACATGATCGGTGATGAAACATGTTTCGTAAAATTAGAAACAATAACGTATTATTATATGTTAAAGGATGTTAGTCTATGAGTTGGTTCTAGCATTAGATATTTCCACTCTCCCTATTTTTACAGGTAGAGATCAAGGATTAAACGAGGAGCAACCTGGAGGACAGTGAGGCATGACGCCGGTGGATGGCCCGAAGCTGCTTATTTTAAATTAATTATATTTTGATAAATTTGTTTATTTAAATTATAAGGATGTTGGATATTGTTTTAAAGGCTTTCGCAACGTTTGGATCTTGTTACTCCAATTAAACGATGATTTGATTTTTAGTAAATGTGATTGGATGTTTTATTTTAAATGTTTTTAAAATAGTATGCATGTGAATATCAAATTTGTAGCAACCCGATTCGCTAACTCGTTGGTTCGGGTTACGCGGGTTGGGGCGTTACAAAAATTTGATTTAAATTAAACTTATAATTATTACAAGAAATTTGATTATTTTAAAGTATTACAATTCATATATATATATATGTGTGTGTGTGTGTATGTATGTATGTATGTATGTATAGAAAAAAATAAAATAAGAAAATCATTCACAATAACTAATTTTGTCCTAAATATACCCTTGTGTATATTAAATATTTTTAAATTTAAAAATAAGTATTTTTAAGTATAAAAGTATTTATGGTTTTAAAAATTACGTTTTGTATAATTCTTTTATATAAACAAATTTTTTTCTATAAATAAGTATTTTAAAACAACTCTTTGAATATACGAAAAATATAACTTTTTAAGTCTTAATATTGCTTTCATGCATCATTTCTATAAGCTAAGTAATTATTAGTAATAATGGTTTGTAGTTCATATAATAATAATAAATATAATAATAATAAACATATTTAAAGTTATAATTTTAATTACTTTCTTCAATCTAAAATTTTCTTTTTAGAACATTTTATGACGGAGGCAGTAATATTTAGGTGTGTAGCTTTAGATAAAGTAATATAATTTAACTGAATGGTAATTTTTATTTAATTTTTAAAAAATATAAATATTATTTTTATAATTTTTTTCCAAATTTGATCCAATTTGATTTTAATAAAAATAAGTAATGAGCGAGAAAATAAGTCTTACAGAACGACCCCTAGTTATAATTCAATTTGGATCATGATTTTTGGTTCAAAAATGCTAGGGGTGCACCATTTGGGATACCCCATTGTACCCTCTCTATCTCTACCACACAATGCAATTGAGAGAAAAAAATTAAAAATAAAAAAATAAATGAAGGACTATGATGAATGGTGTACAAAATGGAGTCCTCCAAATGTGGTCAAGCCTTTTGGGGCAACCCCGGTCACGCCTAGGATGTTATGAAATGGGTACAGTGGGATACCCCATTGTACCCTCCCCATCTCCACCACACTATTCAAATCTTCTATTTTGGTTAGGCTTTTGATTCGAGTCATTCGGTCTGATTCTTTGCCAGGTTTGCTTGTAGAGCCGTGTCCATATAAGAATAAGACTACGAGTAGATCGAAGTCGCACCGCCGCAAGGACAAGTTGTTAAACGTACAAAGAGATTCTCGTACTCGGACGTTTTTGCGCGTTGTTTCCGTGGCTGTTCTTCTCCGTTCTCGCTGGTAAGATCTTCAATTGCCTCTGATATTGTCGAGGTTATGTCTGATCAGATCCGCGGAAGGAGGAATCGAATCTCTCTGAATTCGGCTATTGCCGCTTTTGTCTCTGATTGAATTGATTGCCATATCTGGATTAAGGAGTCTTGTTTGTGGCCCTTTTCGTCTGGTTTTCTTTATTGCATTTGTAACTGTTTTTCGTAGATCTAGGGTTTTCCGTTTGAGGAATTTGAGTTGATTTGTGCTTTGTGTTTGATTGGGGATTTCGTTCCTATCGTTCTTTTTTTAGTCTGAATTTATTAATTGAGAAGGGTTGTGGTTGTTGTTATTGATTGATATGGCGGCAGCCCGGGTTGATGTCTTTAGGAGAAGTGATGTTGGGAGATTGAATCCGGGTCAGAGTCATGCTCTTCCAGATGAGAATGGATATAATTTTCCATCTAGCAGGCACCGCTTGGCTTCCCAGAAGAACAATCGGTGTGAATTGGATCCGAGACGATGTGAGTTAGATGTGTCTTTGAAGGAAGGTAGAACATGGGCTTTGAATGATGGGGATAAACAGCCCCCTCAGAAGAAGAGGAAGTCTTCTCATATTGAATGTGGCATAAAAGGGAAGCAAGTAAGGGTTTCATCTAGGAACAGGGTTTTGTCATCATCTACCACTCTGTTGTCTCCAGTTTCTGATGTTGATTTATCTCCCACACTGTCTCCTCCGCAATTTCAGGATGTTCAGCTGGAACAAGTTTTAGCAGGGGAAGTTGTTCAAGCGCCTAACTTACTCACATCACGTTGGGCATCTGATAGCGATGATGAAGATGTGGTCCAAAGCGAGAAAAATTGTAGGAGTTCAAGTCTCGAAAGTGGCGAATTTAAAATTGAGGACTTGGAAGGGGATTGCGTGGTCTCAAACCATTCTAATGAACGAAGCGTCAGTGGCTTGTCTACTTGTGAAGATATGGAATTTAAGGCTGACTATGATTATGTTATGGAGTTTGATAGCATGGATAAGGAGGATGTTGCTGATGAGTCAAATTCAGATGCTGAAGAGCCAACAGGAAGATGTTGCAGAAGTGTTTTTGATTATGAAAGGCTGAACAAAATTAGCGAAGGTACTTATGGTATTGTTTACAGAGCTAGGGATAAGAAGACCGGAGAAATTGTGGCCCTTAAGAAGGTAAAGCTTCTAAATCAAAGAGATGCAGAGGAATATGGCTTCCCTTTGACATCGTTGAGGGAAATTAACATTCTTGCATCTTTCAACCACCCTTCAATTGTAAAAGTTAAAGAAGTTGTCGTAGATGACCATGGTAATGTTTACATTGTTATGGAGTACATGGAACATGACTTTAAGGGGCTCATGGAGTCCATGAAACAGCCTTTTAGCACAAGTGATGTGAAATGCTTGATGTTACAGTTATTGGAGGGTGTCAAATATCTTCACAATAATTGGGTGCTCCATAGGGATTTGAAAACATCAAATCTTCTCTTGAACAACCAAGGTGACCTGAAAATCTGCGACTTTGGTATGGCACGACAGTATGGAAGCCCTCTAAAGCCATACACCACCAACGTGGTTACTCAGTGGTATAGGTGAGTTGTGTTCTATGAAAAACAGTTTTGTAGCTGCCATACCTTTTTTTAATTTGCCATTATCTTTTATTTCCAAGCTTATAATTTCTGGAAATTTTTGTGTTGCAGAGCACCCGAGCTTCTATTTGGGGCAAAGACGTATTCAACAGCAATTGACATGTGGTCTGTGGGGTGTATAATGGCTGAGCTTTTAGCTAAGGAACCCTTGTTCAGAGGGACAAGTGAAATCGATCAGATAAAAAAGGTAATCAGTTTTCTTTTAAAACTCCCAGCACCCAGCTTTTAAATTCATTTTTAGGTTTTATTTTATGTTCTAATGTTTCCCCTTGATGGTTGCAGATATTTGATATGCTTGGTACTCCCAATGAGAAGATTTGGCCTGGGTTTTCTGAATTACCAGGGGCCAAGGCCAATTATTCCAGGCAAAAGTAAGAATCTGCCTGTATAATTGTTCTTTTTTAGTATCATTATCATTTATTCTTTTGTTGCATGTTCTCTTCGTATTGATATCGCTTTGCTCTTGTTTTTATATATACTAATTTTACTTGTTTTATTCTACCAGGCATAATTTGTTACGTAAAAAGTTCCCTGTAGCATCTTTTACAGGGTCTGCAGTTCTTTCTGATACTGGATTGGACCTGCTAAACCGGCTTCTTTCCTACAATCCCGAGAAGGTATACAAAGGCTATGCTACCACTTTAATAATTCAGCTCATTACTCATTGTTTTTTTAATTACACCTTGCTTTTTCCCTCTAATAGAAGTTTATGTTACTTTTGCAGAGGATAACAGCGGATGATGCTCTCAATCATGCTTGGTTCCATGAGTGTCCTCTCCCAAAGTCAAAAGAGTTCTTACCTACATTTCCTCCCAAAGTGTAATTGAACAGGTATTTGGCTTCATTCGGGAAGATGATAACACTTGAGAAAATGCATTTGGGATCCAGTATTAGATTGCAGTTATGTCTGTTTATGTTTTCTGCAATGATTCTGAGGTGCATACTAGGAACTATGAAGGATCTGGATCAAATATTCATGGTAGAGTGTTGTTACTTTTCATCCATTGACTGTGTTACGGGACTGGTGCATAAGACCCATTTGTATTGGCAGATGATTCACACTATAGGTGCCACAGTTGATGTTTTGCAGGCAATCTATTGTGAAGAACTAATTTCATCATCCTTTGCCAGGGACATAGATGATTTTATCATTCTGTGAGGATTTGTGATTGTCCTTAGCTGCAATTCTATACAAAGGTCCAACTATTTCATGTTACCTTTCTCTTGAAACTCTCCTTTCTCGATCTCCATATTGTAACTGATGCAACTTCTGTAAAAAATATATTTTGAACTACATTTGGAAATTATTGCTCACATTATTGTTTTCTTCAATGTTCACGTTCCGTGCAAGAGTCCACTGATGTCAGGAAGCAGAGAGCGTTGGTCTTTTTCTACTCAAGGGAGTAAGTTTACTACTAAGGTATTTTTAAGCGATATTTGTGTTGTGCCCTTGAAATCAGTTTTCTGCCTCTTGCATGGTATTTAACATGATCATAAACATACTTGTCGATTAAGGGGGTCCAACTTTTTCAAGGACAAGTATGAGGTGAACATGATAGTTGTTAACAATTTAGAACCCTTCTAGAGTCAAAATAACAAAGTTCACCAGCTTTTAACCCTCTTCTGGAGTTGCCTTCTCATCTTCTCTAACATAACCTGTGTTAAAACCACCATTTCACTGAAGTATCAATGCATTAGCTGCAGTTTCCAGCAATTATACGTTCATCAGGGAAATCTGGAGGCTGTGAAAACAATTTGTTCCCCAGGTTGGTGTCTGCCTCAGTACTTCTTTGTTCATAATTGTTTATTAAACTGTCTCCAAAAGCGTGCACCTTGCCATGTGAAAATGGCACGAAGATTAAAAGTGATAAGAGAATTATATAAATGTTCTTGTCTACCTTTTTTGATCTATTAAGGTCATACTCTCTGTGAGATTTATTTCCTTTCGTGTTCTCCCAAAATAAATTTCACTATCTTAAAATTAAGAAATAAAATTTCTTTCTCTAACTTTTTCTTATCTCTCCTCTTTCTCAAGGTTTCTCTTTATCATTTATATTTCTACCTTTTATTTTTCAATACTTTTCTTAAACTTCCATAAGTCAAACCGTAAACTTCACTTTGAGATGGATGGAGTGTGTAAGTTGTTGAGGCTAAACATGTACGCATTTTTATTTCAGAGTAAAAGGAGGAATGGTAAAAAAGGGAAATAGGACCAATAGGTTGTTGATTTCGGGACAACCAAAAATTGAAAATGAAAAGTTAGTTTTGGGATATTGGGATCTTTTGTCACTTTTTTGTCATTATTAAAACCTAAAAGACAATGTGCAAAGTTCATTGCAAATATATACATTCATTATAGCACATTGTCCAATGGGTGTGATCTTATTTTTGACATTAATATTTTTGGAGGCATCACATACACGTAACAATACTCTTTGTTTGTCTGTAAATGCATGATTCCAAAAATGAAGTCAAACTTAGAATACCATAAGTATGACTCCTAGGTCTAATTTTTTCCATTGTACAGTTGTACTCAGTTGAAATTATTCTATATTTCTTTCGTCCGACATTAATGTTTTACATTTGGCCGGATACATAGATTAAAAAAAGTAAAATCCTGAAATTGGTAATGGATCAAAGAAAAATAACAATAGAATATTCTTATAAGACAAATAAAAAAGGCAAACTAATATTGCAAGATAGGAGTATTACTTGAAACAAGTTTCCATGTATAGAAGTAAAAAATATTATAAATACTAAAATAGGAGTTTTTAGTTTTTTAAAATCAAAATAGGAGTATAATATTGACAGTATGATGTAAGAGAATGTTAAATGGCGGGACTCACTTAGATCCCAAGAAGGTGTCTCTCTCTCTCATGCCCCATAAAAAAAGTAGGGACTAGATATTTTTCTCTCCAATGCTTAGTCTCACCATTTTTAACTCCTATGTCCCAACACTAATTGTGATATAATAATGATAAACAGAAAATAAAAAATACAAATGGGGGAAAAGAAAGGAATTAAACAAGAAGTGAGGAAAATGCGATGAGTTGATGACCATGTCCGTAGGGACCGTCCCTTGTACGAAGTTGGTGTTAGGGTATCCCCCAATTACCAAATATTAATTATGTCAGAGTTTATTTTATTTTTAGTAATTAGAAAATAAAATAAAATATCTATAATAAAATAAATAAGTACTCCGTAAATAAATAAAGGTGACAAGATAAGAGTGAAAAGAAGAAAATAAAGGGAATTCAAAGAATGGAATACTATCATGTAATTATGCATGTGAAGGAGGCCCACTTCCTTACTTTCTTGTTTGAAAGGAATTGATTTATCCCTTAAATCTCTTATCTTATGGTACGGAGTATACCTGCTTTATTTATTTTATTCTTTGTGTGTGTGTTTCTTAATATAAACAGGAAGCAACACTCCCTTCTTAAAAATGTGAGTGTAGATGTGTAGCACTAGCCATAGGGTGAGTTTTGAGGAGAGAATATCAATTGTTGTTGTTTTGGTGTTGTGTTTGTTGTACTCCAATTGATATTATAGTGAATTTTAATCCAAAAGGATCATGTTTTTCCCTAATTGAGAGGGGTTCCACGTAAAAAAATATTGTGTCTTGCTCTTTTAATTTTTCTGCACATAATTTATTCCTTCCATAATATTTTGAGTGTTGTGATGTTATTTGAGAGGATAATTTTTCTCAACAATTGGTGTCGGAGCTATGATAGTTGTTTGAGAGGGAAAATTGCCTTTGTGAGTGAGGGAATTAAGTATATTGTGTCAAAAAAAATGGCATATAGTTCCCAAAAATTTCAAATTCCTTTGTTTGATGGGAAAATGAATTTTATGATATGGAAGAGTACCATTGAAGATTTGTTGGTTCAACAGAATTTAGATGATGCATCAAAATCATTGACAAATATTCTTTGTCTAAGGTGGGAGTTGTACCAACTACGAATGGAAAGTAGTACACTTTTGCAGGAGCATATCAAATTTTTAATCAACTAGTATGTCAATTGAAAAATGCTGATGAAAAGATATCAGATCAAGAGCAAGCTCTATTGTTGTTAGCATCGCCCCCAAAGACATACCAACCTATTGTACAGACTCTTTTTGTCACAAGGACAAAGATTAGTCTAGATGAGGCAATGGCGGTTTTAAGAGAGAATGAGAGGATGATGTCATGAGATGATCTTCGTTCATCAGATGACGCTTAAGTGTTGGTTGTGCTTGGTGCAGAGAGAGGGAGGAACCAAGAGAGAAAAAGAGATGTCCCCAAGGAAAGATCCAAATCTAAGCCTAGTAGAAATTTTAGTACTGTGGAGTATTACTATTATGGTGAAAGGGGACAAATTTAAAATTGTTGCCAGATGATGAGAGATGACTTGAAAGCTTTTTGAAGGGCCCAGAAGACAAAGGGAAAGTCGAAGAAAGATGGCGAGGGTTCTTCATATGTGGTAATAGATGGTGACAGCGATGATGGTAAATGTTCTTGGCAAGTCAAGATGACTTGAAGGAAGGCAAAGAAAAATGGGTGTTGGACTCAACAGCCTCCGTTCATATATGTAAAGTAGATTCTAGTTTTGACAAACTTTGTCAAGACAGAGAATAAGGGCACATCAACATGGGAGAAAGATAAAAGATGCCTATGAAGGGCATGGGCACAGTCAAGTTAAAGCTTCATAGCAGTGTCACAAGAACATTTTACAACGTGATATATGTGCCAGATGCTCAAACAAATTTAATATCTTTAAGCGAGCTAACTACTCAAGGTTGCAAGTACGTCGGTATTAAAAAGTGGTGCAAACCTTGTGTTAGAGGGAAAGAAAGCAGAGAACAATCTTTGTTATGTTGAGAGTGCATGGACTAAAAAAATGCATGATTGCAAAAAAGGTCCGTTTCTTAGACGAGGTTGAAGTATTTGGTCAATTGGGTTGAGGGAGGATTTGTTAGGGTATCTCCCCAATTACCAAATATTAATTATGCTGGAGTTTATTTTATTCTTTAGTAATTAGAAAATAATACTACCTCCGTCCTACTCTCTTTGTCCACTTTTGACTTTTAGAACTGTTCATCTAAACACTTTGACTCATCAAATTCTCTCAATGTGTAAGCCTAAATATAGTCATGTGTGATCTTATTTGATTTGTCTTAACATATAGATTATTAATATATAATTTTTTAATATATACTTCCTCCGTCCCGCTATATTCGTCCACTTTTGATTTTTGGAACTGTTCATCTAAGAACTTTGACTCATCAAATTCTCTCAATGTGTAAGCCTAAATATAGTCATGCATGATCTCGTTTGATTTGTCTTAACATATAGATTATTAATATATAATTTCTATAATTTTTTTATATACAAATTACAAGATAAAATGAATTAAAAAAGTGTATTGGATGGTGTGCAAAAATGAAAGTGGACAAATATAGTGGGACGGAGGGAGTAAATTACAAGATAACATGGATTAAAGAAGTGCATTGGATGGTGTGCCAAAAGGTAAGTGGACAAAGAGAGTGGGACGGAGGGAGTGTGTGTGTGTGTGTGTATAAAATAAATAAGTAAATTAATAAAGGTGATAAGATAAGAGTGAAAAGAAGAAAATAAAGGAAATTCAAAGAATGGAAAATTATCATGCAAATATGCATGTGAAGGAGGCCCATTTCCTTACTTTCTTGTTTGAAAGGAATTGATTTATCTCTTATATCTCTTATCTTATGGTATGGAGTATATTTGCTTGTTCATTTTATTCTTTGTGTGTATGTTTCTTAATATATAAATGAAGCAGCACTCCCTTCTTAAAAATGTGAGTGTAGACGTGTAACACTAGCCATAGGGTGAGTTGTTTTAAGGAGAGAATATCAATTATTGTTTTGGTGTTGTGGTTGTTGTATGCTAATTGATATTATAGTGAAAAGTTTTATCCAAAAGGATCGTAGTTTTCCCCTAATTGAGAGGGGTTCCACGTAAAAAATATTGTGTCTTGCTCTTTTAATTTTTCTGCACATATTTTATTCATTTCTTAATATTTTGAGTCTTGTGTTGTTATTTGAGAGTGTAATTTTTCTCAACAGTTGGTTTCCAATGCAAAAAAAAGTAAATTGGGATGCAACTAGGAGAGAGAAAAAGGAGTTGAGACTCACTTTTCTTTAGCAATGTGTTACTAGTGTGATGGAAAGGTAATGACAATGTTATATAGTTATGTTATCACTCATTTCTCAAGTGTCGGTGATTTGGTGCTTTGGTGGCAGGCATATGGTAGTGTGGTAGTTGTAATGTGACAATGTGGTGAGTATGACAGTGTAACAATAACAATGTAAACTATTTTGGTCTAAAAGATATAGAATTTCTATTTTAGTATTTTCATAGTATTTTACTCAAGAAAGTTCTCACATTCTTACACAGGGCTAACCCAAGGGAGGGTCGAACAGGCAAATAGGACTAGGTGTCATATTTTCAGGGCCCGAATTTTTTGTGTATGCATGTTATTCATTCATAAAAAATTATATCCCAATCGTTTAAAGTGAGCTCCGAACTTGAGTATTTCAGGGTGTTAGCCTGTTAGGAGATATTCCATCCACTTTAGCTAATAAACTTAGGCCAAATAACTTCCATGCCCCCTGTGCTTTGGAAAATCGGCACCAATACCCCCTCTATTTTCAAAAATTACTTCTAAAATCCTTGTGGTTTCAAAACGTTGCACCCACACCCCCTCCGATCATTTTCCGGCGAATAGGGGGCATTGGCGCATAATTTCTAAATCACGGGGGCATTCATGCTCATTTCTTATTTTCTTTTATTATTCTTCCCTTTTTTAAAATATCTTCAATCTCTTTTTCCTTTTCCTAGATTTTTTTAAAAATATATTTTCAATTTTTTATAATGTTTCAAATATTTTAAAATTTGTGTTTGAAATAAAAATAAAAATAAAAAAATTAACATACATTAAATCTATATCAAATTAAACATTTTCACCTTCTGTTACTTAGAATAATTTTTTGAAAAGTTCAAAAAAACCCAGAATAAAAAAATAAAAATATGGAAAAACAAAATGAAAAAAATTAAAATATGCAAAAGAAGTCTTATACAAAAAAATTAGACACGCCTAAAAAAGTCCTTAGAATTAACATGTCCAAAAAGGATATTCATTTTTATTTTTGTATTATTTTGTTTCTTATTTTATTTCTCATTTCTTGAAGTCTCAAAAAAAATTTACTTTTTTTCAGAAAAAACAAAAATTGTTAATTTGAGACGTACATATGCATTATATCTTAATTTTTTCTAACAAAAGTAACTTTAAATTTTAAGAAACATTATAAAAAAATCTTTATTAATAAATGAAATAAAAAAGGAAAAAATGGAAAAAAATGGAAAAAACAAAAAATATGAAAGAAATAAAAATCAGCACTGATACCCCCTATGGTTTAAAAAACATGCACCAATACCCCCCTCCTCGCCGGAAAAATGGCCGGAAAATGATCAGAGGGGGCACGGGTGCAGCATTTTGAAACCACAGGGACTTTAAAAATGAGTTTTGAAAACAGAGGGGGTATTGATGCTTGTTTTGCAAACCATGAGGGGTACCGGCGCTATTTGGCCAATAAACTTATTCTTAAATTAGTCACGTAATAAGATATATATTTATTGTATTGATTTTAACAAAACTTTTAATTACATAAAAAAAGAAACACAAGTACTATCTGATATACTTATTTAATGAACTTATAAAAGTATTCAAAAAGTAAATAAATAAAATTATTAATGTTTTATCTAAAAATTAAAATGAATGCTTATACCTAAAAAATAATTTGTTTCTTTGAAAAAAATAGAGTACCTAATTATTTTTTCATCAATAAAAATTAAAAAATATTTATTGATCATAATTTAATAGATTACAATTATTATTTTCTTCTAGTTTTTCGTGTTCCAATCAACATATATATAAGTTAAGGTGTCTAATACAGACTATAGAGTATTATATAAAAACATATTACCTAGCATTTACTTATATTAAATATGAGTATTGTCTTATTATTTTAGTACTTATTAGATATTCATAAGTTATCTTTGATAGTAATATAAAATAATACAAATAGAAAATAGAAAATGTGATAGCATATGCAAAATAATATTGAAAATTAAATGGAAGTGTGAAAAAACACAAATTAAAATTCTCTATTAATTAAAAATATCTAATAATATAATATAAAATATTATTCTTTTAATTATAGTTAATCGGGACGTTAATCCTCGAATTGACCGATTAACTCTTTACGCACTAGCTTGTTTGGGTTGATGTCTAATCCAATTTTCAAGACATTGGTTTAGGAAGGTAAGTTTATATAAACCCTTAGCTATAGTTTGTATGTCATTTACTTATTTTTTTAGAGAGTATTATACAATTATATTAATTGCCATTTAAATACAATTATTTTATATACTTTAATTTGTTAAGACATTAAGGTTAAGGGGCTGTTTGTTTCAGCCTCTTAATGGTTTAGATGTCTGAATGGTTCAGCACTTAATGGTTCAGACTATTTCTTTCAGCCTCTTAATGGTTCAGATATCTGAATGGTTAAGAGATTTGCCTCTGAATGGTTAAGTATTATACAGAATCTGAATGGTTAAGACCTCTTATCTGAATTGATCAGACATTTGCCTCTGAATAGTTAAGCAATATACTAGCTCTTAATAGTTCAGACCTCTTATTGGTTCAGCACTTAATGGTTCATACCTCTTACTGGTTCAACATTTACCTATTCAGAAGTTGCCAAACAGCCTCTAAGTCTTCTAAGACCTTTTTTCTATCTCGGTCCAGACCATTGAATTCCCATGACTGGCCTTGGTAAAACATGCATAAGGTCAAGTATGAGATAAAAATACTTACTCTTTACTAAAACGTTTGTCACATTACGTAAAACAAAGTGAGATATCAAAATTTTTTCATTCATTTTATTTAATGATGGGTATAGAAATAAAAAATAAAATTTACATATTTAAAAGTTACTTAATTTTTTTTAAATAAGAGATGACAAAAATATTTTATTTTATCAAATGATCAATTAAAATAAATAAATTAAATAGTATTCTATGATATTTTTCAGGATGACCATATGTCCCCCTTAGATTCACAATAGTAATGGAATACTTAACAAGAGCCTTGAAAGTTTTTGTTAATAGGAGCAGATTTAAATATCACCTGATGTGTAGGAATCTTCATATCACTAATTTAGCATTCGCTGATCATTTGATTGTGGGAGGAATCAGTTAAGATCATACTTGAATGCCTTGATCATTATTGGAGGGATTAAAAATGAAAAATTTGCACTAAATAGAACTAAAACATATATCATTTCCCAATATATGATTTAGTTTTTTTATTCCCTAAATAGGATTTAATAATGCCTAGTAAAAGGAATAATGTCTAGTGATGGTGGACATTTAATTGAATAATGACTAATTGATAATGATCAATGGTCTTACATTGAGAAATAAAAACATATGGACCATATTGAAAAGTCATTACATTTTAGTCCTATTTAGGTAAATTCTCCATTAAAAATTAAGAGGTTGAGGAGATATTGTGTTTGGCTAATATGGATAAAGGGAAGCTACTCTTTAGAGACTTAGGAGCTCCTAAAAATTTGTCATATGCAGAGAGATGCAAGCTTATCAGCACTGTGTTTTTTGGTGTGATCTCTTTCTGGTGTAGGTTGTTTATCTTCCCAAACAAGGTGTTGCATAAAATCCAAGGCATTTGTAGGAATTTTCTTCGGGGTTCCAAAGCAGAATATTTTAAAACTCCCCTAGTCCCCAGGTCTGCAAAGAATGACAAGCTAGGAACTGCAGGGAATGACAAGCTAGGAACTGCAAGAATCTTTCCGGCCAGAAGATCAAAGGGAGGAAGACCAAGCAGATAGGGATAACAACTTTTACATCAATATGTTACACAGTGTGGAGGGAAATGAATATGAAGACTAAAAAGCAAGAAGATACCTCTACTGAGTTGAAACTCAAATAAAGGCTTTTATTAATTATAAACTTGGTCAAAATTATAAACTTGTTCGATCATGTTTGTTTGTAATCTGCTGTAGACTTGGTGATGTTTGAGTGATTAATAATATGTGTATTTTGTTATAAAAAATTGTGATATTTTTTTAAGATAAAGAAACTATTATGTTATCCTAGCACAACTCTTAAATATGACCCCATACAACACAAACACTATTTGTTATTTGTGAATTTATTTAGCATAAATATGGTTGTAATTTAACAAAAAATGTGTACATAACTGAATTGAATTTAGCTTAAAAATGACTCATCTAATATAACTAAAACTAAGTTAAAAAAAGAAATTGAGTAAATTTTCAAATTAGTTCTTTCTACTAAGGTATTTTCCAAATCAGTTCTCAATAAGCAATAATTACGTACGTAGTCTTTTCTAATTTGATATTTTCCAAAATGGTCTTTTCTTATCACATGAGTGATTTTAACTCTAAATAGAGTTGTATAGATTTGGATACATTTTATTTTTCTATATCGATAATAGTTTAGATTATTCAAGTTCATGGATTATTCTAACATCAATAATCGATTATAAATAGACTGAAATAATTAAAATTATAAAACACAAAAATATCATGACTTCAAACAAAAGAGTTTAAAAACACGTAGATAAAATAGATTCAATTTATAAAAAGAATAAAATAAATTTATTTTCAAAAATAAAAAATGTATATTCACATTCGATATGTTTCACAAAAACACTTTTATTCTTTAAAACTAAAAAATCACATTTATTTTACAACTGAACTTTACTGGAATTGTTAACGATTTTATTTTAAAAATGTAAAAGATGAATTATAATTACAATTTTTCACACAAAAATTTATAGCTAAATTCAAATTGTATGACTTAGATATCCTTTATATATATAAATAAGATTTAAATCTCTAGAAAGTTGACATGTTGTATATATTGTTTATGTGGCGTTTTTTGAAACTTAATATGCCATACAATTTGTGACATGGAAAATAATAAAGTAATAGTTTGGTTTGAAATCAATGAGTAAATTTGTTATGGAAAAAATATCTTCATTTATATGATAATATTCTTTCCTAATTTATGTTTTTTTTCTCTTCATTTATAACAAAATTTCAAAATAATAAATTAGATACTCTCTTCACCTCTTAATAAATTTCATATTTCTTTATGAGATGTTTAAATGAAGTTAGTTTTGATTTTATTATTTAAATATTGATGTAAAATTTAAAAAGTAAAATATTTTAAAAACTATAATAAAATTTAACTCGCTCTCTCTCAAAATAATTTACCTCTTTATTATTGCACCATCTGAATAACTTTTGTTAGTTTGCATGTTTTCATTGATCATTTGATAAAATAAAACATTTCTTCACCTCTCACCTCTTATTTTATAGAACCTTTGATATAATTTTTAAATATTTTATTTTTTTATTTTATATACCAATTTGTAAACAAAATCATTGAAAATTCACGAGATTTTGCACGTCGCTCGAATAGGAAATATACTTTGAAACGGGGAAAGTATGAATTAAAATAAGGGATGATTGAACAATAAAAGTGTTCAATAGAGAAAACAGTACTATATATAATTTGATCATTTGATCAAGTATATAAAGTTTATGGTATGATTTAACTACCATTGGTGCTCATTTGATCGAGTATATAAAAATAGAGAAAACAATACATTATTTTTAACTATTTATCAGTATATGATAATTTTAATTATATTATTGAATACAATTTAGAAACAAATGTGTCACCATGACTTCTTATGTTTACACAAGCATTCCTTACTGTTTCACCATCATTGCCAAATTTTAAATATGGAATAGAGATCTTCATTTTTATTAGAGTATTCTTTCTTAATATTATATTTTTTACTTCATTTATAATAATACTTTGAGTAAGTTTCATATTTTTTATGATATGCCAAAATGAAGATAGTTTTTACTCTATTTATTTAAACATTGATGTAAGACAAAAAAATATATTTTAATCTCTATTTTAAATTTATATAAAACAAGAAATGCTTTGACTACTATTTAAAATAATCAAGTATTTAAATCAAATAAATATTTAATATGAATTTTGTATTTTATCTTGGTAATTCGATTTACTATTTTAATCAAAATAAGTTTGTACTTTAACTTACCATTTTCCTAAGGTGTAACTTAATATTTATAAATTTATATTGTGTAAGTATTCACTATATTTATGCATGAAGATAAGAAAATTTGAATAAGAGGGGACTCGCTTCATTCCTACACTTTCATTTGCATTGTACATAGAAACGACATACGATAGTGTTTTATAAGACAGAGAGAGATGACACAGATGTATGCAAAAAAAATTGTGATAAGGAACATCAAGATGCGGAGGTGAGTGCTAGAAGGTCTGTGACAATGAAGATGAGTGTAAAGACAATAAATAAAGCAAGAAAAAGTGCGGAGAAGATCCAAGGTGCAAAAACGAATAAGATCAAAACTTGGATACAAAGCACATCAAAGAGAAATATAATTTCCAATTTGCAACTATTTATATTTTGTAAGAACAATTTGTATTGATCAGAATGCTACTATGCGTTTGAATGATTTTGCATTTTAAAACAAAAAATAATCAAAAGAATAAAAAATAGTAATAGTTTTTGTAAATTTCCCTTCAGAAATCAACCAAAAATAGATGTAAAAAATATTACAAAATAAGATTAACATGTTTTTATCTACAAAATGGTACTATTGCAATATAATGTGACAATGTATATTGACGTTTCATTGCAATTTTTGTATTATATGTTGGTCTTATTGATATTATAATTCTTATTTTGCAGTTAAAACATAAAGATTCTATTTTGGTTATTTTCTTACTTTTTTATTAATATTTTTTTTCAAAACTGATGCGGGGAGAACAATTGTTGTATTTTAATTTTTTTTCAAATGAATATTTTTAATAGTAGAGTCATAGGATCGTTAATCCAATATTTAATTTATAAATAATGCAGTAGAGATGAATTATTTTTTGTATTCAATGCGGGGTGGGGGAATCATTTTTTCGCTAATCTCAATTAATGCGAGGGAGAAAAATCATGTTCTTTAATTGTAGAATCATAAGATCGGCAATTCAAGTTTTTTAAAATTTATGCTGGGAAAAGATTCATAAAATCACTACTATATTTTGTATTTTTTTAATTTATACGGAAATTAAAATTATAGATTTATATAAATTCAATAAACCTAGATCATTTATATTTGATGTCTAAATGATATGTCTCATAAAAAAACAAAGTCATTTTAATATTCCTTATTGTAGAATCGAAAAAAATTTCGTCCGAACCCGTGCGTGGCACGGGTAGAAATACTAGTTCTTACTAAAGCCGGACTTAACAAGTATATGAAATTTAATCTCTTGTGTGCTTTGCTCTAGTGATTCAGAAGACAAGAAATACTTTTTTATGCATGTAAGTGTACTAAGGGGATTCAAAATGAAATTTGCAGATGGATCCAAATCAACCGGAATGCAGGGAATGACAAGCTAGGAACTGCAAGAATCTTTCCCGCCAGAAGATCAAAGGGAGAAAGATCAAGCATATAAGGATAGCAACTTTTACATCAATCTGTTACACAGTGTGGAGGAAAATGAATATGAAGACTAAGAAGCAAGAAGATACCTCTGTAGAAGAGAGCTACAACTGAATTGAAACTCAAATAAAGGCTTTTATTAATTATAAACTTGGTCAAAATTATAAATTTGTTCAATTGTGTTTGTTTGTAATCTGCTGTAGACTTGGTGATGTTTGAGTGATTAATAATATGTGTATTTTGTTATAAAAAATTGTGATATTTTTTTAAGATAAAGAAAGTATGATGTTATCGTAGCACAACTCTTAAATATGACCCCATACAACACAAACACTATTGGAAAATGCTAAAAACCCCCACTCTTGCTACCAATCATGCCCTCTACATAAACATATGGTAGGGAAGCAAGAAAATTAAAATTAAAGGGTGGGTGAAGAATGTGTATTGATAAATATGTGGTGTAGATCTGTAGCACGATCCAGCACTATTTGTTACTGAGTAGTATTTGTGTATGAACACTATTTGTTACTACCTCCGTCCCATTTTATAATGCCTGTTTCGGTTTACGATGTTTGACTGAAATTATTTTTAAACCATTTTATATGACAAATGGTATAGAATTAAAAAATAAAAATTACATATTAAAAAACTACATCAAAAGATCTACAAAACTAGTAGTGACAAGAATATTTTATTTTATCAAATTGCTAACGAAAATAGAGAAAGAAAGTGAATGAAGTTTGACCATGTGAATAGTAAACATGCATTATAATTTGGGACGGAGGGAGGTGTGTATGATGTTAAAATTGGGGTCATGTTAACGCGACTCCACAACTTTACCCCAATTTCGTCTTCCCTTTCTTTATGGGCAAGTCTTCATCTTCCTCAGAAATTCAGAATGTGAAAATTTTTGATTGACTGCGCGGCAAAAAACCAGTGTGGCTCCTTGGACTCACCGACTTCCACCCCACCCTTTCTATACAAAAGATTCGCCGTTTTGCGTAATTGATACAGCCATCGCCTCCCATGGCGCTTCCTCTCGGCAAGGTCGCATTCCTCATCGGTACAGGTCAGTTCATCCATATCCTCACGACCTCACCTATGCGTATGCTACTTGTAGCTATAATTTTTTTATATCAATATGCGTGTTAATTCTGTAATTTGGTTTACTTTACCCACTAGGGAATTTTAGGGTTTTTTAAATAAACCCTTTGGTTAGTGCTACAAGTTACAGTATTATCTGTAGCACGAGTTTGGATTTTCTTCATTGGAGCATTCGGACTGGTTCTAGTAGATTATTTATTTTGAACTATAAGCGTTCCAAATTTTGCAAGTTTCTATTTTGGTTTTTATGGTGGTGGGAAAGCTAGGGGCATGTTTGGGAACAACATTAGAAGTAAGATTAGCATTTTGAAAAACGGCAGCATTTAGCTTTAGCATTTTCAAAGTTAATCTACACCATTAAAAGTTTATCCAAAATGCTAACAACAATCGAAAACGCCCTTCCCAAGCAAGGGCTAGGCTTTCCCGGTTCTTGAAGTCGAGATAGACACTTTAAAATTTAAGATAGTAACAGGAGCACCAAAATTAACAGTACTCCAAGCTGGAGGTTTTCCCACTACAATAGAATAGTAGTATCTCCAAGTACAATCTATACTTAACAAAGTTGTCTCACATTTTGGTGCCTAACCCCAACTTGAGGATTTTGAGTCTTCAAGCTATTGAACTACTATCTCAAAGAGGTTCTCTAGCTCTCTATGTAGTTGGATTTCTCTCACCCTACAAAGTGGCTTATCTTGTTATGCATGATTAGGAATGGAGTCCTCCGCCGTTCATATTACTCCATCTCGGTTATGAACGTTGATGATTACTTTGGTCCAAGTGGAAGATTAGTTCCCTAGATTGTTCCACACAGGTCTCTACTTTCTTGAGATTTTCATGGAATTGCTACACTCCTATGTTCTCCCTTGCTTGTTTGTAGTATATACTCTTCCATTTCATCCATAAGACTCTAGAAGACTCCACACATGGCTAGAACACTAGAAAATTTTACATGCTTCAACACCTTCCAGTGCTCTAAGTTTGTACAGTTAGAAACTCATACATAGCTTGAAAGGTGGATTGTGTTACTTAAGATATAGATCAAGTTAAAGAACACTGCAGGTCTGTTAGGTCATTGTTTCTTGTCAAAAAAATTTCCCAGATGATTTGGGTGTGGCAACTAGATGATCTTATTTGCTTTGAACCTCTTGATTTTTACACGGTTCAGAAAAGAAAATAATAAAGGTTATATCATCATTTGTGTGCCTACTTCTAACTTGTTCTTACTTGAACCTTCATGAATTCAGATTTAAGTAATCGGTAATTCATTTCTTTAAGCCTTGCAGTTTTCACATGGAGTTTCTTTCAACTAATATTATCATTTCTATAGCAATGTTATCATTAGCTTTTGACTTTAATATGCTAAAGCCTGAATCAAGTGCACTTTTGCAGGCGTTGTGGTGTCAGCGCTTAGTAAAGAATCAAGTGCCAGCGGTTATATCTCAGGTGCCTTTAAGGTGTGATTGCTATTTCTTTATTAAACACGCATAACTGCTTCAAAGTTAACTTTTATGTTGATTGCCGAGTAAATTTATACTATTGAGTAAATTTTGTTTAGCAGCTTACTATTTTCTTTTGTTGCAGATCCTATTGAGGCAACTCAAGCAAGATAATTCAAAAAATTCAAATACGAAGCCTCATAGCAATGCTTTGCTGCAGCAGGTTTGCTAAGTGCTTTCATGTATGTTTTTTTTCTAATTGTTAAATGAAAAGTGATGTTAGTGCATTAGCATATATCTTTGGGGCCTGTCTCTCTGAAAGTAAAGGTTTTAAATTTGTTGTATTATGCAAAGTGTGGTCTTGAAGTTGTACTATTTTACCATAAAGTTAGACGTACATATATATACTCCTTAATTTGTTTATAGTATGATCAAGGACCAATGCAAAAACAGGGATAAAAACATTATTTTGGCCCCTTAGTTATCGATCTCTTGTAAAATACAAAATGTGTCACATGCATGGTTGTCAAGTCGTCGCCTAGGCCACGACTAGTCGCCGACTAGTCGTCCGGGCGGTTTTGCCATGGAGATTTGCTGTACGACTAGCGCCTATGGCCGACTAGGCTATTAAGCGCGCTTAGCGACGCTTAGCCGCGATTAGGCGACGCCTAATCGGTGAACAAAATGGGCCGATTTTGACCTAATTCAATTGACCCGACCCGACCCGACCCAATCGGCAGTCTGGAGGTTCGCGACTCTAGGCTTCCCGTTCCAAGGTGACTTCCGCGACTTCCAGCGAGCGACTCTCCTCCATTGATTCTCCTCCATCAGCCCTCAGCAGCGACTCTCCGTGAGATTTCTTTTACTTTGTTATCATTAAAGTATACTGTATTTGATTTAATTTTCATTGATCTGGTTCATTAAACTATAAAGTATACTTTAAAATTTTCAATTTTCTAGTATTTCAGTTTTTTTAGTTTAATATTTCAATTTTTTTTTTATTTCAATTTTTTGATAACTCAAAACATGGAATTAACTATTTCAATATGTCCTTTGACTTCTTATTTGGTTAATTATCTTTCTTGGTGTGTTATTTTTAAAGATTGAAGGATATTTGTTTGTTATGTACTCTTTGTTAAGTGATTTTATGTGCTATCTTTAAACATAAGTTTGCTTTGGTTATGGTGTTTTGACATATATATATATATATATATATATATATATATATATATATATATATATATATTCATATTGGATTAATATAGATATATATAATGTTAAAAATTTTAATACTAATTGTGATTTGTCGCCTAGTCTACGACTAGTCTACGACTAGTCGCCTAGTCCACTAGTCTCCCTGTCACCGACTCGACTCGACTTGTCGACTTAACAACCATGGTCACATGATGCATAGTTTAATTTGTTCTCGAGTTTTGTCAGTTTATACACATTTGGTCCCTCATGTGATGAAGACTTTTACCAAGATAATCCTCTTAGAGGAAAGACTAGGTTTTGAAATAGTTTCTATATGTAAAAATGGCTCTATGATGAGAGGCCACATTTTCAAAGTCTCAACACAGTTAAGGATGCCATTTGCTTGACATTTGGCATGTGGGAGTTATTCTAGCACTCTAGCAGTGTTCATTGATCTGTAAGTATGGAATTTTATCACGGTTGGAACTTGGAAGCATGGCTCATGAAAGGCGCCAAATGATGTGTGATATGGTGAAACTTTTCCATTGGGAAAGTGGTCAACCCAAAAAAAACAAGGGGGAAAAGGTGGATCTGATTTTCTTTGTGGTGGTCGTTTAATACTTCCTCAGTCCTTTTTTATCTTCCCACTTCCCTTTTTTGAGTTGTCCCTAAATAATGTTCTTATTTCCATTTAATGAAATAATTTTGTGCATCATACTCCATACTACTTTCCTCTAATATGCATAAATCTCCACTCAAACTCTGTACAAAAAGCTAGTGAAAACATTAAATAGGGATAAGACAGAGTAATTTGTTTCTCAGGAGAAGTATGATATTAAAGTGAGTTGTTATTGAACTGCTCTGGCTAATTTCTGCTTAGGAACTTCCAACGGATATTGTTGTCACTCATTAGTGTTTTAGTTGTAGGGTCTGAATACATAAATTTACCATTACAGGTTAAGAGCTTGCAAGAGGAGCTGCAACTCTTGGCACAAAATAGATCTGTAACTATTGTTACTACGGGTGGTTCAGGTATGTGCAAGTTGTCTATTAAAGCAACTAGTTTCATGCATCTGCATGTACATTTCTGAGTCTTGAGCCCTAAAAAATATAGCTACCACAC
The DNA here is from genome assembly GCA_003260385.1 of Cuscuta australis. Lineage (NCBI taxonomy): Eukaryota > Viridiplantae > Streptophyta > Magnoliopsida > Solanales > Convolvulaceae > Cuscuta > Cuscuta australis. The sequence continues at coordinate 4,184,433 of NQVE01000209.1, read as the reverse complement.
ATGTATTATTAGATCACCATGTCATAAACCACCCCTCAAGGATATTGCTGTTCGCCTTTGATAGAGTGGCTTATGAAATGGAATATGGAATATAATGAAAACACTGATTTATTTGAGGACTGTGGAACAATAATAGCCCCTTTGGAGAGAACAAGGCTCCATTTACAAGTGTAACTTGATACTGAAATCTCTGCCCTTATGGAAAGAAATAAGAGACAAAATAGAAAACAGGTAGCAGCTGAAAATATGGATCTTGTCCCTTAGAATATTCCATCAGGCAACATTTGACCAGGATCATGTGTAGCATGTGGATTATGTTCCTCAGTATGTCCCATTATTATGTTTTTTCTTTCTCCTGGAATAAGTGATGAGTGGCTTGCCGTCAGTACTCCCCCGCTGGTAATGCAACTTGTACTCAAGGTGAAACAATGGAAATCGACCGGCAAGCAAATCATAATCTTCCATGTTATTTCATCAATTGGTCATCCTGCCACTTTATTAGTATTCCTAGTGTAGGACACTCAGATTGAGAACTCCAACGATAAGTTTGAACTTTATCTGGGTGCAATTCAAGCTCCCACTCATTATCAAATGGCAAAGGGGCTGGAGGAACAGGGGAAACCCTGCCATGTGCTGGAAGCAACATGGAAACATGGAAAACAGGATATATCTTTGTGTCTTCTCACTTCTGGAATGGCTAACTCATAGGCTACTGACCCCATATGTCCGACAGTCGTGTAGGGGCCAAAATAACAGGTAGATAGCTTTTCATATCTTTGTTTTGTCAACCATCGTTGTTGGAATCGCTCTACTCGCACACAAAAACAGCATCCCCAACTTCATAGGTCACCTCTCGTCTATTGGTATCAACATGTGCTTTCATGCGAAGTTGTGCCTTGAGAAAATTTTCACATAATAGTTTCAGTATTGCATCTCTCACGTTTAATTGTTCCACCAAATCAGCATTTTGGGTTTCTGCTGGGATACATGGATGTAGTGTTGGTGGGTCACGTCCATAAAGAATATTGAATGGTGTGGTTCCTGTGGACATATGAAACCCGGTGTTGAATGAGTTTTCAGCCCAAGGGACACCTTTGCTCCCACTGGATGGTGTCTCATGCGCAAAACACCTCAAATGTGCTTTGAGGCAACACTTAACAATTTCTGTTTGTTCATCAAATCGTGGATGGTAGGCAGTGCCCATTTGGACACAAGTTTCACTCAAATGGAATAATTCCTACCAAAAGTTACTTAGAAAAATAGGATCTTGATCTGAAAGGATAGAGAGTCGGATCCCATGTCATTTGACCGCTTCCCATCAAAATACATTAGCCACTTCTTAGCTGTAAAAGGATGAGAAAGTAGAAGAAGTTTACTGTACTTGCTGAACCTGTCAACCACTGGAGACAAAACCAAGTGATATATCCTCACAAACACGTTCCGGAGTCGGTAGTGGCTGAAGAAGTGCAGCGGGAGCTAATGTGTCATACTTATTTTGTTGACAAGTCGAGCTATTTTGATTTTTGAGTGTAGTGTCTAACATCCACACTTCAAATGTGCCCAATAGAAGTTTGATGACATTCATTCCAAAGTCTTGAGATAACTTCTGCGGGCACCTGATTATGAGGCGTGGCATTCTCCGAGTTTTTGTGTGTGTGTTCAGGGTAGATAGTTCAGAAATTGCCAACCGCCCCCAATAGACAGCTTATTGCTGGCTAGACAAAAATCAAGATGGCTACACGGGTTCTTCTCGAGTGCACTGATGATGTCTTTGGTGTATGAATCTTGAAGCAAAACCTCTTGGAGGTTTATGGAATCCTTGTTAACAGGAAGAGCAAGGCCCAAAAGTTCAGCATTTTATGGTCTCCGGGATAAGGCATCAGCTCCAAGGTTGTCTTTTCCCTTTTGTAGGTGATTGTGAATTCAAAGGGTAATAACTTTGTGGGAAGTCGTTGCTCGGGTGTTGTCACATGCAAGTTCGGACAACGAAATGGTGTCCTAGTAAATAATGCTTCCAGGTCTGTAAAGCTAAGACCAGTTCAAATGATTCTATGTTGTAAGCAGATTTAAGACAACTAGATGGAGAGAAACCCTTACTAAAATATGAAATTGGATATTCTGACTGTAGCATGGCTCCCACCCCTGCTGAAGATGCGTCACATTTTACTGAAAGGTTGATGGAAATCCGGCAATTTCGGAACTGGTAGTGAAGTCAACACAGTTTTCAACCGTTGAAATGTTGATTTGGCTTGTGCATTTGAGTGAAATCTGTTTTTCTAGGTCAACTCCGTCAATGGCCTTGCAATCAGTCCATATTTTTTTTTTTAAAAAAAGCGGCGATAGTGACCTGTCAAAAGTCAAACCTAGAAAACCATGCAGATCTTTGAAGTTGCAGGGTTTCGGCCACTCCATACCTACTCGAACTTTATCTGTGATAAACAGTCCATCCATCTCCTAAGATTACATGTCCCAAAAACTGAATTTGTTTCTGTCCAAAGTGGCATTTCTTTTAGATGGCAAGGAATACATGTGCCGGCAGGCACCCAAGAGCATGTTGCAGGTGAGTTAAATGATCTTCCAGATTTGTGTTGGACACCAAAATGTCATTGAAGAAAACCAAGATAAACTTTTGGAGGTAAGGTTGGAAGTTGGAACAAATCATTCACAACAGATTGGAATGTGGAGGGAGCATTTGTAAGGCCAAATGGCATGAAAAAAAATGCATAACTTTGGAATGTGTTCGAAAAGCTGTTTTATGGATATCAGCAGGGTTCATTCAAATTTGGTGGTAACAAGATTTGAGGTCTATGTTAGAAAAAATGGTTGCTCCATGGAGTTCATCAAGAAGCTCATCAATGTTGGGGATTGGGTACTCGGTGAGATGAAGGGGGAGGATTGAGTTGGTTGTGTAGTGATGTAGTTCTATCATTGACCAGGGTGGACCAGATAAGGCTCTGATACCATTATACCAAATGATAGAGTGGCTTATGAAGTAGAATATGAAATATAATGAACACACACTGATTTATTTGAGTGGAAGGATAATGGTCCATTTGGATAGGACAAAGCTTTGTTTACAAGTGCAACTTAATACTGAAATCCTTTCCCTTAAGCTGAGCAAAATACATACTCCATCCGTCCATTAATTTCTTTCTCACTTTCCTTTTTGGGCTGTCCGAAAATTTTTTCCCGTTTCCTCTTTTGGCAAAAAACTTTTAATGAATATACCATCATACCCCTACTTTTTATCTACACTATTCATTTTATTCCATCACATCAAGGGCAATGCTCTTCTACTTTCTTTCTCCGTGCCAAGTCAAACCGAGAAATAAATTTTTGGACAGAGGGAGTAGTATTTATGGGAACAAAAGGTAACAGATAAACAATAGAAGAGCGTTAGAATACAGTAGAATACAAGTAGCAGCTGAAATATGGTTCTTGTCCCATAGAATATTCCATTAGGCAACATTTGGCCAAGATCATGTGCAGCATGTTCATTATGTTCCACAGAATATCCCATTTTTATGGTTTTTCGTTCTCCTGTAATAAGTGATGAGTGGCTTGCTATCAGTTTTGAAAGCTGTATTCATAATAAGTTACTGATGTTTAAGCTGTTGGTGCTGTTTATCAACACAAGAAACATCTAAACAATTTCATGTCATCATTGCATGCACTTGTAAATGGTAGTGACATTCTTAGTTTTGTGATCATAACCAAGACCCTGCTTACTTTAATTGCAGTATTCCTGTTGAGAAGAATATCTATTACTCTACAATTTGCTTTAAATTTCAAAAACTCTTTGCAGGTTCAAGTGGTAAATATGGCTTTATCATTTGTGTTTTGGTGGTTGGATATGGATATATTTGGTGGAAGGTGATCTCTCCAACCTTTTTGTTGATAACGTTTCTTTGTTAATGTTTGGTGTCCAGTGGGAATATGCACAGTTATGAATCTCATTTTTCATCTGCCTATGATGATTCATATGGTGTTGCATCTTCCATAATGTCTTGAATCCATTCTAGATATTTACATTCCTCATTTTTTAAAGTCATGGATATTATTTTTGTCAAAATTTATTGACGCTTCCTGCTAGGACGTACTCCGTAATTATTATGAAATGTGGCATATTTGACATGTTTCTTTTGACTGGTTTGGCTTGGCATATGATGAAATACAACAAAATGACTCTTTAAACTGTATGCGCTTCTTTATAGTGAACTAGCAGTTAGTCAATGCAACTTTCGATGCTCATCATGGGTCATTTGGAAACAGCCGCTCTATGTATTAAACATAGGGGTCAAGCTGCGAACGTCCGACCCCCCCTACCCCACAATGCGCAAGAGCCTTTGAGGCAGTGGAGTAATATTGTTGTTCTGGCAAGTGATAATGTAATTTTCCCATGTTATACCCCCTTCGTTCCGGAAAAAAGTTCCACATTTTTTAATTTGTCCAAAATACACATTTCGTCTCTCTACTTTCGAGTAGGGGTAAGGTCTGCGCACACACACCTTCCCCAGACTCTACTCTTGTGGGATCCAACTGGGTTGTACACATTACTTAATAATCGTGCCCGGTCAAATGTGGAACCTTGATTTGGGACGGAGGGAGTGCATGGATAGGTTTGCAGAAATTGCTGTTTTAATAGGCTGGGTTGGTTCTAGAGCTTTATCTCCCATATTCATTTTAATACAGAGTACCTATCAGTTTAATGTTACCATTTGTTGAATGTACACACTTCTATTTTAGCTTACTTTGCTAGTTGTGCTGCAAGCATTATTTTTAGATGATAAACGTTGACAATTGTTCATAACATTATTTGGATTTGCAACTAAACATGGCTGATATTAATGTAAAATCTCTGTCTATTTCTGTTATTATTGTTTCCATTTCAAGATTTTTCTCTGTTAAGCATTTTCATATATGGTGCTGTTCTGAAACCAACTTTAATTTTGCAGGGTTGGAAGCTTCCTGATTTGATGTTTGCAACCAGACGTGGTTTAAATGATGCCTGCAATAGTGTGTCCACACAGCTTGAGGGGGTTTACACATCAATTTCGGCAAGTTTATTTCTGCTTGATATCACCATTTCTTGTACACAAAACAAATGTGCATACCTACATGACCTTTATATTGGTTAAATATATAAAAATGCTTTTTCATGTAGAGCTAGGTTTCAAAGCTAGTTTCATGATGTTGGGAAAATATACTTTTAAAAACTACAGAGATATTACTTTTCTTTTATCACTTGCTTTACTGCTTATGTAGATTTCTACATAATTTACTCAAAAAGTTTTTGTATACAGTCCTTTACAGTATTGAGTAATGCTCCAAAATTTTGTATCGAAACCAATTAATTATTTATCTCTAGTATCAAGCATAGTTTTTAAATGCAAGATGACTTTTTTCAAGGCATGAGGCGGCCGGTGTGTGTGTATAATCCATACATTTTATATATAAAGTATGAATATTGAAATACATTGCTTGATGATTTGGTTTCCATTTGTGGAGAACTGTTATAGAAATTATATTAATTGTGAAATACCTAAGTACACAAATTAATGAAGTGAAGAAAGAGAATAAAACTCAGACAGTAAAAAGTAGATTCTGTTTAGAGTCATCTGAAAGAAGATAAAAAAGTTGAAAAATCAGATCGTAAAAAAGTAAACACTTGCAGAATGATACTATATTCGTAAAGAAGATAAAATAGACACACAGTTATTGGAATTTGGTAAGTTAAAAAAGTAAAAATAGCACAGATAACAATAAATAACATGAATCGTCATGAGTGGACTTGGGCAAGACTGTCTTGAAGGAGTGAAGACCGGCAATCTTTCAATAGAGAGCTTTGATATTTCAAAAACATGATTCGTTCCTTGGGGAGTTTCATATGAGATGAGATTTGGATCAGTTGACGTCTTGACGATGCTCGGTTTCTGTGGTACGAAGGTTGGGTAGGGTTTTCAGAAATTATTTTATTTAGTCAGACATAGGTTAGCTTTTGTTTTATTTTTATTATATTGGCCCAGCTTGTAAAATTTTCTTTGAGCGTAGCCTTTTACCGCCTTGCGCCGAGGTATCATATGCGTTCGCTAGGTGTTGCCCACCGTCACTTGCCTGGCCTGTGCTTCCAGGGGCGGTATAGTCTCGCCTCCTCGCCTCGCTTAGGTAGCCCGTAGGCGAGTGAGGCGAATGCCTTTCACAACTATGGCAAGAACCTAAACAATATACTCTTTTTTTATTTTTAAATTCTTGTCGGTTACATCAATCTGGAGTAGATCTATTGCTTGTTGCACTATAAATGCAAATATCTTCTCTCTGTAAGGGTTTGTTATGTATTCCAGGCAACAAAACGGCATTTATCTTCTCGTATTGATCGCGTTGATTCAAAATTAGATGAGTGTGCTGACAATACAGCTGCTATTAAAGAGGAGGTAGGATCTATGATGTTTAGCTTGTTGTCTTGTTTTTAATTGAAGGTTTGAATTTTTATGTTACTGAAACAACCTTTTCCTATCCTTTAGATTTTTGAATTTAGGGGGGAGGTGAGTTCACTTGGTAATGATCTCGAATCAATGAACACTGTTGTCCGGAATCTGGTAATTTTTGTGTGTGAAGTTTCATTTCCTTGTGCTAGTTGTGGTGAACTGGTGATTTCTGTTTGTGCATTGGTATGCAAACTAATTGAATTTATTATGTGCCACAGGAGAACAAAATTAGTAGAATAGAAGGGAGACAGGTAAAATTTGAACAGCCAAATTTCATTATTATCAATGCAATTAGTTTCTGGTGCCGAATAGCCAAGGTTGTGTTGTTTTGATTTGTAGAGCGAGACAAACATTGGAGTGGGAGAGTTGGTTGCTTATGCAAGAAATTTGGAAAATAGAAGAGCCATGGAACAGATTGAGGCATACCTTTTTTTTGCATTACTAGTATATTTTCTTTTGCCATGTTGAATTTTCTACTGACTACATTTCATAATTCCACAGATATCTGCATCAAGTTCAATTAAGCCTGCTCTTGAATTACCAGCTGTGACTCCAAAGCTTCTTGTATGCTTGTACTAATGTTTTACGTAGTATCATTTACTTCTACCATAACTATGGAGGCTGGTTGGTAGTTTGCATTCTTGAAAAATCATAAAGCTTCCTCAGGCAACTGTGGCACTATGTGTAACCTTGGTTGTGTCACTTAGTTTTTTTACACTACAAGAAGTTATTAACAAAAAGTTTAGAATATATATATTTATTTGTAATGATTCTCACAATATTATACTCCATCCATACCAAAATTAAAAACATACGTTCTAACTAAAAAACGTGTGTTCTTTTTTGGTCTGCTCCAAAAATAAAGTCTTATTTCCCTTTCTGGTAAAGAATATGTGGCTATCATCATCTCTTTCAAATCAATTCTAACTACACATTTTTTATTTTTAACACTTTTTTAAAATTCCGGCAGAATTAGCCTTTTGATTTGGGACAGAGGAAGCATATTATTTTAAATAATTATTTTTTTAATTTTTTTTTTTTTGGAATTTTACAAGGATCAAGCACAAGAGTACAATTTTAGTATAAAACAAGACTTTATTTATATAAAATTATGAGTGCTTTTATAAATGAATCATTAATTTCCAATTTGTTAAATGTCTATTCATAGCTTAAATAATTATTTGGGACACCCAGGGTTATACCTCAGTGGCACAGGTGATCCTGTCTGCAGTCCCCCAAACAGATGCTCTTTAAAATTGGCTGATGAGGAAAAGGGACCAGTTGTGTACAATGTACATACAATGCAAATCAACTAAATCTAGACTCAATTTCAAACTATATTACACAGTAGTTTCTTGTCTCCGCGCATAGTGTAAATATTCATCATTATCTATTATTCCTTTCTGTTGTATAAAAAAAAGAAAATTATTTACCCTGTTATGTTTTTCCTGGTCTTTGCCAGATTGAGTCCTCTCTTCATTCATCTGTTGAACAACCATCTCCATCTCCATCTGCTTCTAATGGATTTCAAAAGGTTAGTGAATGATTCATCAGTTCTTAATGATTGGGTTAACCTTGCTGGTGTTACTGGTAAATGATGCAAATGGTTACTGTAGAAAAGGGACATCAAATGATCACTGTAGAGAACTGAGAGCAACTCATATGTGTAGAAAGAATTGTGCACTGTTAAACTCATTGGAGTTTTTTGTTTTTATGGTGTGATTAAGAAGCACCATAAGTTCTTGATTCCCTGTGATGCATGTCATATTGCCATTTTAAACTTTTCTTTGCTTTTTTCTTCCAGCAGTCTCTGCATGGAGCTGTTCCGTCTTCCTCTGGTGCAAAGGTAGATATCATTCGTTAATTCTTCACGTATTACTCGGTGGCTTTGGTTCTCATTTTCTAAAAGAGTTGATTCTTGTTTTACTATCACAAGACTGAAAAAAATCACTAGAAATGGTGCGCTAATCACGGGGTAGGGTAGTTTTTGGAATCTCATTTTGATAAAGTCATGGAGAGGGTGGTTTCCATTTTCCAAAACAGAACCAATTATCTCTCTTTTGCCAAATTACAAACCAAAAGGACATAAATGGTGATTTCGATTTTTAAACCTGCAACATCGACTCACAAATGTAAACCATATGCACCCATTACCTTCTAGTTATCCAACAAGGCCAGAGTTTTTAACCCGTAAAATTGTAGATCCATCGCGGGATATCAGATGTGGTAGGAATGGTCAGTGGAGGCAATCCTCCTGTTCAAAGTGCATATTCCACAACGGAGGGCACAAATCGTCATGATTCAACTTCAACTCCTGGTCTTTTGGGGCGCACAGTATCTGCCAGTACTGCAATTCTCACTAGAAGCCGGGGAGCTATTCTGACTCAATTTGTGACCTAAGGTATATTTTCTTCAAGCACACGTTGAAGAAGGCTTTGAGTGTTTAATGTTTACTGCCCAATCAGCTTATTGGGTTCGTGCCATTGCTTCTTCTTCACTGAGCTGCTCCATAATCATGTGCTTTTTTGTTTATTTAGAGGTTAAAGCTAAATATGTGTATTGTCTTATGATGATAGAACAGAAAAACTTGGCCTAAGAATATGCCAAGATGAATAAGAGGATTGCCAACATTTTTATCAAATTTTTCGTTGTTGGTATATTGTAGGGAGTATTAAAATATGTGCATCTTATTTTACTTTGTTAGTGCAAATGTGATTTGTTTTTGAGCTGGGAATCTCTTTGAAGTAGCCTTAGTTTCTTTTTGAAAAGTAGTTTTGAAATATTAATTTTTTATAAAATATACGGAGTATCTATATATAAATAGAAATATTAGTGATCAAAGTGTTACATTATTGGAGATCAAATAAGAAGATTAAATTCATACAGAAGGAAAGTATAATTTGGTAGTACATGCACAAGAATGTCCCACACTCAATTTTTATGTATGATAAATTTTCCATATACTCCGTATAATAAAAATACTACTCATTTTGGATACTAAGAAGTGGCATTCTTGTTTAATTTCCATATTTACATATATATAATAATGCCAATACTAATTTTAGTAATAGTAATAATAATATTATTGTTTTTTATTAATGCCCGACCTTATGTTTTCGTCAATAATATTATTAGTATTTTTATTAATATCCCACCATAAAATACTACTGGTTTTTTATACCAAGAAAGAGCATTCATATTTCCATATATAATACTACTACTAATAATAATATTTTTATTAATACCCCACCTTATATTTTTTCCGGTAATATAAGTTTATTAATTCCCTATTGGCAAGGTACCGCCAAAAAAGCTCATGGTTTTCTCCCGATTTACGTTTCCACGTCAAAACCATTGTTTTTATATTTTGGTGTATTTTTTGACTAGTTTATCGTTTTTGCCAGTTAAAAATGATATACCGATCGATAATTTACACCATCATTTTGGCGTCATCTGTGGGACCTCGAGCAAAAAAGCCATGACTTTCATATGGATCCATTTGGCTCATACGAAAATCCGGGAGGAAAACAAAATTTATGACTGAGATTAAATTTGGGGGTTGTGGTTTTGAAAAGGTGAAACTCTAGTCCGCTCCCATCCACAACGGCCGGTGTAGCATTAAAAATCAAGCCAAGAAAGGGGGACAGTTGCTGATCAAATTCTAGACCACCACTAGCATGCCATGGGTTGTTATCACACTCAAAGGGATGGTTAGAGCGGAGGAGCTCGGATCTCACCGTGACTGCAATGCCTAGTGGATCTCCGACAACACCGCTGCCAGACTCAGCCACCGCCGGAGCTAGTGAACAAAAGCGCAGAATATTTCATTCACCTCATCAATATCATCCCTTACACAATCACTAGCAGTAACAACACATATTATTATTATTATTATTATTATTATTATTATTATTATTATTATTATTATTATTATTATTATTATTATTATTATTATTATTAGGGTGATGCTAAATCCACCCCAAAATGGCTATATCCGCCCCTTTCATATAAATTTGCTAAATCCATACCAATATAAACTTTATATTAATGGGTGTGGATATAGCAAATATTGGTAAAAGGTGTGGATATAGCCATTTTGGGGGTGGATTTAGCAACATTATTATTCAGGTTTCCATATATTATAAGCACAAAAAATTTTCAAATAAAATACACACCATACATAATGAATTTGAATTTTAGAATTGGTGAATTATTTATGTCAATAATTGAATTTCTTAGATTTTTCACATGATCAAAGCAAACACTAATACCACCTTGAAATACTTTTGGTTTTTTATAGCAAGAAAGTACTATAAAGTCGGATAAAATTAACCAATTGCTTATAAAGTCGAGATCCATTATTCTAGCCTAAAAGCTTAAACTAATAGATAGGGCTTCACACACACACATATATGCTAGTGGTATTCTTCTTTATTACCAAATCTGGGAACTCCAATGCTTCCGCTCTAGTGGTAACTAGTCTGGTCTAGTTATCAATTGGACAAACAGGTCTAACATCTCAATCTCTTTTAGCTAGCCCAGCAACGGGGGGTGACTTCTCATTCTCTTATAGCCAACTCAATTCAAACTACGGGCCGGTAACTTATTTTGCTAAACCCAAATCCAAACAACCAGGAACAATTGAGCCTGGGCCGGATCTGCTCCGAATCCTTTGATACCATGTTAAAATTCTACCAAGCCGAGAATAATGGGTAGATAATCGGGTCAAATTATCCACTTGCATATAAAGTCAGGATCAACTATTTTTTTTTTAAAAAAAGCTTAAGCTGATAGGTAGGATTTCACATTTCTATATATGCTAGTGGTATTCTTCTCTATTACCCGACGTGGGAACTCCAACAATTAGTGCTAATTTGTTAATGATACTGGACTATAAATATTTAAAACCTTGGGAAGGTGCACGCCTCACACATCATACCCTCTAGGCCATAGTCACAAAATTCGCTCTCTAAGCTACGACTTCCGTATTAGTACGCGGTGTACCCAATCGCAATTCGATTGCGATATGATCGTAGGCGGTAAAGCGTACCCTTTGATGTGGTACACCGTACCAAATCGAGCTGGTACAACTTACCAAAAGCCAACTGAAATCGGGCCAGCCCCTTGGTACGACGCACCAGATCGGTAATAATGGCGTACCAACTGCTGGTGTTATGGCAAACATGTCCAGTTCAACTTTCCCTCTTCAAATTGGGCCTTTATCGTTCCCAGACGTATGCAAATTGAGTAGTTTCCACTTCCCACGCACGTATTGAGTATTCCACTTTTCAATGTGTTATTAAAAAAAGTAACTCTAATATTTATTTCAAAATTCAATTTACAATTAAATATTACACACACACACACAAAGTAGTGCACACTCTCACCACTCACAACCCAACCTCTATTCCTCTTTTCTCTATGTTTTCTCTATTTTATCAATGTCTTTTGGCAAAAATAATAAATACCATAATACTCAAGATGATAGTGAGACCCACATTAGCAACACACACAGTTATGCTGACGTTGATGATGAAGTTGAGGCTTTTGAACAATCAGAAATGTTATTCCTGTTTTTGAAGCGGTTAAACACACACAGTCTTGTTTTTCTATTGGATTTTGTAATGTTATGTACTATTGTACTTAGCTTCATCTGATCTATTTTTTGTTTACTTATGTTTTGACTTTTGGTACATTGAACCGAATACATGGTACATTGTACCGCCTCAACCGAAATGAACCTACCTCCCTCGTGCCGAACTCGTCACCTCTAGCGAATTTCGTGCCCGTACCAAAGCTTACCGTGTGACTATACTCTAGGCCACCCATGGGTGTATGTATAGTACAATAAGGACATATGCATGCATGTATGGTAAATGTTTTTTAATCCAGGAATCTATTTAAGGGTAAACAGCATGGTCCCACGAAGAAAAACATCATTAATTAATAAACCCAATCATCCATGGATGAGGAATGTTTATTTTGAAAGGTCACTGTTTCAGCTCATGTGAGGGCTGCAACTCTCAATGACTTTGGAGCTGGAATGGAAAGGGACCTCTACACATGCAGAGCAGGCGACATGTAACATCTCATAGAGAGTTAATGAGGTTTTTGGTTTTGGCTTTTTTTGCTTGTGGGCTCCTTTCTTTTTTATCCAGAATTTACCTAAATATTAGGAGTACTAAAATATCGTGTGTTTACCAATATAGTACTATATGTTTTTATTTTTCAATTTAGAACCACTGGTCATTGTCTACTGGTTTCAAGTAAATGTCCACCACTACTAGACATTGTTGAAACTAAATGTCCACCATCACTAGATACTATTCTCACCACTAGACATTATTCAAGTACTATTTAATGAATAAAAAAGTTTAAGTACTACATCATACTATTTAGGGTAAATTTGACTCTTTTATAACTCCAAGCCTCTCCATTTACTTCTATGTTTCAAAATAAATTTATCTATTGACTTTTTTTCTCACATAAATTTCGACCATATTTTTTACGGAGTAATAGTTTTTGAAATACTCCCTCCGTCCCAAAAAGATTTACACGTTTTAAAAAAATTGTGTCCCACAATCCCTTACCCATTTCTATTAAAAAACCACTTTTACCCCTTACTTTTTCAAACCCTACCTATCACTTCATACCTTTTTCCTAATAATCTACACATCACATTCTACTTTTACCCATCACATCAAGTGTATTTTTGGAAAGTCAACACAAAATTATCCCTCTCTTAATTTCAACTTTAGTCAAAATGGGTAACACTTTATGGGATGGAGGGAGTATGTTTTAGAATGAGAGTATGCATTTTATCTTGAAAGGAAGGGAATATATAGTCCACCTAATTGTTTTTACCATTTGTGGTTCATTAGTCTAATGTGAAATAATAAATGATGATGGAGCATAATTGTAAAACTGTAAAAGTCTAATCCCCTTTATCATTGGAGTTGAATTTCCTTTTCTACTATGAGTTTGAAATTGCAAGCGAATGATTGAATATACTGAAATTTGTCTATCAAAATATGGTCAATTCCTCCATATATAGTACTCCCTAGTATCTCACTTTTTAAAATGTATTTTATTTACAAATCAGTATATCAATAAGAAATAAAAATTACATATTAAAAAACTATGTCAAAAGTTCTACAAAACAAAAGTTGATAAGAATATTTTATTTTATCATCAAATACTTAATGAAATCACGTCGAGAGGAGAATAAAAAAATTATGATCAAAATGGGGACGGAGGGAGTATTTCAAAATAAAATTTAATTACTCGAGAGTAGTGTGTATATGTATGTGTGTGTGTGTCTATATATATATATATATATATATATATATATATATATATATATATATATATATATATATATATATATATATATATATATATATATATATATATATATATATATAGTTTTGTGTTAATTTAAGTTCTTGTGTTAATTTAGTGAAATGTACTTTCTCCATGAGAATTTTTGAAGTTCTTTAACTTTTCTATGAGCACTTCTATCTTCTGTTCTCAAAGATTCTCGGATGCTCCACATGCTTCACCAAGATTAAGCTATCCAAATTGTTGGTGATTTTAGTGTCATCAGATATTTATGTGTTTGGATTTACTTAGATTTTGAATAGACATTGTCAAACGAGTTAGGAGGCCCGTTTTGCACACTCGTTCAACGATATTACAAATTCATAGCGAGGGATCGAGGGCGGAAGCCCGCAGTAGCGAGATCCAAAGGGCAATAGCCCCTTGCTGGGTCCCAGGGGTAGAGCCCCTTGCTGGGCTCTAAACCCTAAATATTTGGACGTGCGGATAAACGTAAAAATTGACCAAAAAACAGAAAGGAAACTTACGCGCGAACACTGGCGTCCTTTGGAAAAATTTGGTTTTCTCCCTGTTGCATGAACATACGCTTCTTTTACGCGAATGTTCATGTTTGGTCGCCAAAATCTTCAATTCTATAAAAAGGAGCCGCTGGGTGTGGTTGAGAAAAAAATTTGAAAAGCTTGTTCTTGATTAACATTTTATCCCATTAAAGTATTTTTGTATACCCTAAAATAACTTTGATCTGAAAGCGTATTCGGAATTTGTTAAACTATCAAGTCGTAATTCTCGTTCTTCATTTCCCATGGTTGTCTAATGATGTTTTATTAATTAAGAAAATTAATGGGCTTTGGTGCTTTTTAAAAAAATCCTTGTAGAAGGGTGTCACTTGTGTCGTTTCAAGAATAGCGTGCCACAATAAAATAAATTGAAGTGTGGAATTTTACTTGAGCCTTTTAGCGCATTAGATACAAAACTTTAGCGAATACAATATAATTGGGAAATAGATGACACTAAAGAATAAAGAGACCAAACTTAACGAGGTTTGAGGTTAATAATAGGAAACAAATATCTTTATTCGGTGAGGTTCTAGTGACACCGGAATACGGTGCCACTCTGGTGCTACTGGCCTTTTGGGGCACCTCCGGTGCTCCGTTCGAAAAATTGACAGTTCCTACCCCCCTAATCCACCCCTTAAACCCCCCACCCTACCCCCTCCCCTGCACCCCCATCCCATTCCCGCCGTAAGCTCCCCACAATATGTGTGCTATTATGCGGAATAGCAACGCATAATAGCCACACATTTTGTGGGGGGCTTACGGCGGGGTTGGGGTGGGGGTGCAGGGGCGGGGGTAGGGTGGGAGGTTTAGGGGGTGGGTTAGGGGGTAGGAACCGTCAATTTTGCGAACGGAGCACCGGAGGTTCTCCAAAAACGTAATGGCACCGCTAGTGGTACCGTACTCCGGTGTCACTAGAACCGCACCGATCTTTATTTATTATCTTTTTTATTGTATTATTTTTTTCTTTAGTAGATTCCATAAAAAGTCCCCAGTTATAGGTCGTTTCACATATTTAATCTCTACATATCAAATATTACTAATTTAGTCCCCAATTATTATATTCATTTCCTTGAATGGTCATCTGTTAACATTTTCGTTAAAAATGTGGATAAAATTGTAAATTCACATTCCTTTCTCTCCTCAATTAAGCTTCCTCCCTCCCCTCGCACTCATTTCCCAAACCCGTTGCTGATTTTGAAGCTTTGAACCCAAAACCGAAATCATCACTTTTTTCTCAATTATTTGTCTAACTAGTGGAATCCAAATTCGAAACCAGTAACCTTCATGTATGAGTTTTAATGTTTATTTCATTTGCAATTTCTTGAGACTAACTGATAAAACTTATCCATAAAGCTTATTGCTTTTGATTTTAATTTCCGCGAGAAAGACTAATAATTGAGAGAGGAATGATCATTTCAGTTTTGGGTTTGGAGTTTCAAACTCATCGACGAGTTTGGGAAAGAGTACGAGAGGAGGGAGGAAGCTTAATTGAGGAGAGAGATGAGTGTGAATTTATAATTTTATCCACATTCTTAACGGGAATGTTAACAAAGGACCATTCATGGAAACAAATATAATAATTGGGGACTAAATTAGTAATATTTGATATGTAGGGACTAAATATGTAAAACGACCTATAACTGGGGATATTTTATGGAATTTACTCTTTTTTCTTGTATTGTTGCTATAATTCTTTTTTCCTACTTAGATTAGAATTCTCTTTTGTAATTTCTATTTATAAAGATGCATCTTTCATTATTCAATAAGACCAATTATTATCAAATTGTATCATGGTATATGAGCTAAGGTTCTAAAAAACCTAGCTTTTTTTACCTAGCACATCCCAGTCCTTCCATCTTTCTCCGATAGTCGACCAACCATCTTCATGGCGGTTGATCCTCTTGCTTCTCTTCCATCTGGAGTAAAACTATTGCTCTAGAATCTTCACAATCTTATCCTTGAGAAACTCACAGATACAAATTACCCTATGTGATTGCAAAATGTTTGAAATGCACTTCAAGAAAATCTTCTCCTTGGATGGGATTAATGGATTCGAGAAAGCTCCATCAAAGATGTACTCCTTCCGTTCCACAAAACCCTTCCGGTTTTGAGTTTGGGGAAAAATAAGGAAAGTGTAATTTTGGTTGACTTTCCAATTTTGCCCCTGATGTGATGGGAAAAAGTAAGATGTGATAGTTTGTTTATTAGTGAAAAAGTATGATGTGATAGGTAGGGTATGAAAAAAGTAGGGGTAAAAGTGGTTTTTAATAGAAAGTGGAAGTGTTTTGTGGAAAGCAAAAAAAACGAAAGAGGAAGAGTTTTGTGGAACAGAGAGAGTATTAAAAGACAGAGTAGTGACTCCTAATCTTGATTATGCTTCATGGACCGTAATTGATACTCAAATACAACATATCTTCTCGCCATCATTAGCCCTGCCATTCATAAATATGCTCGAGGCTTCAAAACATCTGCTGCCTTATGATGGGAAGCATTAACAACAAGGTACAACTCTGTCTCTACCGCCTATTTTATCAACTTCTTGAAAAGCTACATACTATACGGAAAGGTACTAAATCAAAGACTCAATACATCGATGAAGTTGCCACGATCCTTGCTGATCATGGTGCCTTGCATGGAAACATCCTTGAACGTGGTGTTGTTAACGTTGTTATTCGTGGCTTACTTACCGAGTATTCTTCTTTCAAACCAAATATTTGTCTGCAAAACAGAGAAATCACTCTTAATAAGCTTTCCATGTGGCTAACTTGAGAGGAGATTAACCTTGAGATGGAGAGAAAATTGAGCCTTACCGATTCTTCCTTTTAAGTTCTGCACACTACACTGATCTCTAAAGACGACCGCGGACGCGGTCGACCATCTTTTGGTTGCAGATACAAGCCTTCCTGAGGCGGCCAAAAAAACGATCGACCGTCACCTGGTGGCGACTGACCGCAATGGGATCTTCCTACATGTCTGATTTGTGGAAAACGAGGATATTCAGCAACAACATGTTAGTATCGCTTTGAAGAATTTCTTACTGCAAACCCCTCTACCAGTGGCCCCCGTGCGATGCATGCATCCACGAGCAATAATCTGGAGATTGGTATCTAGACACTGGCGCAACCATTCATGTTACATCTGATTATTCGGAGCTTCAATCTCCTCATCCATATATTGGTACGAATACTATAAATGTAGGTAACCGCCAAACTTTACCCAAGACACACGGGCTCAGGCTTTGTTCACACATCTAATGGTAAATACCATCTCTCATCCCTTCACTATGTTCCCTCCCTTACCTCCAACATATTATATGTCCATCTCTTTCCTAAGGGCTTGTTCTTTAGGACTGGAAAAAAGAGCTAGAAGTTGGAAGTAACTGAAACAACTGGAAGAAACTAGAAGGAACTGGAAGAAATTAGAAAAACTAAAAAAAATTAAAAGAAACTAAAAAAACTAGAAAAAATTGAAATATATAGAAAAAGTTTTTAAAATTTTTTTATGTGTGGTTTTATATTATTCTCATTCTGATTCTTGTTGTTATAAATTATTATTATTATTTTATTATTATTGTTGTTGTTGTTGGTGGTGGTGGTGGTGGTGATAGTGGTGGTGTTATCATGTTATCTTAATGATTGTATTTAAGATAAAAAAATATTACAAGTATTATTATTTTTCATATAGTACTCCCACCACATTCCATACTTTATATTTTAGATTAAAATATTGATGTTTACCTTATATAAATTTAGATTAAAAAAAACATTCTATATAACTATTTATCTATAATTTTTTAAATAGTTTCCTAATTTTTCATGTATATTAATATACAAAATAACAATATTATTCATATTAAAAAGTTGAAGAAGAAATAATAATGAATGTGAATCATAAAAATAGTGCAATGAAAAAATGAAATAATTTATAAACTATAGTTATGAACATAAAAGTTGTAATTAAAAAAAGTTGTAATAATAATAATAATATATTTTTTTAGAGTGATTTGTCAGAAAGTATAAAGAATTTGAAGAAAATAAATATAGTTGGAAGAAATTAGAAGAAACTGGAAAAAACTGGAAGAAATTGGAAAAAACTGGAAGAAAATGGAAAGAACTGGAAGTTAAGAGTTCAAGCTCTAAAGAACAGACCCTAAATAAAATAATTGCTCCTTTGTTTGTAATACTAATGAATTTCAAGAGCAGTTAGCAGATATTCTCACGAAACCACTTCTGCAAGCTCCATTCAAATACTTATGCTCCATGCTGCCCCTGATCTCCACTGATCAGCTTGTAGGGGGGTAATTGGAAACAAATATCTTTATTTATTACCTTCATTATCATATTAGTTTCTTCTTGTATTGTTGCTATAATTTTTTTCTAATTAGATTAGAATTTTCTCTTGTAATCTCTATATAGAATAATGTATCCGTCATTATTCAATAAGATCAATTATTATCAAATTGTATCAGAGTGATCCTTGTTTGTCATCAAAATAACCACTATAGAACATATTTTATTTATGATAAGCATATAAAAAATATAAAAACCCAAAAATATTTTATAAATTGCTTTTTTGTCCTTCAATAATTTTCTCACCTTATTTTTTTGTTCGTTTAGAATAAATGTCTTATTTGATTTTATAGAAAAGAGCATGTAGTCAACAATATTCCTCTGTTATTAATGTTTGCTTAACATAAATTTTAGTAACATACCTTTTATTTTTAACTGATATCCTAAATTTTGTAAAAGTCAAAGTGAAACCATTTTTATGAGATTGAGAAGTTGGCAACCTAGTTGGGTGCAAAACGAAAAAAACAATGAACTTTTAAGTAACCTAATTAGCTAGTTTTGGTTCTTTATACAAAAAGTCAAATAGTCAAATCATATTGAATTCCTCTGTTTTCCGTTTTTAAAAACACTTTATCTTTCATTTTTTTCAATTCCGACAAAACATTTCCACTCTATTAAAAATTACTTTAGCCCTTACTTTTTCATACCCTACATATCATATCATACTTTTTATCTAATAATTTATCCATCACATCTTACTTTTACCTATCATATCTAAGGCAAAATTGAAAGTCAACTACAATTTTACACTTCCTTATTTTTACACTTGGTCAAATTATGAATCTTTTTTGAGAATGGAGGGAGTATATTCTCATCATCTCCAATTAAAATTTTCGTTTGTTTTTTCATAAGAATTTTGAAAAATGATATATATATA
The DNA here is from genome assembly GCA_003260385.1 of Cuscuta australis. NCBI lineage: Eukaryota > Viridiplantae > Streptophyta > Magnoliopsida > Solanales > Convolvulaceae > Cuscuta > Cuscuta australis. The sequence goes on along the minus strand of NQVE01000209.1, from coordinate 4,164,827 downwards.
TATATAGAAATGGACAAAAAAGATGGATTGGATGGTGAAAAAAAGATTTGAGCAATAATGTATGAATTGAACGATTGAATCTTAGGCCTTTTAGCCAATGTGCTTTGTAGCGAACCGAATTCCCTCACTCATTATGCATTTTGTAAGTGTACAGTGTATATGCATTATTTGACTTGTGATAAGACAAAGGAGAAGAGAGGGAGAGATAGAGAGAGAAATTGGAGAAGTCAGTTTCCCAAAAAAAGGAAAAACGTCTGATGGTTGTAAAAGCTGAGGTTGATTGTGTTCGGTTCTTTTAAGGTTAAAAACCTGACAACAATTTCTACTCAGTGCCAATGCCCTATGGTTGCCATTACTACTCATCAGTATGGGCTTCATCATATCTCTCCCATTATCCACCATGTAGGGTGCTCTTTGTTGGGCCAAGACTAGGATGATGCACTTCATCTGTCCCCAATTAATGTGGACTTTGTAGATTATGATAATTGGTTGGTTTAGTTACTTTTAATTTAATATTCCCTCTTTTTTTTTTTAAAAAAAAATACTTCATTCCTTCCAGTTTTAATTGTCTTTTATGATGTTTGACTGAAGTTGTTTTCTATATGAAAAACGGTGTAGAAATAAAAATAAAAATTATATATTTAAAAGCTATATCAAAAGATTTGCAAAACTAGCAGTGACATGACTATATTATTTCATCAAATGACTAATGAAAATAGGAAAAGAAAGTGAATAAAGTTTGACCATGTGAACAGTAAATAAGCAATTTAATTTGGGACGGAGGGAGTAGTTTCTCTTTCATTTTTTTTTCTTCAAAACACTTTCCTTTTTGTACCAAAAGTCAAAGCAGAAACTGTTTTTACAAACGGAGGGAGTATGTTTTAAATTTGAAGCTGATGGGTCTAATGGGGGTAAACTCAATATACCCAATCAATTCATTTATATGAGATTAGGGGTTGTTGTCTTCAACTTGTCTGATTGCCACTACAAGAAAACAGTGATTTAAAGACACTATAAAAGTGTCATGTATGATATACAATGACACATAGAAGAAGTGTCCTCTATTTAGAGGTCATAGTAAGTATTAAACAAGGACACATAAACGGTGTCCTCTTAGTCTTTTCCATACGAGGACACACCAGAATCTCCTAAAAAAGTATTCTTAAATACATATGAGGACACCTAAAATGTGTCATCTTTTTTTATATTAGGACACTATTGTGTCTTAAAAAGCTATAAAAAAGTGTCCTTAAAATCATAATAAGACACCTAAAATGTAGCTTCATATTTCGGAACTCACGTCCTATTGTTATTAGAATGCAGACATTATGTTATGACAAATATAATAGAAGCATTAATATCATCATTCTAATAATTTTCATTCTAATCGAAAAAGATAATACAAGACTACCAACTTTACAAAGTAAACTACCACATGAAGAGAAGAAGAAACTCTAAGTTAGGCCATGATGATGAGTCCACTCCATCTAAAAGGTTAAATTGTCTTGCCTAGCTTGTAAATGAGACATAGTCCACATGAAATTGATGTCGGTTGAGATGACTCGAGAGTGAGACTAGCCCATCTAAGATGAGTCTAGAGCAGCGGCTAGGTTGAGGAGATTGAAACCGGATTCAGAGATGATAGAGTTATGGAAGCTAATTGGTAGCCCTAACTTGTACTATAAATACAAATTCTCCAGCTATGGAGAGCGGATCATGTTTTTTAATAATCAAAGACTTAGATTTTGGTCTCTCTTGTTATCGTTATTATTCTTCTCATATCTATAATGTACGTAGTGAGTGGAAAAAAAAATTATATGTAGAATTTTAGCGGAAACTATTCTATCTTTTCATTAATAACATACCGATATATATACAAGTACATAAATGGGCTAAACAACACAGGCCTAAAACACTCTCTCTCAAGTTGGCACATGAATATCATGAATGCCCAACTTGTACAATAATATAAAATAAAAATAGGCTTAGATAAAGCTTTAGTAAAAATGTCTGCGAGTTGATAACGAGTAGGAACATATATAGCGCGTGGACACCTTGTGTCGTTGGACAGATTCACGAACAGTATCACAATCAACATCAACATGCTTCATACGTTCATGAAACACTGGATTAAAGGCAATATATAAAGTTGACTGGTTGTCACAATACAACCGTGGATGATATAAAATCGGGACACTAAGTGCACCAAGAATGCCGCGCATCCAGCGGACTTCTACACAAGCATTCGCCATGGCTCTGTATTCGGCCTCGGCTGAAGATCTAGAAACACTAGTTTGCTTCTTGGTTTTCCAAGACAGTGGAGAAGAACCAAACAAAATAAAATACTCGCTAACGGAATGGTGAGACAAGGGGAAACCTTTCCAGTCCGAGTTACAATAAGCAAAAATCTAGAGATTACTACGTGCATCTAGAAAAAATTGCTGTCCAAGATGAGCGTTGATCTAACGAAGAACACGCATGGAAACATTCATGTGATCGAGGGTGGGTGCCTGCATAAACGAAGATAAGACATGAACAACATAACAAATATCCGGGCAGGTGACGATCAAATAAATGAGGCAGCCCACTTGACGACAAAATCAAGCTGGATCATGGAGTAGGGGTGTGGTCGACATACCCAAACCGTGATTGGTCGGTAGTGGGGTTTCGACTGGTTTACATCCGAACAACCTAACCTCTTGTAAAATATCTAAGACATACTTGCACTGGCATAATACCATTACAGAAGAAAAACGAGCACATTCAATGCCTAAAAAATATTTCACCGGGCCCAAATCCTTCAATTGGAAAACTGATCCATGTAGCGTTTGAAGGAAGAACACATAGAAGCATTGTTGCCTGCAACTAGAATATCATCAATATCTACCAAAACAGTCAAAATATAAAAACCTTGCCGAAGAATAAATAAAGTGTGATCCTTATGTGCCTGTTTAAATCCCCAGTGTCTAATAGCAGTGTTGAGTTTGTGAAACCAATTACGGGGAGATTGACGCAAACCATACAAAGATTTGCGCAAACAACAAACTTTACCAGGAATAGAAAATTCAGGCTGCAAATGCATGTACACTTCTTCAATCAAATTCCTATTCAGAAATGCATTGTTCACATCAAGTTGGTGAATCTCCCAACCTTTATCTACTGAAACAGACAAGAGAATATGTACCGTGACCATTTTTGCTACAGGAGCTAACTTGTCTGTATAGTCCATGCCAAATTCATGGACAGGCTTTATCTCGTTCTTTTGTACCATCAAAACGAAATTTAGTACGGTACACCCACTGAGAGCCCAAAGCCTTCTGATCAGGAGTAAGGTCTGTGATTTCCCAAGAATGATTATTCTCCAATGCTATAATCTCCTGCTGCATGACCAAGCGCCAATTTGCATTCTTCATGGCTTCCTTAAAAGTTTTAGGGACTTCATGAGAGGAAACATCAGCCAAATATCTTAGGATACCAAGCACTTGAAGAATATGAAGAAGCAACTAAAGGAGAAAAAGGAGTAACTGTCCGGGCTGTATGACAATAATAATCAGAAAGGTAGGGTGGAAGACGTCGAGCATGGACCAGTGGTATAGGGGGCGGGGGAGGTGGAGGTGGCAACGAAGGACTGTCCGGGAAAGCAGTCATATCATCGTTGGCAGGTTGGACAATGGGTTTCCCAGAGTTCGGTAATATGTAGTTGGTCGGTGGGGGTTTCAGTGGGGACGCGGGTGGGCTCAACGGCAGCGGGTATGTGGGGAAAATCGCCATCAACATTTTGGCAAGGAGGTTCTGGTAATAAAGTGGATTTTTTGGAAACAACAAAGGGAAAAATGGAGTCATAAAATGAAATATCTCTTGTGTAAAAAAAACGATGAGATTCAAGATCTTGTACCCGCCAACCTTTTATCGCCGTAGGATATCCCACAAATATATATTTAACACTACGTGGGTAGAATATATTTGGTGGTAATTGCACATGGCGAACAAAACATATGCACCCAAACACAAAAAGATGAGACAAGTTTGGAGGCTTTGAAGAAAGGAGTTCATAAGGAGACCTACCCTCCAAGAGTGGAGTTGGGGTGCGATTGATAAGATATACCGCAATGCGTACACATTCCCCCCCCCCCCCCCCCAAAAAAAAAAAAAAATTCAAGAGGAAGAGAAGCGTGGAACATAAGAGAATGAGCAACATTAAGAATATGATGATGTTTGCGCTCAACTTGACCATTTTGCTGTGGAGTATTAACACAAGATGTTTGAACTAGAACCCCAATAGTATTGTAAAATTGATGCAAAGGCTTATTTAGAAATTTAGTGCCATTATCAGAACATAAAACTTTAATGAATTTACTATGGTCATTAGAAATCAAGCTAAAAATTGTTTCAAACAGCTTGTGACTTCACTTTTGTCAATAATGAGAAAAATCCAAGCAGTCCGAGAATAATCATCACTTTTGTCCAATCCACTTCTTCGTAGTTCGGTCCTGTATTACACAAAATTTGTCATCAAACAAAATATGACAATTATGAGAGTTAATAAGACAACTCAGAGACATCAAATTACACTTCAAATTTGACACATATAAAACATTACGCATGGTTAACGATGGAGACACTTGCACGCGGCCACATGAATTTGCAACAACGTGAGCCCCATCAGGCAAACTTATCATACAGGGGAGGCATGGAAACAATATTAGATAGATAATATAACATCCCAGTCATGTGATAAGAAGCTTTACTATTAACAAGCCACTCACAAAGCACCATGGAAGACATACCTTGCAATTTTTTTCAAAGAAATAAAATTGAGGTAGTGCGTAATAAGTGTTATATGGCCTTTTGAAGAAGAAGGCACTTTGTGGGCCCAATTCCAATTGAAGATTTGAGGAACACGAATAGAGCACAACTTGATTGCTACTGAAAGCCTTTGCGGCTGAAATTTAAAAAAGAAGCCTGAATTTCTGGTTGTGACGGGAACAACCAGTCAGCGGCTGACCGACTGTAATTGGTGATTGAGAAAAACCACAATGATCGACTGCAATTGCCGATCGAAAGAAAAACAAATAGTCGGTTGAACGCCAGAGAGCAGAAACACGTACGAGCATATGGATTTGGCTCTCATACCAAGTAGAATTTTAGCGGAAACTCTTCTGCCTTTTCTTTAATCACAAACCGATGTATATACAAGTACATAAATGGACTAAACAACACAGGACCAAAACACTAATCTACGGTCTATTTACAAATACCCGCTAACGTTATATATTTTAAAACTACATAAAAGATTATACAAAATAAGTGGTGAAAATACTATCCTTTAATCAAATGAATAGTAAAACTAAGAATAAATTTCCAAAACGATCCACTCTAAAAGGGTGTTTCCCCAAATAAGTACGTAATAAATTTTAATTATCTACGTGGTCCTTTATAATTGAGATTTATTCCTCATGTAAACCTTCGTTAATAATGTTACCCAAATGATGATTAATTAGGGAGTATTTTGGTATTTTTAATCAGCTCAATTTAGAATAAGTTCTTAAAATGGTCATTTCTAATGAAGTGGTTTCTTAAAAAGGTGTTTTCTAATTACAGATGTGTATTTTATTTGAATTTTAAAAGATTTTTTTTATAGATTTTTAATATTTCATGGTCTATGTAGAGTTAATGTATTGTTTTAATTTTACATTTAATTGTATAGAAATAACCATTTAGAGAATATACTTTAAATTTATATGATACAAATACCAAATAACCTTTAATTAATCATCGTTTGAGTAACATTATTTACGAAGGACTACCCAAGAAATAAATCTCAATTATAAAGGACCACATATATAATTAGAACTTATTGAGGACTGATTTGGAAAAATATTTTATTACAAATGACCATTTTGAAAATTTACACTAAAATTAAATAAAGTATAAATGATAGGGTGGACACGCATTAATTCTCCTAAACATTGGAAGTGTAAATGAACTGAAACCGGTTGTCAAAATAACAATATTATTCACTCACGCCAATGAACTTGAATTAGACCAAATTGAATTGAATAATGTTATATTTGGATGATAGAAGAAAAATGGAAAAAAGAAATTGAATAATGAAATAATTATATTATTGAAGAAATAATGAAATATATGACAGAGTATATATAGAGGGGATTATAGCCCAACTAAATATAAGAATCAATAATAGAAAATGACTAAAATATAAAAACTACTGTGGTAAAAATACCTAAGTAGGAGTTAAACATGGAAAAAGAACAAAAATAGGAGTCCGATGTTTTAAACCCCAAAATAGGACAAAAATTAATTAAGATTTTATAAAACTAAATTATGCCCCATGCAGTTAACTTGATCGGCAATAAGTAATAGACAAAAAAATCAAGCATGCCTGTTGACCAAATATTACGTTAACGCCAGCACCCCATGCCAGGCGTGAGGTTTATGCTCTTAATCAACCATGCCTATCGCACTTGCAAGCAATGAGATTTATGCTCTTAATCGCGACCACTCCCCCATCCTTGAGAATTCCTCTATAGGCTCCCGAGAAGTTGCTTCTTTCTAGCAAATTCGCATGAAAGAAATGATGCACTGCTGGCTCGACCTTTTCAATGTTGAACTTAGCAGTCGCGTCTGGGGTCATTGGGTCCCACTCTTGAGAATACTTGAGCCTGATGAGAGGAGTGAGGTTTTAGTGCAATTCCTTTGATTGATCTACATTAAGGCTCTTATCCTGGAATTCATTAGCGGCTAGGTTGCACGGAATCGGGTCTTCACTGCCGCCTCCCGCACCGGAATCGTCGCGGGCGCGGATTCACCGGCGGGGACGGCAGTTGGCGTACCGGAAACGCACCTGGATCCGCAGACTTCTACTCTACTGCCCGGCCGCCGATTGCTTCTTCCAAAGGAACCAATTCAGCTTCCGATTGCTTCTACTGCCTTGCAGCTGCGGCAACTATGCTGCCGCCGATTGCTTCTACAGCTGCGACTCTTTAATTCCCTTTTTTTTACGGATCCAGAGGCAGAGCAACCCTACCCCTTCTTTTTTACCAAACTTTAATTCCGCCGACTCCTTCGCTGCTTCTTTTTTCTTTCTTTTTTTTCACATTATTTGGGTTGACTAGAATTTGGAGCATTGTTTAATTAAGTAAAATATTAGTATTTTTAACATTTACATGCCTATATTTAATATTTTAATTATCTTTTGTTGCCGAATCCTTGCCGTCCCCGCATCCTTAAATTTTTAAAAATGCCGATTCCCGAATCCGTCCCCGTCTCCGTATATGTACCCGCACCCGTCCCAGTGCAACCTAGATTAGCGGTGGTCTCCACTTTTTGCGTGCACCACCGGTAGACCAATGCGATGCAAATCCTCATAGCCAATAATGAGATGATGGAAGAGACCACCCCAATGATGAGTATGAGGAATTTGGATGGACTTGAGTAGTGGGGATGGTGTTACAATGGGAGAGAACGCTTGTTGCCTTGGGAAAGTTAATAGCAAGGGGCAGGGGCGGACCCACATAGGGTAGCACGGGGTCACGTGACCCCACGGACCTCCACGTATTTTTATAGTAATATCCTCCATTTGTATCGTTCATATGTATATATACTACTGAAATTGAAAGACAATCAATGTGGTTGAATAGCCTCATGGTTGACGCTGTAAGGCTCAACACTAGGTGTCCAGTTTGATTCCCAGCCCTTGAGATGAGCCTGAGATGATTTTTTGTGACTAGTTTTGTACTTTGGACCTCTTTGTTTTATTGTTTTATTGCTTTTATGTTGAAATAAACTTATAAATTTAAAAAGTTACTCATTTTTTGAAAAAATATATGAGTGATATTAATTATCTTTTTTTCTAATAAATATAACTTTAACTTTTTAATATTTTATCCAGGTCATTTGAAAATCTACTTAAAATTTATATTTATGGATTATTTCGATTTTCTTAAGTACTTCAATTAAAAAAATTTGTTATCTCCTTTCGTATTAAACTATAAATCAACATATCTGTTTGTTATTTGTCTATTCTCTTCTATATCGAAAAAATTATATACTTTACACTTATTTATAGAAAAAATATATGTAGTTGATATTATTTCTCATTATTCCAAAATAAATTCTTATGACACATCTTTCGTTTTTTAATGATTCATCCATCTCATTTAAAAATTTATAGTAAACTCTGAACGCCAGTTTAAGAAAATTATATTACATGTTAATGCCATAAAATTATTTTTGAGAATATTTTCTAATATGAATCTTATTTTACTTATGACCCAACAAGTGGAATACAACCTCACATTTTTAAATATATGATCGACCCCATGGTAAAAAATCCTGGGTCCGCCCCTGGCTAGGGGTATTGAATCTTTGCTCGCATGCTAATGTCACTTCAATCTCCGCCATTAGTCTACTCCGCCCCCACCACGATGATGTTCCACTGCTACCGAAATCCACCATTGTTGTTGTTGATTTTTCACTATGATCGACGATAACAATGCTCTCAACCATTGTCGCCAACAACACCATCACACTCTACACCATCATTTTTCGTAGTGCCACGTTAACAACAAATACAATGTCAAAGGAACAAAGATTCTCATGTACAATGCAACATATCCCCATGTACAATACCAAGATCCCTATGTACAATTCCAGAGATTCCCATATACAATGCCACATATCCCCATGTACATTGCAACAAATCCTCATGTATAATGCCACAGATTGTAATTATAATGTACAATGCTGCACTTGCAAATCTAAATTAAAAGCCACATAAAAGCATAATGCCAAACCCAACCATACCACTGTCCACCAACACGATCAGTGACCATCACCTATTTCTCAGCTGCTGATCAATGCAAATTCAGCTTGCAAATATCCAAAGTGAAGTTGCTGGTCTGCCTATGTTCAAGACCAAAGGATGAACTCGATTCACTGAAATAAAACTTAGTCCAAAATATATTCTCTAGTTAAAAAATAGATTCCATACCATAGTCCCGACCAAATATAACCCCACTGAAACACTAAAACATCATCCCAATAACCAGAGACACAAGACTTATTAGAATTAGTATTGTTATATCACGAACAAGAAACATGTAAATGTATTGTTAATTAATCAGGAACAAGATGTTAAATTATCATTCAGTTTAGCAAAAAAACAAGATTTTTTAAAAGTGCTAGTCCACCGTTTTCACGACAACGAATCACCATCCCAAAGCATCCAAACAAAGTTCAAGGTAAATAAAATTCAATTAAAGATCAAAAGAGAACTCAATCACTTAAAGATGAGAGAGTAAGACGTAGATCTGTGTGGTGGCACAACAAATTAATCCTAATCTTTAAAGATGATGGTGGTGTTAGCACAACGAAGTGGAGACTGGAGAGGGTGCAGACAGCAACGACGATGGTAATGCACGAGGCGGCGATAGCTATGGATCGAAGGGGCGGTGGAAGGGAATCGATCGACGGAGGAAGAGGAATGGTGCGCATGAGTTTTTTTCAATTCAATCATTGAAGCCCGTGCATGGTGAATTGTTGTAAGAAAAACATTTTTAGTCCTATTTCGAGCATAAAAACATAGCACTCCTATTTTGAAAATATATGCTATGTTTTAGTCTTATCAGGGGTGATTTTTTATTACTCCCTCCGTCCTAATTTAAATCACTTGTTTCGATTTATGATGTTTGATTGAAGTTATTTTCAAATTATTGTATTCAAAAAATGGTATAAAATTTTAAAATAAAAATTACATATTTAAAAACTACTTCCTCTGTCCCTCTTTATTTTTCCACTTTCAAAGTGGCACAAATACCAAGGAGGGAGGTTGAAAGTTATCAAATGTCTTTAATGCCCTTAATGTAAAAAAAAAAAGAAAAACAATGGAGTGGTGTTCGTGCACTAGGCCATCGGATGTCAATCGATGTGCGGAAAGGGCCTTGACAATCCATGAACATCAATCTGGCCATTAAGCACCGCATCAAGCCTTCGGATCTTCACAAAATTGATCATCACCAAAGCCTTAAAGATGCTTCCGTCCCCGGCAGCAGTCACTCACAGGCTCCACCCAGTCCCCTGAGGCAGAGTGATTAGATCGGAGGCCGTTAGAAGCTGTTCGGCACAACTTGGAACCCTGGATTGAAGACGGTCAAACCATCATCATCAAAGCTGATCTCTTCATCAAACTCAGTTTCAGGGATTAAGTATTCAAATTCATAAATGGAGAGTGAACCGGATTCGAATCCCGTCTAGATCTAAGATTTACGAAACAACAACGATAAATGTGGGGGGAGTGTAATTTGGGTGGGGTAGTAAATGTGGTGATGTGAGGGCACTAAATGAGTGATAGGAATTAGGGATAAGTGTAAAGTTGGAAATTAATGAAAATAGAAAAAAAATAAATAAATTTTGACCTTATGAATAGTAAATATTTAATTTAAATTAGGATGGAGGGATTATTGTTATTTTTATTATTGTCTATCAAAGGAAGAGAAAGAAAATGAAGAAAAGAAAATGTATAGTTGGTGATTGTGTAAATTATCGACCAGTATATCATTTTTAGCCGTGCAAAAATGATAAACTAGTCTAAAAAATACACCAAAATATAAACACGGGATTTTGACGTGGAAAACCAAATCGGGAGAAAATCACGGACCTTTTTTGGCGGTACTTTGCCAAAGAGGGATTTTTATTAATATCGAGGGTTGTACATGGTACATAATTTAGGCGTAGAAACTATTAATGGAGCATTTGAGCTTTTGAAGAAGTAAACTACAAAAATATTCTAGAGAGAGAGAGAGAGGTTGGCACGGGAGAGTAAAAATTGGTCCCCTTAACTTTGAGGGCAACCCCTTCTTTTATAGGGAGGAAGGGGAGCATCTTCGAAGGAATATTCTTTTATTTCTTTATTTTACTAAACTGGCCCCGGTTGATTATTCTTTGTAAATAATTGGAAAATGTGGGCCGAGTCACGTATTATTTCCCATCAATTGGGATGAATGGAAAATGAAGAAAAAGAAAATGTAACATTTACCTTTGTGTGTTTGGTTAAAAAGAAAAGTGAAGAGAAAAAAAGATAATAAAGAAAAATTACTTTTATGTCCTTAAAATAAAATAGTATCTGGGGGTATAATTCAGGCACACATTTATTATTGTCAAGGGAATAATGGTTTTGTTCTTTTATCATTTTCTCTCCATTGGTGGAGAGAAAAGTTTTTGTGCTACAATCTATTTCTCTTTTCTCTTTTCTCCATTTTATGTTCTCAACCAAACAAGACAAAACTATAAATTCTACACAATTTTCTCTTTTAATTCTTTTCAATTCTGTTATTTCTCAAAGCAAACATAGACTATAAGAAAAGATTGGACTGAAGGCCAAACTTACAGAGATCCGGGCCAACTTATTTGATTGGGTTTTGGTCAGATAAGATTTAGATCTTTTAAAAAATCATGACACTTGCTCAATACAATATCAAAATTGTTCGAAATCCTATTCAATAGGTTTTCCTAAAAAGGTGGAACCCCACCTCAAGCGCTCTCACATCCCAACAATCAACTTTGGGTTGGTGGAGGAGGTAAATTGTGCGATTTGTCTCCACTAGACAAGTACAATAAAATGTCTATCACGGTTAATCTTATCAGAAAGGACGAAATCTAAAGACTAGTCTCTAGAATTTCAACCCCAACCTTATAAGTCACCAATAACACTCACCAACTGCTTTGGTGTTCCGCGGGGCTATTCAACTTGTTTTCATATACTTCCTCCGTCCCTAAATAAATTTTTCTTTTTGACTTTTTGATGATTTAAGGGAGAGATATTTTTGTGTTGACTTTCCAAAAATATTCTTGATGTGATGTGTAAAAGTAAGATGTGATATGTAGATTAAGTAAAAAGGTATAATGTGATAAGTAGGGTATGAAAAAGTAAGGGATAAAAAGAGTTTTTTAAGGAAAAAGAGAAGTTTGTTTGGAGACAAAGAGAAAACGAAAGGGGAAGTTTATTTAGGGACGAAGGAAGTATATAGTCTCCGGATTCATTTGAAACAATGGTGAGACCATAGTGCTTGGTAATAAATGGGTAACAAAAAATGCAACATAAAACCAATAATTTAGAATTTCCTTGATAAAATATGTCTACACACTGGTGGCCTAAAGACAATTGGACCTGCGTAGCACATGGTCCGTAATAATAAAGGTTCCAAAAAATGTATCAAATTTCTTTAAATTATTGGTTGAAAAATTTTAGAATAAAAAAGAAAAAATATATTTTATTTCCACTTTCATTACCAAAATTGAGAGATTTTACGTGTTTTCCTTCCTCTTAAGGATTGTTCTTTTGGGTTGGAATTTTAAAATTACATGTTAAAAGAAACTGGAAGGACTTAGAAGAATCTGGAAGAAGTTGGAAAAAATTGGAAAGAGTTAGAAAATATTGAAAGAATTAAAGTGTTAAAAAGTCACTTAATTAGATGATCACTCGAAAACATATGTAAGAAAGCTCTAATTTTAGATAAAAAAGATTTCATCATTGTCTATGTTTGAATTGTATGCTATAAATTTAAATATATAACGTTATTATATATCAACATATCTCAATGGTCTTTTTAAAGTCGTTGGTAGAAACTAGAAGAAATTGGAAGGAGATTGAAAAAGTTAGGAATTAATTTTTCTAATCCAAAAGAACAAAACTTTAGTATGGTTTGTCTTCTTCTTTTCGTTTTTCTACTTTTCTTTTCTTCTCTAGCCAAACAAGAAAAATTATTTAACATCTCATTTTGTTTTTTCCTTTCTAATTTCTTAAACCAAACATAGTGAAAAAAAAAAATCAAAACTACTATTTCCCGTTCTAGAGTATTTCCTGGTTAACCTATTTAAGGGAGAAAAGAAAAAAAAAGAAAACTACTTTTCTTCTTTGGTTAGAGAGGAAAAGAGAATATATGATAGAAGGAAAACAAATTGATAGAAGAAAGTGCTCTCAAAAGAAGAAATTGATTTTTCTTATGTCTTGGTGAGGAAAAAAGAGAACCTCTTTTTTATTCTTGGAATTTCACGATCCAAATATTGTCTTAAGGTTTTTCACAAGATAAATCTAATACTCTCTTTGTCTGGATTTAGCAATCTCATTTGACATTTCACGGTCTCTAATTTAATTAAGTAATACTTTGATCATTAATATCAATATTTATACAGACATATTTTAACAAATTTTTAACATTTCAAAACTACAACAACAACAACCCAGTTAAATCCCACAAGAGTAGGGTCTGGGGAGGGTGTGTGTACGCAGACCTTGCCCCTAATTGAAAGTAGAGAGGCTGTTTCCAAAGAGACCCCCGGCTCAACGTCGAAAGTTGCATTGCTTGACTAACTGCTACTTCATTAATTAAAGAAGCGCAGATAGTTTAGAGATCCATTTTGATTTATTCCATCACACTCCAAAGCCAAAAAATGGTGAAATTTTGGCTCCATCGGAGATGATGGAAATTAACATTTCAAAACTATGTTTCATAAAAAAACTATTGATATTACATTTATATTGAAACATGCACAATGTAATTGGTTATTTTGCATATGGAGGTCAAAGTTTACAAACTTTGACAAAAAAAATGAAATGGAAAATATTACATCCAGATGGAAGGAGTAAAATATTTTGTACTAATATGCGCGCAATACATTTGTTTAATGGATGATAAAAACTTATCTTATTGATTCACAAAATTGAAAATGGGCAAATAATCAGACACGGAGGTAGTATTTTGTTATTAAAATTAAAAAAATTAAATAAGATAAACATAGGAAAAAATGAAAATGAGGCCATCATATTTTTATTACCAATATTTAATGCAATAATCCCAACATATATAATGTTGGGGAAATTGACGATAACTTGGATGAATCGAGAGTTGTGTAAACACTTTAAGATTGAATATTTTGGTTGTTCACTCCAAAATTCAATCGGATAAAACTCGAAAGTATCAAGAACGAAATATGAGAATTGCTATAAAAAATCCGAACAAAATTCGACCATGGCCTGCAGGAATTTATAAATTTGTGGCAGAGGGAAAAGATGCCTATCGCGTCTCTTTCCCAAGTTACGCGATCCTTCGCGCGGAAGTTCTTCAAATTCGGTGCTATCCAATCGGAGGTTTTCTCTTAATGAAGTTTCTCTTATCTAATCGGTGCTAACCAATCGGAGGGTTTTCTCTTATCTATTCACGGCTCTGCCCCTTGGACCCCGCAGGGGCTGCTGCCCCTTGAACCTTGCTCGGGGGCGCTGCCCCCGAACTCCCGTCAAGGGGGCGCTGCCCCCTTGGAACCCCCGGTGTAACGGGATTTTTTATCATAACAAACTCAATGAAGTATGCACTCCGCACCACCAAACTTCTTTGATGATTATTAGGATACTATTGGTCGTAGTTTTTCCAATTACACTAAAATATATAACATTCCTCCCCTATTTTAGTGTAATCCTTGATTAACTAAACAAATTCACAGCAAACAACAAACTTATGCATAAATGAAATATCGTGACGATTGAATTTCATCTTAGTACATTACACATTTCAAATATTCGAATATCAGGGTATCACTAAAGATTGAACCCTTGCTATTCATTTTGAATACATGAAGATAATATACACAAAAGTTTACATACTTTAGTGTTCTAACTTGACACTATTATTTACTAGCCTTGTGTCCTAATCCTTCATAAGCATATCGAAGCGAAGTCTCTACTTCTTGAAGCGGCTAAACTTCATGCTCATATAGGTAGTCCTCTTTATTCTTGCACCTGCATATGCAATTTTTCAAAGGAACTATTAAGAAGACATACTTCATCCTCCTAATCTTAGAGTTCTGAACACATACTTTGGGATAATATACTTGATGTGTTCCATTTTCTAGATGTTAAGATTTTCCAGCATCTAATGTCTTATTAGATGGGAATTGGGATTCTTACCATGAGAAATTTAGATAGACTTCAATCCAATCCCTATAGCCAATCTCTGCACAAGGTTTCTACTTAACCCTTTGGTTAAATGATCAGCCAAATTTTGTTGAGTCCTTACAAACTCCACTGATATCACACAAGGTTTCTACTTAACCCTTTGGTTAAATGATCATCCACTGATATCATCATGCATGGTGTTATCGTTATCGTTAATTTCCCCAACATTTAATACAAAACAACACTATGCATTACTAAAAGACGTGACAAAAAATGGCCCGACCTGTTTTTGACCCGAAACTCGACCCGAAAATATTGGGTTTTGAACAAAGGTTTTGCTAACCGAACCCGAAATTACCCTTTAAAATGGATCAAACCCGACCAAACCCGAACCCGACCTGACCGACCCGCTAATGTGAGAATTATTCAAAATCATATGCTTTAATATGTAATACAATGTTATAAGAATAAGATTTTAATTATATTTGTTTACTTTCTACTCATTTTTAATGTATAAATTTATATTTTCATACAAAACTTTAATGATATCGCATAATTATCTTACTTTTTTCAAAATTTTCTGCATATTAAGTTTTTTATTCATAATATCGATAATCGGTCATAAAAATTACTTAAAATTTCAAAAAAAAGATGAAAGTCATAACCCGCTGGGTCGACCCGAACCCGATGACATTGAGTCATTTACATGTAGCTCTCAACCCGAATCCGAACTTTCCCGAACCCAAAGTAACCTGAACCCAAGGTGATCGAACCCGAACCCGACCTGATCCACCGTTTTACCAGCTCTAATTACTAACCACATGGTAATAGTCCTATTTTGAGAGATAAGGACTATGTTTTGCCACTACTTTAGTTGATTTCTTCAAAATGAGCTTTATAGTAGGCACAAAGTACTAAAAAGTAAAAACACAAAATAAATTTATTGCATAATTATCTTACTTTTTTTAAAAATTTTCTGCATATTAAGTTTTTTATTCGTAATATTGACAATAAGTCATAAAAATTACTTAAAATTTTAAAAAAATAAATGAAAGTCATAACCCGTTGGGTCGACACGAACCCAATGACATTGGGTCATGACCATGTAGCACTCAACCCGAACTCAAGGTGATCGAACCCGAACTTGACCTAATCGAATGTTTTGCCAGCTCGAATTACTAATATTCGTACACATTATCACATGGTAATAGTCCTACTTTGAGAGATAAGGACTGTGTTTTGCCACTACTTTAGTTGATTTCTTCAAAATGAGCTTTATAGTAGGCACAAAGTACTAAAAGTAAAAATACAAAATAAATTTATCAAAGCCTAGTTTCTATCTAGGGACCTGTGGGTTATGGGCCCACCATGCTTCCGTTGCGCCACTCTAATAATTATTCTTTACTTACTTATTGCACATTAATATAATACACTATTCTGATAATGAAAAGGTAATAGTAAGAAACAACAAACGACATTGATTTTTTAATCAGAAACGGCTTTTTGAATATGTATGCTCTTATACCTTCTTTAAATAGAATCAAATTTTAAAAGACATTCTTGGTAATACTCTTCCATTCAAAAAAAATTCTTATTTCCTTTTTACAACGTCCCAAAATATGTTTCATCTTTTCTTTTAAGGTCCGTTTTGTATACGAAATTGATGCAATTACAATTAAATTAGAATTGAAATTCCATGGGATTCAATTTTATAGAATTGAATTCACTCATTCCAATTCATTTTTTGCACTATCAATTCCATACCTACATAATTTTTATGCTACCAAAAACAAGAATTAAAATTGAAGTCTTCAATTCTAATTTCATAGTTCCAATTCCATGTACCAAACAGGGCCTTATGGAAAATTGTGAATGACTCACAATCTTTCTTTCTTATCTACATCACTTTCAACAACACATGTTTATTTTTCTTACATTTTGTGTCAAGTCAAAGTGTAAGTTTTTTTAACAGAGCGAGTATTAGTTTTTCTATATTTATTCCACTATGCTACATACATTCATTCATACATACATACATACATACACATACACACACACACACACACATATATAATTTGGTTCATGTGAGAATAGCATCTAATGAAAGAAATGAGAAAGTATGTTCACTATTAGATTCGACATCTGGATCGCAGCTTAAGGCATGAGGTACAAGGTGTTCGATATAAGTGAGCCCTAGAGGCCAACTTATGATTCCATATCTATGATATCAAGAATAAAAGTCCCTAAAGATTGTTTAAAGTCGTCTCGTGTGATTTAAACATAACTTTAGTCCATAGAGTAGGCACTCTAGTAACATAGATGAGAACTACGACATTCTGATGATGGGGTTGTTACAAGGATGGATGCTACGTCTAAAATATCCTTAGTCAATTATTGTGATAATACGAACATCATAATATAACAAGACTAATACGTATGAGATGAGATAGCTGCGTCTCATGGCCTATTGATAAAGTGTTATCTGAGTCTATACGTAGGCAAACATATTGGATATGTTGCTGGATTGACCCGCTATGAGAATAATATATGGGTGTAAGTTAAAGTGTTAATTTTATCCTCATGCGACCATTAGTATAACTATTCTTCAACTTGAAGTCATTACGATCTCTGATAAGTTGAGTTGCATACTTTAAAGCATGATATATGCCACTAGACATATTGGTGGATATACAGTTATGTTTTGGGTATGCAATGAAACTTAAGTAGGGATGTGAATGATGTAGATAAAATTTACTTGTTCTTTAACGAAGTATAATATCTTAGGGACTACTAATTGATGTGACTTGGGAAGCGCATGACCATGCACAAATAAATATTATATTTGAATCCCACAAGTCAATCTAAGAATTAATAAATCATCAATTTAATTCTAACAAGGTGACACACCCCATACCTTGTGTTAAATCAAGATATTAGTGATAAGAGATAAAAGTTATACAAATGAGATGTGTGATTGATGGAATTGTTCCAAGAGCTATATATCTATAACTTGGGGGTGATAATGTGTTGCTAGATACCGTTTATCATTTGTAGTATTTAATCGATACAATGACCAATGTTATAGGTATCTAGAATAGGGTCACACACATAGAACATATGAAAAGTGTAGAATATTTAAGTGGAGTAAAGTTTCATTTTATATATTGTGCATATTATATTGTGTGACAATATGATTAGATACACAAATATATATATATATATATATTCGGATATATGTATAAATAATAAATTGTTTATAATTTTATTATTATTATTGAGGTGCAAGAGTATATATATATATATATATATATATATATATATATATATATATATATATATATATATATATATATATATATTTGGACATTTTAATTATATGATAATTAATTTTTTCAAATATTATTTAAGGAACAAAATATAACATTATTATATTTATATATATATGTGTGTGTATATATGTATATATATGTTCGCCATATATATATATATATATGAATTTATTTATTTATTTATATTTTGGATATATATATATATATATATATATATATATATATATATATATATATATATATATATATAAAATAAATGTTATATCATTTATTTTGTGTTAATTATATGATAATTAAAGTTGACAAAATAAATTGGAAGGTTCCTTTAAAGGGGTGTTTTGAAAATATCAAGCCAAGTAGGAATGAAATATGATTTTTTTTCTAAACTCTAAAAGGAACATTCTCATTAGGAATAAGGTTTAGGGTTTAGGGGAGTACATAATTGTACATCCACCAATATTTCAAATGGCATAAATCATGCTTTAAAGTATGTAACTCAACTTACCAAAGATCGTAATGACTTCAAGTCGAAGGATAGTTATACTAATGGTCGCATGAGAATAACCAATATGTTTGCCTACTTATATATTTAGATAACACTTTATCTATAGCCTTTGAGAGGCAGCTATCTCATCTCATACGTATTAGTCTTGATATATTATGATGCCCGTGTTATCATAACATTCGACTAAGGATATTTTAGACGTAGCCTATATCTTTATAGCAACCTCATAATCAGAACGTCGTAGTTCTCATCTATGTTACTAGAGCGCCTACTCTATGGACTAAAGCTATGTTTAAATCACACAAGACGACTCAAACAATCTTTAGGGCCTATTGTTCTTGATATAATATAGATATGGAATCATAAGTTGGCCTCTAGGGCTCACTTATATTCATCAATACCGCCACCAGGTATCTCAGTTCCAACCCATACATGGATTTGGCATATTATTTTGGCATGTGATTGTAGGATGGTACCAGTATACAGTACCAACCTACCGTCTGACGAGATGGAGGCCGAGTGAGATTACCCGATTAAAACTTATATGTGTATGTGAAACAGATCGAACAAGCAAACACACCATGCACGAAGTTGCTATAACATCGTAAAATATTACACCAATCAGTCACAATAGAACATCTTTTAATGTATTGACTAATCTACTTATGAATGGCTTCTAATGTCAAACTCTATTTAAGTCTTTCTGTAACACCCTAACCCGCGAAACCCGAATACATGTACTAACAGAATGGCTTGTCACTTAATTGGCATTCCGACACAATAATTTTCAAAATAATTTAAAAAATTGAATTCAAACCAATTTTTAATTATCCATCAGAGTGATATAAAATGGTGCCAAAGCTTATGTACTTAATTCAAAACACAACTTTGAGTTCTTGGCCGAAACATAATAAATTCAAATGTAATATTAAATTAAACAAACTCCTCAGCCAGCACCCATCCATCTCCTTACCCTCGCTATCCTCCAGGATTGTTTCCTTACTTGTCTTTCATATTACCTGCGTGTAGCAAGTAAAAAAAATTACATGCTCAGCTTTCACGCTGAGTGAAAGATTCTAATAGTAGAAGTCACATGTAGGATTAATTCCATGCACAAGTAGTATTACATAAGAACATCAAATGATATTAATAGTATCAACAATTCACAAATTATAAACCTTCTTACATTCTAAGCTCATAACATATCCTAGGCTAAGGCCAACTCACCATCTTCTCAATCGTATCTTGGGACTTAGAGCCACTGCTTATGGCCATGACCCAAGTCTACTAACTCAAAACCACTACATAAGGCCATGATTTTCATCTACCCAGTACCTACGGAGACAGTTGGGTGGAACCTCTATAACGCCCTAAAACATGGACTAAAAGTTATTTTATGATAAAAGTATTTTTCAAATTATATTTTGATCCAACGAAGCATTATTCTGGTAATTGACAAAAAATGGAGAAACTTTTCAAGTTAATGATCTTTTGTTAAAACTGAGTTTTATGGATAAGTCTCGAAGAGACAAATCCAATGGTATATTTTATGAACAAATCTGATTAACAGATTATGAGTTATGACATTTTTAAAATATTAAAATATGTAACTTGCATAAAATCAAGAAGTGATTAACAATGTGAACTTTTGTAAGAAATCATTATATTGAATAATATCAATTGAATAGGAGAATAATTTTAATAATATGTAAATTAAATCAATTTTGACTATGTTAAAGTCAACACCAAAAAATATGATTCAAGAAAAAGTATTTTAGAAAAATATAAAAATTGTATCGTTGCGTAGAGTTTGATTTCGTGAAATCTCAAAGCTCGACCCGCATTCAGTATATGCAGATGCTTGTGGTTGACTCTGCCATTCTGTTGTGGAGTAGACACACAAGATGTCTTGTGAACAATTCCCCGTTCTTGAAAGTATTCATTCAAGCATTCAAATTCTGTGCCATTATCGCTACAAACGCACTTTAATTACCTTTCTCCCAAATTGACATTCCACTATGGCACATAATTGTTTAAATACTCTTCCTACCATACGCTTAGAATCAAGCAAATAAAGCCTTACACCACGAGAGTAATCATCCATAATAGTCAAAGACATCGTAGAACCATCCAAACACAAAATTCGATAGGGTCCCCACAAATCACAATGTACCATATAAAATTTTTCAATTCATTGATGAAAACTGATGGGAAAACTAGCCCGAGTTTGTTTAGCATGCAAACACAGATCACAATGACTATGACTACTTTGAACCAACTAAAGGAACTAAGGACAAAACATGTGAAGAAGAATGTCCTAGACATTTGTGCCAATAATAAAAATTGTGCTCCTTCTTTGCACTGTGCGCCATGCTCCTGTCCTCATTCTTTAAATAGTACAATCCACATTCATGATTACCCACACAAATTGTTGTCCTCAATCTTAAGTCCTGTAATACACACAAATCATTGGTGAATTTTGCCTCACAGTTCAAATCCCTTGTCAACTGTGACACAGAAATCAAATGACAACTCCAATTTGGAACAAATAACACATTCTGTAACGTCATAGTCTTTGTTAAATCAACCTTTCTAGATTGAATAGACACAACCCTTTTTCCATCAGGCAAACCAATTTCACTTGGTGACACACCCAACACATCATATAATAACAAAAGATCACCTGTCATGTGATTGGACGCACCAGTATCAATAATCCAACGTGGTGATACAGTAGTTCCTAAAAGTTTTGTGTTTGTGTCTATTGGGGACAGCGAGAGAGCGTGAAGAATAACATTCCACTATTGCTAGGTTAGATCATCAAAGCTGGGCAGCGTAGAAAGTCCTTGTTCTTCTGCACCCCCCGTACGACATACGTTACACCTCGACCTCCACCGATGGTCGACCGTTCAGGCTGGACGGTTGACTGTCCTTTTTTATGACCTGGACCGCGGCCTCTTTCACCGTTGTTTCCTCTTCCTCGCCCATTCTTATCTTGGAAGACCCAGCCCTCGGGATATCCGTGCAGCTTCTAGAAAGCACCAATGTCATGTCCTGTCTTGCCACAAGGAGAACACACAAGCTCCCTTGTCTCTGTTTTATTCTTCACCACGAATGGAGACAAAACTACATCACTTCCTTCTCCATTGTGCATGGAGTTTCGTTCCATCTCATCCTGTACCAGAATGTTATAAATTTTTCCCATGGGTCGTACAGGTTTTTGTGCCAGCAGATTTGACCATATGGTTGCATTCCAAGCATAATTCAACCCCATCCAGAACTTGTGTGTACGTTCTATCTTGCGCATCTACGCAATCATCGCCGGAAAGTCACATGTGCAATTCTTACACACACATACTGGAGGATGCTCGAAATCCGCTAGATCATCCCATACTTTCTTCATCTCCCCATAATATTCCATTATGGAAAGATTCTTTTGTTTGCACTCTGCCAATTCCCACTTTCACTGATGGACCCTAGGTCCATTCACCACAGAGAAATGGGCCTTCACATCATTCCACGAGTCACAAGCCTTTTCAACAAACGATATGCCGGATCTCAAGGTTGGATCGATAGTGTTTCGAATCCAAGAGACCAAAAGTGAATGATTCGTCCACCAATCATCCAAATCGTCAGAATCAGGATCTGGAATTCTTATTGTTCCATCAACGAATCCAAATTTCTTGGGCGCTCGAAGAGCAAGGCGCAGAGATTTGGAACACTCGTCGTAATTATCCCCCTTCAAAACAACCTGGGTCAAAAGCATACCCGGATTGTCACTAGGAGACAAATCATATGGCGAGATGCGACGTTGCCGCATCACAACATCATCATCTTCTCACTCCTCAGGTTTCTTGCCCGAGGCGATCTTCTTGCTCGTTTCTTCTAACATTATTTGACGAATCTGCAACATTCAGCAATATTGGCGGTCGACCATTTCGGCAACAACAACAGCAGTCCGGAAATCAACAGCGACGATCGATGGACTTTGTGCCGGTTGACCATAGCAGCAGCACCAAGGAAAAATTAACAAAGCACCGATACCATGAAAGCTCTGATACCATGAAAGAATTCTGATTGGGAGAAATTCTCTTGTATTTACGATGTTAGAAATATGAACAAATGCTGAATATATATAGGTCCCACAGGCTAGGAACTCTTTATGTAAACTAATTACGAAAGGAAATAAATAAAATATACAATGGGAAACTAACAAAATAATATAAACAAGAATATACGAGAATATATGGAAATATATTTTTTCCTTCTTTAACACCACGTGATGGTGTATTCCTATAGTTCCTCGTAAATAATATTGTAACCAAGAGAAAAAAAGAATACAAATAGGACTGGTATCGCCGAACATCAAGCGGTTTACAACAATCAAAACCGCGGAAGCAAAGACCAAAGTGACACGCATGCCGAAACTAAAAATCAACCAATAATTCCGGAAAGAGCTTATACAAGATTCTATAAATCACAACTTTGATCTTAGAAATACTAGATCTAACACACAGTGAAGAGTGATCGAAGTAGATTGTTTTCCTAGCCCTCCAAATGTAGTACACCGTTGTAGCAAAAGCCAACCGCATAGCATCCTTTTGATGGGAGATCCCCTTGTTCGATCTTTACTTCAAAAATAGAGAAAGGAACCACATGGACAACGAGTCTCTATTTTTTAATTGACAATAGGAAATGATTTTTGGGAGAAATGTAAAAATGAAAACTGAAAAAAACTCTAGGAGAACGAAGGGATTACATTTTCTGGCACGGGGAAATAAAAAAACTGGTTGCAATCATAGGCACCTAATAAATAAGGGGTACCCAATGCATCTAATTTAAGGGCATGACTGGGCAAGTGAAAGCCCATTGATGAAAATTTGCGAAAGTTAGAATGTAAAGGTCAAACAATGGGTATAAATACACATACGAAGGGTATCTACTATTGGATGTGTATATCTTATCTTAGCTAGATATAAAAGAAGTGGTATCCAAAGAAACGTTTGGAAAGGGAAAAAAGGATTGTTTGCTTTCGTGAGTTTCAGAGGGTAGTTGTAGAGAGAGACACAGAGAGAGAGAGAGAGAGAGCGAGAGAGATAAAGGGAATATGGGGAGGGGTAGAGTTGAACTCAAGAGGATAGAAAACAAGATCAACAGACAGGTAACCTTTGCAAAGCGAAGGAATGGGCTTCTGAAAAAAGCATATGAGCTCTCTGTTCTTTGTGATGCTGAGGTTGCTCTCATCATTTTCTCCAACAGAGGAAAGCTCTATGAGTTCTGCAGTAGCTCTAGGTACACATACACACATATACATATATATATATATACATATATACAAATGGCTAAAATCTGTGTAAAGATTTAATCTTTTTGGAAATACAAACTTGCCCATTTCTTGATATATATTGTGTTCTCTTCTTTTCTTTTGTGCGTGGGGTATCTTTTTTGGTTTTCATTTTCTTGAGATCTGTAAAAATAAAGAGATGTGATATGCTCCCTTTAATTTCTTTTTTGGTGTGGAGTAAATATGTTTGCCGTTTTTGTGATTGTTTTTGTGTGTGTGGAACTTTGCGCTTCAATGGGTTGTTAGATCTGCAAGAGGAAATCCTTGAAAAGAAGATATATTTATAATTTTTTTTAAAAAAAAAACTGATTTTTTTTATATATTGAGCTAAGCTCTCTCTTCTACTTTTTACTTCTACTTCCGCTAAAATAGCACCGTATCTCTGATTTTTCTTCGATCCTTGCTTGGATCCAAGTCTTCACCTCTTTGCTCTTCCTACTCTTTTAATACATAAAAAAACTACTTCGTATGATATGATTTTTATTTTATTTTTTTAGTATGTTTAAATTGATCTATTTTGCAGCAAAAATGGTGTGAGACTTTGATCTACTGCAATTAATCCCAACATTTTTTTTCAGTTTCTTTATTAGTAAAAGAAGTACTTCCTATTTGTAAAGTTCAGTTTCAATCTTAAATATGATCTTTAGGCAAAGATCTTAATTTTAATCCACATTAATTTGGATTCCTTGTATAGTTTCTTTGTAGAAATGTTCAATCCATTTTAGGGTTCTTTAATTTGTTTGGTTAGGGTTTCGATTTGAATTTCAATTTTTTAGCTAGTCCAGAACCCAAATTGTATTCTCCATGAAATTGTGTGTTTTAGTTCATCCATAAAGTTTGCATCTTTATGAGATGTAACCTTCAAGCATGGATTATATTCCCGGTACTACCCCTAGCCCACCTCTGAGCTAGTATTTCAAGAGATTTCTTGAAATCTGCCAAATCAATTTCTTTTTTTAATTTTTCAAGAATTTGATTTGAGACCTGATGAAAAATGAGATTCCCCCAGATTTTTAAAAAAAAATTATAGTGCTCAATTAGCTGTTAATTTGTTGATAACTGGGCAGTTGATGAAGGCTTTAAACCAGTATACAAAACTAGGGTTCTTGAAATGGTCCTTGGGTCACACCAGATCATGATTTACTTGAGAAGTCAGGTCATGATGTCTAATCTGATGCTCTTCACTTTTTTGTTTTGGGCCACATCAAGCAGTATATTACCCAGTAACTTGAATAGTCTTCAGGTTCTTTTGGTAAATCACTATGTTCTGTGTTTTATTCAGGAATTTTATATATTTAAAAATAAAATAAAAAACTTTCATTGCTCTCTTTTTCTTACTTTAATTTATTAATGTCAGGTGTCATTTTTTATTGCAGAGAATTTCAATTTTGAGTTCCTTGAGTACTAATTTATTTTATTTATTATAAAACTTATATATAGCATGCTCAAAACATTAGAGAGGTATCAGAAATGCAACTATGGAGCACCTGAACCCAATATATCAACAAGGGAAGCACTGCAGGTAATTAAAGACCTCCTCCAACAATTCTGAAGCGACGAGATTTATTATTATTATTATTATTATTATTATTATTAGGGTTAAATATCCTTTTAATTCCTGTAAAATTAGTGATTTTTTTTGTTCCTGTACAAAAAAATTCGCTAAGTCATCCCTACAAAAAATTTTATTTTGAAAATACTCCTTAAACGTAGTTAGCATTTCTAATTTTTTAACTAAACACATTAACTTTGTATTCAACATTCTAATCTTGTATTTATAATTATCTCACACATAATTCTCATCATGCCATTAATCGTGTTCTTCATTGGTGATATAATATGAATAAGGACACAATTTAGGATATGAGAATTGTGTTGGAGGTAGTAAAAATGCAATAAAAGGAAATAATTGTGTTATCCCATATTTAATTATTATTATTATTATTATTATTATTATTATTATTATTATTATTATTATTATTATTATTATTATTATTATTATTATTATTATTATTATTATTATTATTATTATTATTATTATTATTATTATTATTATTATTATTATTATTATTATTATGTAACTGCAATAAGTCAATAATGACACTCACAATTGTGCAATCAATCATCAAAGGAACCCGAGAAAATAGAAAGAATAAAAATATAAAATTTGTCAGATACTAAAGCTTATTTAACTTTAGTAGAGGAAATAAAAAAATTATGGATTTTAAATCGCTTTTAATTCAAATGCCCATATATGAGTTTTAAATTTAATAAGAACATCAACAACTCAATGTTTTCCAGAAAATGCTTACCCATTTTTTTATTATTAATTTTTCGTGGCCCCTACATACACTACATATCATTTCCTCATATTTTTATAATTAAAACAACTTTTAATTTCAACCCAAAATTTTTTCAAGCCTAAAATATATTCACACGTTTCACTCTCAAATTATTTAAACACTAGTGCTTTGGAAGGAAGCTCTACTATACACATGTTCAAAAAAGTGATACTTTCACTTTATTTTTTGCACATCCCATAAAATCTTTATATTTCACCTAAAAATCTAAAATACTTTCAAAATAATTTCTGCTCGCAATAAAAGACAAAATGAGAGTGTACTTTAGATATTTTGCGTTGGGTAGAAGTATTTTGGGAGATGCATTAAAAAATTTGGGCGGAAGTGTTTTGTGAAACGCATGGGAGTAGAATTTCATTCAAGCTCATAGATGGTGATGCTACCAATTTTTTGAGAAAATTTACTATTGCCCTTCCATTAATAAGAAACATGATTTTGATAGTAACAATTAGGGTAAGCACGACTGCACGAGTACTCCCCCTCTATTAAGTACTCCCTCTCTGTTAACAATTAATTACTCATTGTTACAACTTTTGTAATTAATTCAAAGTTAAATAATTTTTTTAAGGGAAAAGTTAAAGAAATTTAGATTTCTAGGCATTATATACATAAATATATTGGCTCTCTTATATGGGAGGTCACAGGTTCGTTCTTCAGTGGGGGGTAAGAACATAACTCTACGTACTTAATGGAGACATAAATTATGTCTCTACATCGAAAAAGCTACTTAATGGAGACATGAAATATGTATTTATTCATTTATTTTTCAATGTATTTATAAAATTACAATAGACAACTGACATAGAATAAAGAGAGTGTGTCATTAAAAAACGTACACTTCTCTCGGAAGTGAAGTCCAAAACTTTAAGGATTCAGATGTGTGGATAAAACGTCAAACATGGCCCTAAACCGCAGAAAATTCTTCGCATGTATGTTTGCCACTTAAGCGAACGTTCATAGGACTTTCATGTCACATCTCCATTTTGGACTCTTTAAAAAGAGTCTCGTTGGTATGGTTGAGAAAATATTCGATGTGCTTGTTCTTGATTAACCTTTTATCTTATTAAAGTATTTTGGTATACTCTAAAATAACTTTGATCAGAAAGCGTTTACGTAATTCGTTAAACTATCGAGTCGTAATTCATCTGTTTCATCGTTTATCTTTAGGTCAATGCTGATTCGCAGCGTTCATCCTCCAAACAAATTTCTAACATTATTTATTTGAAAATTGGTATAGAATTTCAAAATGAAATTTACATACTTAAAACTATATCAAAAATTTTATAAAACAAGAACTAACATAACTATTTAATTTTATTAAATAATCATGGAAACACATATACAAATAGTAAGAGTTATTAGAAATTTGATATAGTAACTAGGACTTAATTTCATTCTGTGACAGATGGAATGGATTATTTCTTATCATGTAAAGAAGAGACTAATCCCTTAAAAATGCTTGTTAAAATAGAATTAATAATTACATATTAAAATATATTTCCTGAATAGTTTTCTTGATATCTTATTTTTATTGAATACAAAGTGGGAGTGTTAATATGAATTTAAAAACTATAAAAATAACGGTCATAACCTATTGGGTCGACTCAAACCCGATGTACTTGGTCATGAACATATACTTTAAACCAAAACTCGAAGTAACCCGAACACGAAACGACCGTGAACTTGACCAAATAATTTGCCAGCTCTAATTAAAATCATTCATCTATTCTTGTTTGGTTGTAGGAGATAAGTAGTCAACAGGAATATCTGAAACTGAAAGCAAGATATGAAGCATTACAGAGATCACAAAGGTATAGCTAGTGTGTGTGTGTGTATATATATATATATATATATATATATATATATATTTATATTTATATTTATATTTATATAATCTTCATCTATAAATAATTCCTTTCATATCTGTTCTAATATATAAGTTCCAGCCAATACTACACAGTCATGTTTTCTTTTTTTAATATCTGGTGGTGATATGTAAAATGAATATAGGAACCTATTAGGAGAAGATCTTGGGCCTTTGAACAGCAAGGAACTTGAATCTCTTGAAAGGCAGCTTGATATGTCATTGAAGCAGATCAGATCAACAAGGGTATGTGTGTGTGTGTGTGAATATGTACTCTAGTTCAATTCCTTTTTGACCTAACCCTAATTTCAAACTTTTTTTCCTCTTCTTCTTCTTCTTTGCTTATTAACCCCTTTTTGTTGATGATGATGTAATTAATTAATCCATGAATGCATATACCACTGCAGACCCAATTAATGTTGGATCAACTCATGGATCTTCAGAGAAAGGTATCTAATGTGCACACACCCTAATTATTCCTTCTCAAATACCCCTCTCTCCAAAATGAATAACTCCCTCCTTTAAACACTTCAACTTTTAAAAAAAAAGGGATATGACGAAAAACTACTTCCCGTCTTAATTTAATTTGCATGTTTATGTTTTCGGGATCAAAGTTATCAAACTTGAACCTAATTTTGCATACAAAGACTTGTACCTTAAAAAAATTCTTAATTTGACTTGACAGAAAACTTAATTAGCGTAAAATTGTATGGTTGAAAGTGATACAAAAGAGATGAGCCACAAAAAGTTTTCCAAAAATGGAATGAAACCATTTTTATACGTCCAGAAAAAGAAATTTGGGAATTTTTTTTACAAAGGGAGTACGATAGTTAAATTTATTTCAAAATATAATATTTTTATGAGATATATTTATGTACAAGTATAATTATTATTGATCAAAATATGATACTCCCTCCGTCCCACAACTTTCTGCTTTCTTTTTTTATCCGTCCCAAAAAATGTTTCTCATTTCTATTAAAAAGTCACTTTACCTCTAATGATTTTCAACATACCTATAACATCACATATATTCACTATTAATCTACCTATCACATCCTAGTTTTACCTATCACATTCCAGAGTATTTTTGAAAAGTCAACACCAAAACTACAGTCTCATTAAATCCTGTAAAAGTCAAAGCCAGAAAGGTTATGTGGGACGGATGGAATATTAGAGACTATAAAAAGTCAAATAATTCGTACTCCCTCCGTTTGCAAAAAGACTTCCCATTTTGATTTGGGGCAAAAATAAGGAAGTGTTAAATTATACTCCCTCCGTCCCCCATAGATCTTTTTAATAGCCCTTTTTCTTTGTCCACAATAGATCTTCTCATTTCATTTTTTAACAATTAAAATACCACAACTACCTTCACTTACTTTATTTATTACACCTCACCCACCTCATTTAATACATTCCACCCATTTTCCTTAAGGGTATTATGGTAAACTTTCACCTTTTTTCAACTCTCCTTAAAAATCACCAAAAGTCAAAATGAGAACATCTTAGGGGGACGGAGGGAGTAGTTGATTTCCAATTTTTCCCTTGATGTGATGGGTAAAAGTAAGATGTGATGGATAGATTATTAGAGAAAAAGTATGATGTGATAGGTAGAGTATGAAAAAGTAAGGGTAAAAGTGATTTTTTAATAGAAAAGGGAAGTGTTTTGTTAGAAGTGAAAAAAATGAAAGAGAAAGTGTTTTTGAGAACGGAGGGAGTAAATATATTGGAACAAAGGGAGTGCTTGGGAATTGGCTTGTCTTTAATTGGTTACAATAACATTAGTTTAATTTATTTTATTTTTTTTGAAAATTTCCAATAATATGTTGGCTAAATTCATTCAATAAATGGGGAGTTCAGAGTAAGGTCTAGTGGTTAATTCATTGTTTTATATAAAGCCTGCCTGCTGTTTCTACAGGAACATGAGCTAAACGAAGCAAACAAGACTCTGAAACAAAGGGTTTGTGTGACAATTACTCTTCTTTCTTTACCTCTCATCATTTCCTCTTTCATTTGCTTTTTGCTAAGTTGTTTCCCATACATTTGGCTACTCAAGGTATCATAACTTTGTGATCTCTATCATTTTGGTACACAATTCTTTTACCTGAAATAATTTTACTGTGGTAATTGCTTGCATCACATATTTATGTATGGGAAACAACTGATGGATTTGCAATTGGGGTAAATATCCCCCAATGTCAAAGAATGTGTTTGTTATATATCCTTGGGAGTACATAACAAGTAACTGGATCATCTATATATAACAGCTGATGGAAGATGCCCACCACTTAACTTTGGACTGGAACCCGAACCCGCACGATGTCGATTACGCCAGACAAACCATGCAACCGGACACCGATTACGGGAGACAAACGATTCAACCCGACGGGGGCCAAGCTGCCTTCTATCATCACATGGATTGTGAACCCACTTTACAGATTGGGTAAACTCCCAATTCATAACTCTATATATACCTGTTCTTTTGTTTTCTCTTATATATCTCATCACATGCATAACTCTACTTACCACAAGTCAAGTACTCCCTCCAAATGACTTTCTAATGGGTAAAACTAAAATATGATGGGTAGAAATTTAGTGAAAATGTGATAGGTAGGGTAAGAAACAATAAGGCTAAAGTGATTTTTTAATAAAAAATGGAGGTATTTTGGGGAGAGAAAAAAAATGAAAGAAGAGTGTTTTAAAAATGGAGGGAGCATATGATTGTAGACTCAGAAAAGATTTTTACGGAATACTATCTCCGTTCCTAAGTATTTATCCAGTTTTAACTTTTTTTGGTCAACCGTTTTAACATTTAACTCATAATTAAATAAAATATATATTGTATATTAATTAGATAAAATAATATTTTGAAACAATTTGATATAATAAATATAATCAAATTATTTTTGCATCAATATTTAATATTTCGTATCATTTATATTTAATTTCAAGTCAAAATTTATCAATTTTTACTTAAAAAAAGTAAAAAATAAATAAATATTCAGAAACGTGAGAGTTTCAAGTCTTGCATGTGTAACCTTTTTAAAATATCGGCCTTAGGTTGTTTTTATTTTGGACATTTGATTTTCAGGTACCAGACGGACAGCCATATAACGTTAGGAGGGCCCAGTGCGAATAACTTCATTCCTGAGTGGTACCCATGAAGAGAAGCCAGGCCCAGGACTCGGGCCCAGCCCACCAGTCCCTGTACGTGGTATAATGCTTGAATAAGCCTGCCTGGTTGATGCTGCTTTTCTTCACATAAGATTTCTACAAATTTGATCACTTTTTTTTTTTGCTTTTTGTTTTGGTTTTCTTTTTTGGTGGTGGTGTTTAGTGATAAAGACAAGAGACTTGCTTTGATTTAGTACTATGATGATGACGCCGAGACAGTCATTTAACATTAACTCTGCCCGTAATTACGTACGGCAATAACCTTAATAATATCATTGTGTTGTAGACGTGTAGTGCTGCGCGCTCCATTTGTTTGGGTTATACTTACACCACGTGTTATGCCGGGTTTGACGGAAACTTAACGGGACTTGATGTAGAAAATGGGCCATTATGTTATAATAGAATAAAGTATATCAATTAATATTATAGTATTAAGAATAATAAAATGTCAAATTCGCGGTCCATTGAGAGATTTGGCTGAGGCTATTTGTAAAATGACAAATTATTACATACTGTTAGTGAATATCACATTTAGTGTTATATTTTTTCTTATTCGTTATGCTCGTGCTGGGGCTTAGCTTAATATGTTTAGTATAAATACTCTCTTCTTTTTCGTTTGTATAAGTCAGTTCAGAATATTCCCGTAACAAACGCCTTCTGTTATTTTCATTACAATGGAGTTCTTCATTTCTTCATCTTCTTCGTTAAGCTCTTGAAGTTTTCTGCTCAATTCTTCAATTTGAGCTTAAATCAACATGGTATCAGAGTTGGTGAAGACTCGAATCTAGTTCTCTTTCTCCGATCTCCTTGTTTCCAGGTTTATTTCTCAATTTTTTTTCTAATTGAATCAAGGATCCTTCATGGCGTCACGGAATACAGATAATTCTGGTAATTCCTCCACAATCGCACCTCACGATCCATTATACTTACATCCATCGGATCATCCTGGGATGAATCTAGTCTCCAAACGGTTTGATGGTGAAGGTTTTGGATCCTAGAAGAAATCCATTTCGATTGCACTATCAGCCAAGAACAAATTGGAATTCACTAAAGGAAATATTCCGAGACCTGATAATGATCCTCTTCAACTCAATGCCTGGCAGCGTTGTAATGATATGATCACTTCATGGATTCTGAATGCACTCAGTAAGGAGATTGCTGACAGCGTTTTATATGCTAATTCTGTTTCTGAGATTTGGACAGAACTTGAGGAACGTTTTGGACAATCCAATGGCGTAAGGCTGTACCAATTACAGAAAGAGGTTTGCTCAATTACACAAGGAAACTCTGATGTTGCTGCATATTTTACTAAACTGAAGACTGCTTGGGATGAACTGAATATTGTGTGTAATCTTCCAAAGTGTACCTGTGGTGCTGTGCAAGCCTTACTCAAATATGAACAGGATCAGAGACTAATTCAATTTCTTATGGGTTTGAATTCAGACTATAATGTCCTTAGAGGAAATATACTGGTCATGAGACCTCTGCCAACTGTCAGCGAAGCATATGGCTTAGTTATTCATGAGGAAAAGCAGAAGGAAATACAATCCTCCTCACCTTTCATGGCAGAACATGCATCCTTAAATGCTAACAATCAATCCACCTTCAAACCAACACACACTGCAGGGGATTACAAAGGCAAGCTTGACAACAAGAAACAAATATACTGTGAACATTGCAAGAAACCAGGTCACTCAGCCAATAAATGTTACAGGCTTGTTGGTTATCCAAAGGATTTCAAGTTTACCAAAGGGAAGAAAGTGGCAGCTCAAGCATTCAGTGGAGAGGAGTCAATGATGACTGAAGAACATTCCCGTGGTCAGGATAATGTTGCTTTGTATAACCAATTCATGCAATTCCTGAGCACAATGAGAGCTGGTGATCAACCTTATAAATCTAATGGGGATTCTAAGGCCACTGCCTTTTCTGCACATATGGCAGGTATGATTTCAGCTTCACATAATTTCTTGTCTTCTCACTTGTGCAATACTGTGTTTAAAATTGATGACTATAGTTGGATTTTAGATACTGGAGCTACTGACCACATGTGTTCCAATATCAAGCTGTTTTGTGATCTTGAATCTCTTTCAACTCCACAACACATTACCTTACCCAATAATCAGAAACTCATTGTCTCTCAAATTGGAACAGTCATTTTACCCCATGATATACATCTGGAAGGAGTCCTTTTTGTTCCTTCTTTCACATATAACTTGTTATCAGTGGGACAGTTATGCAGTCAGTTGGGTGTTACTGCAAGCTTTACCCAAGGTCTGTGCATTCTGCAGGGCCATTCAATGAAGAAGCCACTGGTTCTTGGTGAGAGACATGGAGGTCTTTATGTTTCAAAAGGAGTTTCAGAAACTCAATCTCAATCAACACAAACTGATGCAATTTCCAACACTTGTCTCTTGCATAATACTAGTTTTCTTTCTTCCATTTCCTGTAATAAAGCTTGTAAAATTGTTGATTCTACTGTCTGGCACATGAGAATGAGACATTTACCTGTATACAAGCTGAAAACAATTACTGATCTTGGTATTGTCAATACAGATTGTTTGCCTACATGTGATGTATGTCATAAGGCCAGACAACACAAACTTCCTTTTCCACATAGCCAAACACACAGTAATCACATTTTTGAACTCATTCACATAGATATTTGGGGACCTTATCATACAAAAACTCACAATGGTTTCTCATATTTTCTCACCATAGTAGATGATTTTTCTAGATCTACTTGGACTTATCTTTTATCAGCTAAAAGCAATGCCCCAGATTTGATTCAAACATTCATAACCATGATTCAGACACAGTTCAATACAGCTGTTCAAAACATCAGATCGGATAATGCTTTAGAACTTGGGAAAAGCACATCCATGATTCAATATTTCATGACAAAAGGTATACTGCATCAGACCACCATTAGAAATACTCCTCAACAGAATGGGGTGGTTGACAGAAAACACAAACACTTACTTGAGACTTCCAGAGCCTTGTTGTTTCAATCTAACCTACCTATGAAGTTTTGGGGTGAGTGTGTACTTACAGCCACATACCTCGTCAACAGGTTTCCCTCTAAAGTCCTTCAAGGAAAAAGTCCCTATGAGAAATTATTTGGTAAACCCCCCATTTATCACCATCTTAGAGTCTTTGGGTGCCTTTGTTATGTCTCTACACAAACACAAGGTAGGGGTAAATTTGCAGAGAGAGCTTCTGCCTGTGTTTTTCTGGGTTATTCATATGGAAAAAAGGCTTACAAGGTCTTAAATATCTCAACTCAGAAACTTGAAGATTCTAGAAATGTCATATTCCATGAGAACACCTTTCCCTTTCATAGTGTTTCTTCATCAGAATCCATCTTTCCTTCACCCCAATCTCCAGGTTCATTATTTGAGGATGACCTATCCATAAGTCCTTGCCCAGTTTCAAACATTCCTTCTCAATTTTCATCACATCACTCAGCTACAGGTTGTCAAGATGCATCTTCCCAAAATCAGCATTCAGCTGTAAACACTCAAATTCCCATTCCCTCCAACACACTCAGACAATCTACCAGATCCCATAAACCACCTTCTCATTTGGATGATTATGTGTGTTACTCTACAATATCCTCCACTTCTCAACCCATATTCTGTGCCCATACCAGAATGGAGATTTGGTGGTTCACCTTGCTGTATATGTAGATGACATTCTACTTACTGGAAATGATAGTGCTGAAATTCACAACTTAAAGCTTTATCTGGATTCTGTTTTTAAGATCAAGGATCTAGGACACCTGAGTTACTTTCTTGGTTTGGAGATTCTTTACCAACCTCAAGGTCTGCTCATCACCCAACGCAAGTTTACTCTAGATCTTCTCAAGGAGTTTCAATGCCCTCCTCACAAAACAGCAATCTGTCCTTTAGAAGCCAATCTACAACTTCACATGGACATTGGACCATCACTTCCTGATCCTGCTTCCTACAGAAGACTGATAGGCAAATTGAATTTTTTGACTCATACAAGACCTGATATTGCTTTTGCAGTTCAGTTTCTAAGTCAGTTTATGCAGAACCCAAGACAACCTCATTGGGAAGCAGCCCTACATACTCTCCATTATCTCAACAGGAACCCTTCTCAGGGATTGTTTTTCAATCCTTCTTTTGACTTCAAACTGGAGGCTTATTGTGACTCTGATTGGGCTGCTTGTCCTACTACACGAAGGTCTGTTAGTGGATACTTTATCTTATTAGAAGGTTGTCCTATATCCTGGAAGGCAAAGAAACAGCCCACAGTTTCCCTTAGCTCTGCTGAAGCCGAATACAGATCCATTCGACGTGTCACCACTGAACTTGCTTGGCTCTCTCGCTTTCTCTCTGAGTTTGACATTCCAGATATTTTACCCATTCCAGTCAAATGTGACAGTAAAGCAACAATTTACATTGCCACAAATCCAGTTTACCATGAGAGGACAAAACACATTGAACTCGATTGTCATTTTGTACGTGAGAAATTACAAGATGGGCTCATTACTCTTGACCATATCCCCACTGGGTCTCAAGTTGTAGATATGTTCACCAAAAGTTTGCCTGGTCCAGTTCATCATCATCTCCTTCCCAAGTTGGGAGTTCTATCACCCACCAACTTGCGGGGGGCTGTTAGTGAATATCAAATTTAGTGTTATATTTTTTCTTATTCGCTATGCTCGTGCTGATGTGGCTTAGCTTAATATGTTTAGTATAAATACTCTCTTCTTTTTCGTTTGTATAAGTCAGTTCAGAATATTCCCGTAACAAACGCCTTCTGTTATTTTCATTACAATGGAGTTCTTCATTTCTTCATCTTCTTCGTTAAGCTCTTGAAGTTTTCTGCTCAATTCTTCAATTTGAGCTTAAATCAACACATACATTTAAAGCCAATGGTGAACTTTCATATACGCTAAATAAGCATTTTCAAGTGTAAGATTAAGCATTTTTTAAAATTAAAAAAAGATGTGAGTAGGTCCGCTGTAGAACCTCTCTTGCAAAATTGGGAAATTTTAGGCAATAGAACTGCAATTTATTTTGAGAGAAAATTTTTCCTCAAAAAAAGGAAAAGTAGCCCACTAGATCGAGTAGGATTCTCCTTATGTCACTTTTTCATGTTTTTTGGTTTTGAACATTTGACTCTTTGTATAGTGTAGCTTAGCTTTTTTGGTTTCTTTTACACACACACACATGTGTAGCCGGCCCTGGCGCTACAAAGATATCATTTGATTTAAGAAAATGAATATATAATTAGATGGGTGAAGATATGGATTATTTTAATTGATTGGGATTAATATGTATTAGATTTTAATTAGTTGAAAATAAAAGAAGAGAAGTAGCACCACGGCGAGACTGCTATCACCCAGCAAGGGGCCACACCCCTTCACAACAATGGCACCATAGTGGAGTAGGGTGACGGGAACTTGAAGAAGGGACACACCACTTCCTTCATTCGTCATGCCCCATGGTTGGGATTATATATATATATATATATATATATATATATATATATATATATATATATATATATATATATATATATATATATATAATATATATATATATATATATATATATATATATATATATATATATATATATATATATATATATATGAAAGAATTATTATTTTCACTGATTTAATACAATGATTCCACCTCCCTTTATATACAAAGGGGAAGGGGTTACAACAAGGAAACAATCATAAATGTGAATCCTATACAAATAAGGAAAGTACTATAATTGATGCAAGGAATATTCTTAACATATATAATAAATATGCTTAACATATTTAACATGCTACCGACTCCGTTGGAGATCTCCGAATCCCAAGGTTGTGTCAAAAATCGGCGAAGATGATAGAAGGCAACCCTTTATTAAAGATATATGCGAACTGAGAGGAGGAGGGAACATGCAGGACTCGGACTTGAGCGAGTGCTACTTTGTCTCTTACGAAGTGAATGTCAACTTCAACATGCTTGGTACGCTGATGCTGCACTGGGTTGGAGGATAAGTAAACGGCGATGATGTTGTCAAAGAAAACAATGGTGGCTCGGCGAAGGGGTTGGTGAAGTTCAAGCAGAAGATTTCGGATCCAATTGGTTTTAGCAACCGCATTTGCTACGGCTCGGTACTCGGCTTCTGCACTGGATCTGGAGGTCGTTCCTTGGCGTTTAGAGGACCATGAGACGAGATTATCTCCGAGAAAAACGCAGTAGCCAGAAGTGGAGCGTCGCGTGTCGGGGCAACCAGCCTAGTCGGCGTCGGAGTATGCCTGTAGAAGATCAGAGGAGCTACGGGATAGTGTAATTCCGTGGGTAGAGGTGCCCTGCAAATAACGTAGGACCCTTTTTAAAGCAGTGAGATGAGGCGTCCGAGGAGCATGAAGGTAGAGACATAACTCCTGAACTGCATATGTGAGATCGGGTCGAGTGAAAGTGAGATACTGAAGAGCACCAAAAAAAGAGCGATAAAGAGATGGATCGGGAACTGGGTCACCATCTGTAGCGGACAGTTTCCCTCTGGTGTCCACAGGTGTAGAGATGGGCTTACTGTGAATCATGCCTGCTCTGTCCAAAATTTCGTGGGCAAACTGAGTCTGATGTAGGAATAATCCCTGTTTGGTGCGTTGAACATTGATGCCGAGAAAAAAATTAAGTTCCCCCATATCTGTCATGGCAAATTCACCTTTTAAGCGTTCTGTGATCTGGGATAGGAGCATGGTCGTCGAGGCTGTGAGCACAATGTCATCAACATAAAGAAGTAAGTATGCCATGTGTGTGCCACGTGTGTAGACAAAAAGGGAAGTGTCAGTCTTGCAGCCCTGAAACCCGATGTGACGTAAAAAACCAGCAAACCGTTGATACCAAGAGCGAGGTGCCTGTTTTAAGCCATAAAGAGCCTTCTTTAGTCTGCAAACGTAATGTGGGCGTGATGGATCCTTGAACCCAGAAGGCTGACTGGCATAGACAGTTTTCTGAAGGTGACCATGGAGGAAAGCATTCTTGACATCCAGCTGATGTATGGGCCAGCCCCGAGCGAGGGCCAAACTGAGGACAATCCGGATGGTGGCCGGTTTAATGACCGGACTAAACGTGTCACTATAGTCAATCCCAAAACGCTGGTTGAACCCTCGGACTACCCAACGAGCTTTGTACCTGGACAGATCACCTGTGGGGCCAAATTTGTGTCTAAAAAGCCATTTGCCAGTGATAACATTTTTGAGTGGGGGAGGGGGGTACTAATTCCCATGTATTATTCTTTATTAAAGCATTAAATTCATCACACATTGCATCATACCAGTTAGGATCTTTCAGTGCACTACGGTAGGTGGGGGGAAGTGGTGAGATGTGAGTGGTAGTGTTGAGGTTTAGGATGGTTTTGGGGCAGTGGATGCCAGATTTGGCACGGGTGGTCATTGGGTGCGTATTTGTGGAGGTAGGGGGTCGGGCTGGTCTTGCTCATTGGGCCGAGAGATGGGCTGAACTGGATGAGTGTGCTGGGCCGAGGATTGAGAGGTGATGGTGGGCTGGGCCGAGGAAAGAGTGTGGGGGGTTGGTAGGGCCGAGGACTGGAATTGGGTCGGGAGAGGGGGGGTTGGGCCGAGAGGTGGAAGGGATGGGGATAACGGACTGAGCCGTGGTAGAATTGGGAACGGGTTGGATGGCGGGTTGGTGGGCCGACGGGTTTTGAAAAGATTGGTGTAGGGTGTGGGGAATAATGTCGTCCATGGTGTCAAGAAAGTTGAGGTCCAGTGGAGTGGTGGGGTGAACGAAGGGAAAGATGGATTCGTCAAATATGACATGACGGGAGATTATGATTTTGTGGGTAGTGAGATCCAGGCATCGAAACCCACGTTGATTGGTGGGATAACCGAGAAAAATACACCGAGTGGATCGGGGAGATAATTTGTGGGGGGCAGTGGCGGAGATATTTGGGTAGCAGAGACATCCAAAAACACGAAGATGCTCGTAGGAGGGTGGGGTCTGAAAGAGGACTTCATGAGGAGTACGTTTGTGGATAGTGGTGGTGGGTAAAAGGTTAAAGAGATGCCAGGCCGTATGGAGTGCCTCGACCCAATATGCAGGGGGTAGTTGGGCTTGAAAAAGCAGGGTGCGAATTGTGTTGTTGAGGGTTCGTATGGTTCGTTCGGCACGACCATTCTGTTGGCTTGTAGGGGACAGGAGAAGCGGAAAAGGATGCCTAAAGAGTTAAAAATGGTTTGAAGGGGGGTGTTACGGTATTCCGTTCCATTGTCACATTGTACATTTTTTATTGTTGTGTTAAAGTGATTTTTCACGTAAGCCATAAAAATGGTTAATTGAGAAAAAACATCAGATTTGTGACGTAAAGGAAAAACCCATAGGTAATGCGAAAAATCATCAAGGAGAAGCATATAATGTTTAAAACCAGTAATGCTAGGTACAGGCGACTGCCATAAATCAGTGTGCATAAGTTGAAAAGGGAAAGTTGAAGTACGACTAGAAGGAGTAAAAGGGAGACGCACATGTTTCTCTAACTGACAGACATGACATAAATTATCGTAAAAATGTTTATTATTAAAAATAGATAAAGGGGGAATAGCTTGGAAAACAGCTGAGCTAGGATGACCAAGACGACAGTGCCACGTCTAGGTGTCAACGGAGGCAGTGTGTGCTTGAGCAACTAGGGTGTGTGTGCGCAGGGGGTAGAGTGGACCATTGTCATTGGAGCGATGAATCACGTTGCCCGTCCGAAGATCCTTCACAGAAAAACCATTTGAGTCAAATTCAATAGAACAATTGTTATCACGGGTAAACTGACGAACAGAGATAAGGTTGTGGATGATATGGGGAGAACTGAGGACATTATGGAGGGATAAGGGTGGGGAGGTGGGAAAAATATGTTTACCAACCGCCGTAGCGCGCACTTTGGATCCATTACCTACAGTGATAAGTGGTGATGAATTTAAACTTTTTGAATAAACATGGGAAATAGTACCTGGGTCGGAGGCGATATGATGAGATGCACCGGTGTCCATGAGCCACGTGGGTTCACGGAGGGTCATGGTGTCAAATTGATGAGCTAGGGCAGTGGGGGTGGGGGGAAGGGAGGGTGACGGGTAGAGGGCAGTGGGGTGGGTGGGTGTGGGGTACACGGGCTGGGAGGGTGGGGGGAATGGGGGCTGGGCTTGTGGGTTGTAATTGGTTTGTGGGCTTAATAGGTAGTGGGTGAATTGGTTTGGGTAAGGAGATAAAATGGGTTGAGTGAAGTAGGCTTGGGCCGTTTGGGTTGGGTTGGGGCGTGGGCCCAAGAGCCCAGCCCACTGTTGGGTAGGGTAAGTGTTCTGCCAAGGATTCAAATGCCCAGGGGTGTGCCGAGGAAGACTTCCAGCGTTCCGTCCATGACTTCGACCGCGAGTCGGCCGTCCACCGCGACCACCATATGCCTGTCCTCGTCCGCCGTACCCTTGGGGCGGTCCATTCCCGCCGCTGCCATGTCCGAATTGCTGGCCGCCATGACCACCGTAGCCCGAGCCGCGAGGGCCTCCTCCGCCTTGTGCTGCCAGCGCCGTGCTCCCCTCGCCGGCGGCTGTGTGAGGTCGCCTCTGTCCCTCGAGGAGAAGGAGGGCTGACCGGGTCTCCATAAATGTTGGCGTGGGTTTTTGAAACTGTAAAAACAAGGCTTGATTGCTTAGATCCTCCGGGAGGCCACGTAGGGTTTGCAAGACGAGTTGATTCTCGGTGACCGGGGCATCTACTTTGTCAAGCCAATCCGCAATGTTTCGAAGCGTCTGACAATACGAAGCAATGGTAGATGTTCCTTTGACGGTGTTGAAGAAGACGGTGTTGAAGAATTGTTGCTCTAGTTGCATGGCTCTGGCCGCCTTGTTATCGTGAAACCGGTTGTGAATCGATTTCCAAAGATCTGCGGCGGACGTGGTGGAGGAAATGATGAGATCCGAGACCTCATCGTTGACGGTGGAGAGAATCCATCCTTGAATTAGAGCGTCAAGTTGGAGCCATTCGACGTCATCCTTTCCGTTCGAGGTTTTCTCACCGGTAAGGAAGCCTTCAATATTGAAACGTCGAACCAAGAGGAGGAAAAGGCGGCTCCATTTCTTGAAGTTCGGCTCCGAGAAACTAAGAGTGATAGGGACTTGGAGTTTGACGTTAGAAATTGTTGTGAAGGCAAGATGGGGGGTAGGTGAGGGGGTGTTGGATTTGTCCGAAGCCATAGAGAGAAAAAGGGGGAGAGGGGCTGCCGGCAGGAAGTATGAGCCGAGAAAGGGAGAAAGAGAGGCGGCGGCAGAGAGGTCAACGCCGGGGAAGAGATGGTTTCGAGGTTAACCTCGGGTAGGCTCTGATGCCATGAAAGAATTATTATTTTCACTGATTTAATACAATGATTCCACCTCCCTTTATATAAAAAGGGGAAGGGGTTACAACAAGGAAACAATCATAAATGTGAATCCTATACAAATAAGGAAAGTACTATAATTGATGCAAGAATATTCTTAACATATATAATAAATATGCTTAACATATTTAACTATATATATATATATATATATATATATATATATATATATATATATATATATATATATATATATATATATATATATATATATATATATATATATATATATATATATATATATATATATATATATATATATATATATATTGTTAGAGTATATAAGAATCATTCCTGGGCCACAACCACAAGCTTGAGCTTTTTGGTTGAGTTGGTTCCTTGACATTGTATCAGAGCCTCGTTGACTAAGAGGTCACGGGTTTGAAACTCAACGCCACCCAGTTTAAAAAAATTAAGGTTTCACGTGCAAGGCTCAAAAAAAGACTACGCCTGCACGTGAGGGGGCGTGTTAGAGCATATATATATATATATATATATATATATATATATATATATATATATATATATATATATACACACACACACACACACACACACACACACACATACATATACATATATTTTTAAACGAATCGAATATAAATCTTAAAAAATATTCGAATTGAATTCGAATATCGCTTCATCTTAACGAATACGAATTTTTTTCATAAATATTCGATTCAATTCGGTTCGTTTACAACCCTAGATGGGGGTGCTCAGGAACCGATTTTGTGGCATAAATTAGCTACTACAATTTTGTGTTTTAATAAATTATTTGTTGTGATTGATAAAGAATTGGATATAATTGTGTTTTAATGAATTTTATGTTGTGATTGACAACGATTTGAGTAGAGAATTGTGTTTTAATGAATTCGAAGAATCCTATATTGTTTCAATGCTATTGTTTCTATGTTGTAATGTTTCTATGCTGTGTATTGGTGGTAAAAAACGAATTGCAGCGGATACGTGTTCTGTATTCTGGCGCATTTGAGACGGATAACTTCCGTCGCAAATTCCGTTGCAAGTTACAAAAAAAATTCTATATTTTTGCCGCAGAAACCGTCGCAATCTGCGACGGATCTCAGTTGCAGTTTCAACTAGTGAGATCATCTTCCCATCACGGATTTCGTTGCAGGCCTGCGACGGATGTACTATTCTGTCGCAAATTTTGGAAATGCGGAAAGTTTGTTGCGACATATTTATTCCGTCGCAACCCTGTCGCAATTTTTAATTCTGCGACCAAAATAATGGGTTTGCGACAAAAACTCTAGGACGGATCTCAGTTTCCGTCGCAAACTAGTTACTTTTATACAATAATTTAAATTTAATAATACTAATAATCTCATGTTAAAATGTCATATTTTTTAAATTCATATATACGTGTGTGTGTGATTAAATTCTAGCTTGTGAAATTTGCACTAAATAGGACTAAAACATAATGTTTTTCCTAATGTAGGACTTAAACTTTTTTATTTCCTAATTAGAACTTAATAATATCTAGTGGAAGGAATAATGTCCAGTAATGATGGACATTTACTTGAATAATGACTACTTCATAATGACCAAAGGTCCTACATTGGAAAATAAAAACATATGGTCCTATATTGGAAAAGTCATTATGTTTTAGTCCTATTTAGGTAAATTTCTCACATATCTTATCTAGCTTGTTGTTCAATTCTTTTAAATAATTTTTCTATTTTAGGACCACTTCCCACATGCATCAAAATTACTAAAAGCTCACCTACTAAGGAACACTTTTTTTGATGCTTTACCTTTGGTTGCTTCTCCAAAATTACTTAGTATGTTTAGGCATAACACAACATCTCCATGCAATTATTTTTCTACCTATCCACACTCTTACCTCTCCCCATCTCCTTCAATCTTACTTCACTACTGCTTAAATGTCACAATTCCTCTCTTGCTCTCACTTCACAACTAGCTACTGCCTAAATGCCGCACTTCTTCTCTTGCTCTCACTTCACAACTAACTTAATTGGAGCACTTCTTCTCACTCTAATGCATGCTCATGGTGGTAGTAACAATCTCCCCGACGCACACCACACAATCCATACCCGCTCTTATTTAAAAGCGGCCTTCATTATAGTAAGCTTTC
This sequence comes from Cuscuta australis, assembly GCA_003260385.1. Classification (NCBI taxonomy): domain Eukaryota; kingdom Viridiplantae; phylum Streptophyta; class Magnoliopsida; order Solanales; family Convolvulaceae; genus Cuscuta; species Cuscuta australis. The sequence goes on along the minus strand of NQVE01000209.1, from coordinate 4,120,767 downwards.
TGATCATCGTCGGCTTCGGCGGATGCTTCATTGCTTGCACCGGACGCGCGGCGCGGCACCTGTCGCCACACCCACAATCACACCCCCATCCCCACCCGTCTCCACACCCCCATCTCCACCTGTCTCTGCATCCCTATCCTTACCCGTCTCCACACCCACATCCCCATCGGCACTCTCTTCCCCATCCGCCTCTAACGTGGAGGAGCTCCCAGATTTCACATTTTGTTCGGTCACGGGGTGCCCGATTTGCCTTTTAGAGTTTGAGGAGCACGACCGGCTTTGGCGCTTCACGTTGTGCCTCCATGCCTTCCATGGGGGACTACATTAATACCAATCAGTTACAATCAATATCAAAATGATTTCTGAAAATAAATATGATGTTTTAACAAATTCAAGAACCTTGTTTGATGCATGACAGTAAGCTAGGGTTTAACACAGTACAAGGTTTGGTTCAATTTGTGACAGAATATCTGCTACGACGTTAATCCGTCACAAATTCCGACAAAGTTTGCGACGGAAATAAGGACATTAAAAATTTGAAAAAAATTGCGATGGGTTATCTTTTTCCATCGCAGATTTATTCTGTTGCAACCCTATCGCAATTTCTAATTCTACGACCAAAATAGAGGTTTTGCGACAAAAATTCTTCGACGGATCTCTGTTTCCGTCGCAAACTAGTTACTATTATGCAATAATTTAAATTTAATAATACTAATAATGTCATATTTTTAAAATTCATATATGTGTGTGTGTGTGATTAAATTCTAGCTTTATATCTTATCTAGTTTATTGTTCAATCCTTTTAAAGAATTTTATTATTTTAGGACCACTTCTCATATGCATCAAAATTACTCAAATCTCACATACCTTGGAAAACTTTTTTTGATGCCTTACCTTTGGTTGCTTCTCCAAAATTACTTAGTATGTTTAGGCATAACACAACATCTCCTTGCAATTTAGACAATTATTTTTCTACCTACCCACACCCTTACCTCTCCCCATCTGCTTCAACCTTACTTCACTACTGCTTAGATGCTGCACTTCCTCTCTTGCTCTCACTTCAAAATTAGCTTAATTGGAGCACTTCTTCTCACTCTAAAGCATGTTCATGGGTGGTAGTAGCAATCTCCCCAACCCTTGCCACACAATCCCTACCCGCTCTTATATAAAAGCGGTCTTCATTATAGTAAGTTTTCTTATCATCATCGGCATCCTTACACATCTCCTTCGACAAATGCTTTGCCGCGTGCACCAGACGCGCGGCGCGGCACCTGTCGCCACACCCACAATCCCACCCCCTTTCCCATCCGTCTCCGCACCCCCATCTCCACCCGTCTCCGCATCCCCATCCTTACACGTCTCCGCATCCCCATCCTTACACGTCTCCGCATCCCCATCCCATCAGCACTCTCTTCCCCATCTACCTCTGACACGGAGGAGCTCCCGGATTTCACATTTGGTTCAGTCATGGGGTGCCCTATTTGCCTTTTAGAGTTTAAGGAGCACGACCGGCTACGACGCCTCCCGTTGTGCTTCCACGCCTTTCATGGGGGAGTGCATTAATATCAATCAGTTACAATCAATATGAAAATGATTTCTGAAAATAAATATAATGTTTTAACAAATTCAAGAACCTTAGCTTGTTTGATGCATGACAGTAAGCTAGGGTGTTAAACACTAGTAGATTTAGTTCAATTTGCGACGGAATATCTGCTACGAATTTAATCTATCACAAATTACGAAAAAATTTGCGACGGATTATCCTATTATGTCGCAAATTTTTTCCGTCACAACCCTATCACAATTTCTAATTCTGCGACCAAAAATAGGTGTTGCGACAAAAATTCTGCAACGGATAATCCTATTCCATCGCAAGGGTCGATTCCTTTTTCTGAACACCTCGTTCGATTGGTAAGTAATGAATGAATGAATACATATTGATATTTTTTAGCTTCTAAATTTATATGTTAATTATAAATATGTACATATTTTTTTGGTGAACTTACAATGTTTTTTATATTGTAGGCTGAAAAGTCTAAAGCTCCTATAACTGTGGTGGATGTTTTCAAGCACACCAAGACGAAGAAACATGATGGTAAAACATGGATAGATCCCAAAAATGCACAACTTGAGGTAAATGTGAATTATGCACACTTCTTATTAATTTAATTTAAATACAATGCGATAATGTAATGACTACATATACCCTATATGCTTATTATGTATTCATTATGTATTTCATTGTATAGACTGATTTCATACGATTAAAACAAATGGCTGAGGAGTCGGGCCTTAAAGTCACAGATCAAGAGATTTGGTTTGAACTAGTTGTGGCTTTGATCAAAAGAATAGGATTAAGGGAGTCGGAGATCTTGCCGAACAAATGAAACCCCTTAAACCTAGATATCAAAGCAGAAGAAAGAGCACCAGTGATATTTTAGAGATTGAGCGGCTAAGAGAAGAAATTGAAGTCATGAAGGCAAGGTTGGATAGAATTGAGTTAACTGTTGTTGAACCAATTCAAAGAATGTGTGGCGGAAATCTTCCGACACCTTAAGACCGTGATGATAGGATGGAAGGCTCGGGAACCGGTTGTGTGGCATAAATTAGCTATGACAATCTTGTGTTTTAATAAATTATTTGTTGTGATTGATAAAGAATTGGATAGAATTGTGTTTTCATGAATTTTGTGTTGTGATTGACAATGAATTCAGTAAAGAATCGTGTTTTAATGAATTCGAAGAATCCTGTGTTGTTTCACTGCTGTTGTTTTTATGCTGTAATGTTTCTATGCTGTGTATTGGTGGTAAAAAATGAATTGCAACGGACCTGCGTTATGTGTTTTGGTGCATTTGAGACAGATAACTTCCATCGCAGATTTTGTCGCAAGTTACAAAAAAAATTCTATATTTTTGTCGCAAAAACCGTCGCAATTTGCGACGGATCACAGATACAGTTTCAACCATGGAGATCATCTCCCATTCGGAGATTCCGTCGTAGGCTTGTGACGGATATACTTTTCCGTCGCAAATTTTGGAAATGCGACAAGTTTTTGCGATGGATTTATTCCATCGCAACCCTATCGCAATTTTTATTTCTGCGACCAAAATATAGAGGCTTTGTGACAGAAAATCTGCGATGAATCTCAGTTTCCATCGCAAACAAGGTACTACTCCCTCCATCCCAAAAAGTCTTTCCTGTTTACTATTACGGCCTCTCGATAACTCTTATTTGTTTGCGTATTTTCATTGATCATTTGATAAAACAAAATATTCTTGTCACCTCTTATTTTGTAGAGTTTTCAATGTAGTTTTTAAATATAATTTTTTTATGTGTTATTTCCTTACCAATTTGCAAATAAAATCATTTTAAAATCTATGGGGTTTTGCACGTTAATCAAAGTAGGAAATTCTTTTTGGGACGGAGGAGTATTATGCAATAATTTAAATTTAATAATACTAATAATCTCATTTTAAATTGTCATATTTTTTAAATTCATATATACGTGTGTAGGTGATAAAATTCTAACTTTATATCTTATCATGCTTGTTGTTCAGTTCTTTTAAAGAATTTTACTATTTTAGAATCACTTCCCATATGCATCAAAATTACTCAAAGCTCATCTACCCTGGAACTTTTTTTTTGATCCCTTACCTTTGGTTGTTTTTCCAAAATTACTTGGTATGTTTAGGCATAACACAACATATCCATGCAATTTAGACAATTATTTTTCTACCTATCCACACCCTTACCTCTCCCCATCTCCTTCAACCTTATTTCACTACTGCTTAAATGCCGCACTTCTTCTCTTGCTCTTACTTCACAACTAGCTACTGCTTAAATGTCACACTTCTTCTTTTGCTCTCACTTCACAACTAGCTTAACTGGAGAACTTCTCACTCTAATGCATGTTCATGGGTGGTAGTAACAATCACCCCGACCCACACAACCCAATCCCTACCCGCTCTTATTTAAAAGTAGCCTTCATTATAGTAAATTTTCTTATCATCATCGGCATCCTTACACATCTCCTTCGACGGATGCTTTGCCGCTTACACTGGACGTGCGGCGTGACACCTGTCGGCACACCCACACTCCCACCCCCATCGCCATCCCCACCCGTCCCCGCACCCCCATCTCCACCCGTCTCCGCATCCCTATCCCCACCCGTCTCCGCACGTGCCCCCATCCCCATCGACACTCTCTTCCCCATCCGCCTCTGACGTGGTGGAGCTCCCGCGTTTCACATTTGGTTTAGTCACGGGGTGCTTGACCAATGTGAAATGCCTGATTTGCCTTTTAGAGTTCGAGGAGCACGATCGGCTACGGTGCCTCCCATTATGCCTCCACGTCTTCCATGGGGGACTGCATTAATACCAATCTGGTACGATCAATATGAAAATGATTTCTGAAAATAAATATGATGTTTTAACAAATTCATGAACCTTGTTTGATACATGACGGTAAGCTAGGGTGTTAACACACTGCAAGATTTAGTTCAATTTGCGACGGAATATCCGCTACGGATTTAATCCGTCACAAATTGCGATAGAATTTGCGACGCAAATAAGGACATTTAAAATTTGACAAAATCTGCGACGGATAATCCTATTCCGTCGCAAATCTTTGACGGATTCTACGTTCTGTCGCAAGGGTCGATTCCTTTTTCTGAACACCTTGTCCGATTGGTAAGTAATGAACTGAATGAATGAATACATATTAATCCTTTTTTAACTTCTAAATTTATATGTTAATTATAAATATGTACATATATTTTGATGAACTTACAATATTTTTTATATTGTAGGCTAAAAAGTCTAAAGCTCCAATAACAGTGGTGGATGCTTTCAAGCACACCAAGACGAAGAAACATGATGGTAAACACATGGATAGATCCTAAAAATGCACAACTTGTGATAAATGTGAATTATGCACACTTCTTATTAATTAAATTTAAATACAATGTGACAATGTGATAGTTACATATACTCTATATGTTTATTATATATTCATTATGTATTTCATTGTACAGACGGATTTCTTACGATTGAAACAAATGGCTGAGGAGTCAGGCCTTAAAGTCACAGATCAAGAGATTTGGTTCGAACTAGTTGGTGGCTTTGATCAAAAGAATATGATTAAGGGAGTCAGAAAAAATTGGATTGTTAAATAATACTTGTATTTCATTATAATGTTAAATAATATGCCCCATAAAAATCAATTCATTTTAAAAATCCACGTTGTAGAATCGAAAAAAATTTGTCTGAACCCGTGTGAGGCACGGGTAGAAATACTTGTGTGTGTGTGTGTGTGTAGACACACTTCCTCTGTCCAACAATAATGTCTCGTTGCGCGTTACGATGTTTAACTGAAGTTATATTCAAATCGTTTTATGTAGAAAATAATATGAAATAAAAAATAAAAATTACCTATATAAAAACTACATGAAAAGATTTATAAAATTAGAGGCGATTTTACTATATTATTTTACTAAATTAGCAACGAAAATATGTCAATAAAATAAATAAAGTTTGAACTTGTAAATAGTGAACGAAAATATTATTATTGGACGGATGAAATATATATATATGCTTGAATTACATAGTGTGTTAATCGGTTTGAGGTCCAAACAATTATTTGTGAGGGATATAACTCTAGTTAAATGCTGACTTGTGGTTATCCTATTGCGCGCCGTGGAATGGATAAGACAACATGTCAGTTAGCCGCACATTTTTAAGATAAAAGGACGTGTAGCTCACTCGCGAATAAGTTGTGGGGATGTGCCTAACATTAAACTCCAATTCTTCTTTCTTTCACATAAACAATTGCTTGCTTCTCGATAAAGCAATTAAAAGCCCGAAAGCTATGTACTCATCATGATACACGCAATCCTATTTACTCCATACTTTCATAATTTTCGGAAATTTGAAGAATAATTTTTTATATTTTTCAAATTTAATTACTCCTTCCTTTCTAAAATGATTTACCCATTTACTAATTCAACATCTTGATAGCTTTTGAGCATTTACATCTCTTTGATCATTTGATAAAATAAATTATTTATGTCATAAATTATTTTGTAAAAAACTTTTTTATAATTTTTTTGATATATAATTTTATTTTTTATTTCTATACAAATTTATATATAAAAATATTTTAGAATACCATTTTGGGACGGATACATTATTTTTCCACTAAAACAATTACATGAAACTTATACTAGTATCTATTTTTTCTACGGAGTACTTCATATAGAGGTACAGAACTATCATCATATTCCAACAAACTAATACTCCTTTTGTTCCAAATTAATCTTCCTTATTTTCTTTTTGGGTTGACCTAAATTAATGGAAAAAAAGACTAAAATAAAAATAAAATATTGAAAATATACCAAAATAAGAGTTCAATGTTTTTATTTCTGAAATATGAGTTAAAACGCATTTACATTATGAATCATGACCATGTACAATACCAAAATGTATGCTAAAATTCACATATACAGTGCCAGTTTAACATAATGTGCACTCCTATTTAAAAAATAAAAACATGAAACTCATATTTTGATATTTTCTCTATGTTTTACTTCTATTTAGGATGATTTTTAAATTAATTTTCTTCTTTCTTTTTTTGGTAAGTTTTTTGTAACTCACTTTTTTTTCTTACTTCTGCATCACTTTTAACTACATAATTTCGTTTTTTAGACTCCAATATAAAGTAAAACTAGGAGTATTAAATTAGGAGGGAGGGAGTATAAATTTCCTTAAACTTAACCCCTTTGAATGAATCAAATAGCAAACAAGTGGTTGAGACAAATAATTAAGGGTCTCCCTCAAAAAAAAATTAAGGATCGATATATCCCTCGAAGAAAGAAGATCAAACCAGTTTATGATTGCTACTTTGTCACAAAAAAAGACTCAATGTTCCTTTGGTACATGTAATTGAAGAAATTGAAATTAAATTGGGATTTGAAATTTTATAGAATTGATTTGGATGTTTTTTGAGTTTTACAATTCAATTCATTTTTGGCACTACAAATTTTAAATACACATATTTTTGTAGTACCAAATAGCAAAATTAAAATTATTACTCACAATTCTAATTCCATAGTTTGAATTTCGTGTACCAAATGGAGTCTCAAGTAAAAATACTAACACTAAACAAATAATATAAGGCACATAGATACAACATATATGGAATAAACACTAAGATGGGGTTAATTGAGATAAAGCGTAAAATATTAACAAAAACATGAAATTGGCATTGAATTGGACTAAAGCATACTCCCTACGTTCCCTTAAAAGGTTTCTGTTTTGACTTTGGGCAAAAATAAGAAAAATATAATTTTGGTTGATTTTCCAATTTTGGGCTTGATGTGATGGGTAAAGTAAATGGTGATAATTTGGTTATTAGTTAAAAAGTATGATGTGATAGGTAGGGTATAAAAAAGTAGAGGTAAAAATGTTTTTTTAATAGAAAATGGAAGTGTTTTAGAAAATTAGAAAAAAATGAAAGAAGAAGCTAAGGATTTTAAGGAACGGAGGGAGTAAGTCATTTCCCAATATATGACTTAAACTTTTCTATTCTCTAAATAGGACATAATAATGCGTAATGAGAAGAATAATATCCAAGTGATGCTGAACATTTTATTAAATAATGACTAATAGATAATGACCAATGGTCCTACATTAGAAAATAAAAACATATAGTACTATATTCAAAAAATTATTATATTTTAGTCTTATTTAAGTAAATTATCTCACACAAACTCACACACTAACACAAGAACAACACTCAAACACACAAAAGGGCACACATCAACATGCATTTTATAATAAACAGAGACATAATTTGGTATTGAAAATAATAAATAAGTTTTGAAAAGCAACACTTAATCCAACAAATCACACTTCTAAAGGATCAAATTACTTTTGGAATAGGTTCATGAATTGTAATTATCATTTTTTAAAAAAAGAGTGAAAAAGTGTGATATTTGAAGAGATGGAAAATAAGAAAGTAAAATAAAAAAAGAAAGTAACCCATATTAAATTTACCACATGTCATCTCTAACGCTTGATACATGTCATCTCTAAGGCTTGACACATGTTATCTTCTAAGAGATTTGACTCTAAAATTTACATACTCGGTATGTTATCTTCTAAGAGATTTGACTCTAAAATTTATATACTCGGTATAAAGGATGTAATTATGTATTTTAGCATATGGGCCAATTCAACGTGTAATTGGGACTCATATATTCTTGTATACTCCCCCCGTCCACAAATAAACTTTACATTGCGCGTTACGATGTTTGACAGAAGTTATTTTCAAATCATTTTATATGAAAAATGGTGTAGAATTGAAAAATAAAAATTACATATTAAAAAACTATATCAAAAGATCTACAAAACTAGAGGTGACATGACTATATTATTTTATCAAATGGGTGACGAAAATAGGCCAACAAAACGAATAAAGTTTGACCATGTGAATAGTGAACGTAAAGTTTATTTGTGGACGGAGGAAGTATATACTTTGTTGGTGATTAATCAACCCGAACATTTCAGTTCCGAAACTTCACAGTTTTTTGTTTCTGATTTATCACCTATCCTGCACCGTTCCGCCACAATAACCTGCTAGACCCGGTGCCTGACTAGTTCTTCTTGTCGGGGAGAATTGTTCTGCCACAATAACCTGCTAGACCTGGTGCCTGACTAGTTCTTCTTGTCGGGGAGACTTTTGATGCAAGGCATTACAATAGATCTCCACCCGCTAGCTCGTAGATCACCCTTTAATTTATTAGTGGCACATCGTTGACTTCGCACAACACAAGGAACTCCCCAATGGTCTTTACTTCTGCCTATCGTCGTTCTAACACTGCATTAGTATGATATTGTCTATTTTGGACCGAGACCTCACGAATTTGTCTTTGGACACCTCTTAAAAAGTCTCATATATACTAATTAATGAGTTGGATTAAACTTATTTATTTTGGTTTTTTTGTTTCTCTTTCTCGAGTGTGGGAGTTGTGTTTACTTCGAACATCTCGTGGACTTTAGGTTTATGCAAGAACTTTTGTTATAAACTTATAGCACATGTGCGCTTCAATATAATGATAATTTAGACTTTGTTTAGGAATATTGTTTTAAATTAGTGCAATTAATGTTTCTTAACATTAATAATTCTGTTATAATGTAGTATTTATTCATATATTCCCAATTCGTTAGGCACGTAAAGTTATTATTTTCACTTGAAATCTAACATGTGATCTCATATTTAGGAGAGTGATTATCTCGCTATAATTTTAAATAGATGTTCAGTATTGCTTTTTTCAACAAAAAATATATTTACAATGGCTTTGATTGAATAAGTTATTCGAGAATTTAAGATTCTTGACGCTAAAGTACTCGGAGTATTTGTTACTTATATTTTTTGGTGTAAAAGACAATACATCTAAAGTTCTCATTAAACTTGTCTACACTCGAGCGTGTTAAATACTCCCTCCGTCCATAAATAAATTTTCTTTTTTGACTTTTTGAGGATTTAAGGGAGAGATATTTTCGTGTTGACTTTTCAAAAATACCCTTGATATGATCTTGATGTGATTTGTAAAAATAAGATGTGATATGTAGATTATTAGTAAAAAGGTATGATGTGATAGGTAGGGTATGAAAAAGTAAGGAGTAAAAGGGATTTTTTAAGGGAAAATAGAAATTTATTTGGGGACAAAGAAAAAACGAAAGGGGAAGTTTATTTAGGGACGAAGAGAGTATTACTCTTGTAACCCGAAAAAAGTTGTTAATAAACTTGTATCCATACCCCTCTGATCATTTTCCGACCATTGTTTAGGTGAATAAGGGGGCATTGGTGCACATCTTCTAACACTTTTTAATACTCATCTTCTAAAATTAAATTAGTAATAAAAGATTTTATTATTTAATTGAATTTAAACGACAATAATTCATTAAATAAAAAAAATTACATTCAATAAAAAAATTACACTAATAGAATAAGATTTGAATAATAACAACATAAATAAAAAAAATTACATTACCAAAAAAATTGGTGATTATTAAAAGAAATTAAATGATGATCCTGTTTTTTGAATAATTAAAAGAAATAGAGTATATTTTAGAGGAATTATAGAGAAAATGAGAATAGGTTGTTTTTGCTGTGTTAAAAATAAGGGATAGTTATAATATTAAAATAAAAAAATAAACAATGCCCAACGGTCCCGAAGGGAGAGCCGTTGATGCCGCTGCCTCAAACTTTTAACGCATGGTGCTTGACGCCCGCCTAACGCCGAAGGGAGGCAGTATTTGACGCCCTGATGACGTTAAGTCCCGGATAATGTCCCGGGCCGTTAGCGGCATTTCCAATGCTCTTAGAATCATTTTCATACCTCACCCCCACTTTTTATAGCATCTCATTTATTTTTTGACAATAGCATCTCATTTATTTTTCGCTCAAATCACATTTCAATTTCTATTACTCTCCCCGTCTAAAAATAATTTACTTCTTTACTATTATGACTTTTTGATAATTTTTATTTGTTTGTATATTTTTATTAATAATTTGAGAAAGTAAAATACTTTTGACATCTCTTGTTTTATAGAAATTTTTATGTATTTTTAAATATATAAATTTTATTTTTTCTTCAGTACCAATTTATAAATAACATTATTTAAAAGTTTGAAGATTTTACATGTTGATCAAAATGGTTAATTCATTTTGGAAGGGAGAAAATGTCTTTTATTCAATAGTGATGCTTACATGATCCCAAAATCTACATATTAAATGTGAACACTCTCATATTATTCATAAGCTTGCATAAAGATATTCTTTTTTTTATACTTGTACTAAAAATCTACTTCTTTTATACTACAAATACACTAAGATCTATAAAATTAGAATGAACATGAGTTCACCAAAACTTCCCCTTAATTCAAAATTGCAAACACATTACACCAAGATCATTTTAAAGGCAAAATTGTAAACTTAAAACTACTTTAAAAATGACATTAAAATTAGTTTGGGAATATTTGATAGCAGACACAGATAAAGATGGACACATTCTGTTTATATAAAGCAATTAGCGAGTGATGACTCTACGATCAGATCCCTCTTTTACTCTCTCTCTCTCTCAGCGAACCAACCAACTAACCAGGAACTCTCCAATAAATCGTGAAATTTACTCCAAAGGATAAACTTCAATCCGATCCAACGAAGGAAAGTTGTTATCCAATCAATTGCCTCGATTCCCGCAATAATTGATCCCTGATAAACAAACAGTTCGCCGCCGGCCGAATTCGCTGTCTCGATTCGGGAAGATGATGCGCAGGCAGCAGGATCAGCACACGAGGGCTCTGTACGAGCTCTCTGCTTTGGCTCTGAGCATTCTCCGATGTCCGCCGGCGCCTATTGGATTCGCCGGCGACTCTCCGGTGGAGGAGAGGCTTCGGCCGGTTCAGCAGCAAATCAGTCCCGCCGGATTCGCTACCTTCCTGCTAGGGATTTCGTGCGCCTTGATGGTTTGTGGATCTGTGACTTTCTTCATCGGATTCGTGATGATGCCGTGGGTGCTTTGCCTGGCCATGGTTTTGTACTTCGTCGGGATCGTGGCCAGCTTGTCCATGCTCGGCCGCAGCATTCTCTGCCATTTATCGTTTTCGCCGGAGAAACACCCTCACTGTAAGTGTCTTCCTTCATCTTTCGCGTTGTAAAAGTAAAACTATGTGTGTATCATTATCATTATTCAAAACTATGTGTCCAATTCAAACCATGGAATTGGAATTGAAGACTTCAATTCCAATTCTGGTGTTTGGCAACACAAAAATTATGTGGATTTGAAATTGACAGTGCAAAAAATGAATTGGAATTGGTGAATTCATTTCTATGGAATTGAATCCCATAGAATTTCAATTCCAATTCAATTCCAATTCCATCAATTCCGTATACCAAACGGACCCTAATGTTAATTAGAAATGTTGTTTCCAAACAAACCCCAATGAATCTAAACCATTTCAGATCACATCATGTAAATGAAACATTAATGAAGGGCCAATTTGGCAACAACTCAACAGTTTTAGTATTTTCAATGTTAATCACGATTGAAATTATCCGAAATGCTATCCTCCCCGTCCTAAAACGTTCTCCCGTTTTTATTTATGAGATTTGACTGACTTTATTTAAATTTAATTCATTTGATTGTAGGTGTAAGATGAAAAAAATAAAATTTATATATTTAAAAATTATTCTGCAAAACAAAATGTGACAAGAAAGTGATTAAAGTTTCATCCTTTAAATAGTAATAGTAACAAGGAAGCATGTTTTAGGACGGAGTAATTAAAAATGTATTTCGTGGGCGTCTCTGTTTTCTTTCTATGTGATCTAAATTGATTTGGTGCTTATAGAGATCACTATGAACTCTAATGGTCTAGGCATTTTCTTGTCCAATATCACTTATCAGAATGAACACAAGGACATGGTTCACTGTCCTAATTTGCACGAACCATGGTGGGTTTTTTAAAGTATATTGAACAGAGGAAAATTTCCATTTCCCTTCTTCTCCTTCTATTTCCTTCCATTTTCCATTCAAAAGATTGCAATGTTGAGAATGAACCATAGCCCATTGGTCTCTATATTCGGCTATGTTGCACAAGTTCTTCAAATGTAAGTGTCATTTATTGTCTATGGAACATCCTCATTTGGATATTACGTGCCGTGTGCCGTCCTGACACCCAAATCCTCAATAAATTTTGAAAAAAGTTGATGTTTCCTGTTCCCAACCCTGTGCAACTTAGATATTCGGATGTGGATTCTAATATCTTTAGGAATAGATCTTTTATATTTCCTCATTTAAATGAATTTAAATGAGCTTGGGGTAGTATCCATAAACATTTTCAGAGGTTGAGTAAAGGATTGGTTTATGAAATTTCTTTTTCTTTTAGGGGTTCTATCATTCAGTTTAGTTTACTTTAGATAAGTTCAGTCTAGTACTCATAAATTCAATTGCAATTAACTTTGGTTAAATTTCATTCAGTTCGATTAATATTAATTTATAACTCGGTATATACACACACACACTCCGTGTATATCAATGTCAATATTAAAATGAGTAGTGATAGCCTGATGGGGAGGGGGGGGGGGAAGGCAAGAACTTTACACCAAATGCACACCAAAGTTAAGACAGACACACACAAACAATCAATGTCTTGCACACAAACATTGTGTGTCTGGCAGCCTTAGCCTTGGTGTACATTTGGTTTGGTGTACATTTGGTGTCAAATGCTTAGGGCCTCCAAGTATTTGGTGTTACTCTTGGTGTACATTTGGTGTCAAATAATGCACACCAAGGCTAAGACAGACACCCAATATCTTGCGCACACAAACATTGAGTTATTGTATGTGTCTGTTTGTGTTAGCCGTGTCAAATGCTTAGGATTCCCCAAGTATTTCCTATTAAAATTGCTTAAAGATGTTGGTACTCTATACAACTTGTTCGTGACTATTAAAAAAAATGTCATTTTTTCTTACTATCATTAAAGATGATGTTGGAATTATTATCGACAACAATAGTTATAATAATAATAAGAATTTTCATAATCCTCTAATGTCTATTTTGACGGGACATAATGCATAAAAAAGTGTGAGGTTGGAATTGACTTTGGAAAAAAAAAACGTGGGGTGCAGCCCGGAAGCTTATGTGAAATCAAGTGGGAAGGAATCATATGGATTTGGATGAACCAAACAAAGCCCGAAGGCTCCTTGCTGCCAGCTGCCACGCGATATGATCATTTAAAGTTTCTTTTTATTTTTAATTTTTCTCTTTGGCTATATTATGATATGCTTCCCTCATGCAAAAGTTGAATATGGCCGGGCCGGCGAGGAAAGCTGTGGATATGTATCATTCTACAAATATTTATATAAATATATAATAATATCAATATAATAGCCTATATATATATATATATGTGTATATATATATATATATATATATATATATATATATATATATATATATATATATATATATATATATATATATATATATATATATATATATATATATATATATATATATATATGTAATGGATCACTATACTACAAAATACAAACCATGTTTCTGTGCTGATGATGAGAATGAAAGAAGTATCAGAAACGTATTGTTTTTGTCCCTTTTTGGTCTGTATTGTTCTTCTTAACTACTAATATATGCCTTTTGTATGGGATGGCTTTCCTAGACGACGCCTATTGTTTTACTCCCTATTTTATTTGATTTGATTTTATTCTTTACCCTCTTCTTGTGTTGATATAGGTCCCGTTTGGCATCGGTGTTAGAGATTAGCGTTAGCGCTTTGAAAAAGCTATCCCACGGTAGCCTTTAGAGTTAGCATTTTCAGAATTAATCTGCATCATTAAAATTTTATCCAAAACGCTAACGTTAATCGAAAACTTTTTTACCAAACAAAGCCATAATGGGAAATGCCGCCACTAGACATTGTGAGACGTTATTCAAGTACTATTTAATGAATATAAAGTGGTAATACTACGGAGTACATTAGAAGAATACAAATATTTTAGTACTACATTGTACAAAATAGCGGGTTTGAGCTTGAATTTTTGGGATATGGCTCAACCCGATTCGTAATTAACGGGAGCCCACAAACTTGAGAGCCCGGCTCAGGTTTTATGTTTAAGCTTGCGGCTCATATAGTCCGAACCAATAATAATAATAATAATAATAATAGTACAAATATTATTAAATAATACAAATATTATCAAATAATAAAAATAATACGGATATTAATATCAACAATGTTAATAGTTCTAATAAAAATATTAATGTACTATCTTAATTTTTAAAATGAGGCTGATGATTCATGTTTTCAAAATGGGCAATGCTAGGGGTACACCAACATCGGGTACCTCAAGTGTACACCAAGCCAACACAGACACACACAGATACAAAATGTCTGTGCAACACAAACACAAAAGTGTCTGTGTGTGTCTGTGTTGGCTTTGGTGTACACTTGGGGTACCCCATGTTGGTGTACCCCTAGCTTAATTCTTTCAAAATACTCCCTCATAGCAAAAGATTTCTGGTGCGTCATTTGATGGCGAAAACTCCTAATCAAAAAGGATGAAAGGTAAATTGGAATGGAATATGAGATGACAATGTGGAAAAAGTAATGAGTAAGGGGCTGTTTGTTTCAACCTCTTAATGGTTCAGATGTCTGAATGGTTCAACATTTAATGGTTCAGATTGTTTGTTTCAGCCTCTTAATGGTTCAGATGTCTGAATGGTTAAGAGATTTGTCTCTGAATGGTTAAGTATTATACAGAGTCTGAATGATTAAGACTTCTTATCTGAATTGATCAGACATTTGCCTCTTAATAGTTAAGCAATATACTAGCTCTTAATGGTTCAGACCTCTTACTGGTTCAGCACTTAATGGTTCAGACCTGTTACTAGTTCAGCACTTACCTATTCAGAAGTTGCCAAACAGCCCCTAGTGTAGTGGTAGAGTGCTAGAGTGCAGATGTCGAATCCACAGGAATAGCATTATTGGTAAGGAGTTGAGCACAAAGTGTAACTAAACAGGAATATCGAATCGTATGATGTGAATCAAGGCCAATTGAAAGGAGAAGATTGTGATATGCAAATGGAATGAATTAGTATGAAGCGATGATTGATGCTAAAAAGTTAAGACAATGAATAATAGGAAAGCAAGCCTAGATTAGTTGCCAATGAACTAGATAGACAAGAGAAATCAACTAGAATGCGAGTAAATCACCTTGATTCTCACTTGTGTGAGAGTCGAGAAAGAATTCTCTTGATAAGAACTCATTTCTGTGCCACTCGACTCAAGACAACTACAAACACATCAAACAAGCTCCTCAAGTATCCTCCACATTAGTGGTAGGATTTGAGAGTAGAGACACACGGCTAGGGGTCTAAATTTCAATTCCTCGGTGATTTAGAACTCACTCCAGAGTACAAGAATGTCATTGTGGTCAACAACAACATCCAAACAATGAATAAAAAAACCTTCACAAACATTCTTAAGCTAAAATCTCATGCTTCACACTAATCCATCAACAATAAACACTTGTCAACTGTCCATTACCTAACCTAGGCTAGAAAATCTAGCCTAGCAGGCTTAATCTAAATAATAGGAGAGTAGTAGATAAACTAAGCATGAAGTAAATGAAGAAATAAAGATCTAAATAGAAGCTCGAAAATAAATGCAAGAGTTTAAATATAAAAGTGGAACTCCCAAACTAAAAATGGCAAGATGAAGAACATGAACATAAATCCTAGACTAAGAATGAAAATGTAAATGGGGGAGCTTCCTTGACAAATTGAAGCTAGGAAAATATATAAAGCGCAGGAGAAATTGAGAGTAAAAGGACAAATAAGGGTTTGGAATATAAAAATTACTCCCTCCGTCCCACAAAACATTACCCATTTTGATGTATTTTTGGCCAACAGTTACACGCTTCGACCAAAAATTAAATATAATCTAAATAAAAAAATGTTATAAAAATTTGATTTATCAAAACTAGATCCTAATATGAATCTAATTATATTAAATTTATATTATAATTCAATATAATTTTCTCACAATTTGTAGTCAAAACATGTAACTATTTGAGCAAATACTATTGAAAATGGGTAATGTTTTGTAGGACGGAGGGAGTAAAAGATATAGAACCAGGGGTAATTTTAGAATTTCACGTGCCCAAAATTCGGATCTGGACTCGGTGCGCTACGTCCATCTAGGGGTGTTCATCGGTCCAGGACCGGACCGGACCGGACCGAACCGGACCGGACCGAAGACCGAAATTGGAAAAATATAGGACCGAAGACTGACCCGATTCACAGTCGGTCTTGGACCGGTCCGGACCGAAAAAATTTAGACCGAACCGAAATAGACCGAGTAGACCGAAATTTTTTTTTCAGTTGAATTTTTTAAATCTAATACAACCAAAACACTACAAAATATAATTCCATACAAGAAATAGTAAGTAGCAACATCCATTCACCATTTGTACAAAACAAAAAGTCACGGGGAATTGGGGAGTAGGATAGCAATTGATTTAAAAAAACAATTCAACTAAAATCTTCATGCTCTCATGGGATTGTAGGGATGGAAATGTATGAAACTGAAAAATCTTTCATGAGATAAAAATTACACTTGGATAATAAAGTAGAGAGCAAAAAATACATTTCATCCCTTTTGTAACAAGCTTTTTTCTCAATTGCCGTAGGACCCATTAGCCATGTAAACTGCAATGGAATACAAAATGCAAGGGATTGTTAAAAGAAGAAAATATAATAGTACTAAAAACATTGGAATGGAAATAAGAGTCTACAAAATTACTTGTAATCACTTTCTTCATTCCGTGACAAAGATCAAATCATCATCAATGTTTGCATTCTTCAAATCTGGTGATGTGAAAGTTACATATTACATTTATTCCATCATTCACAATTAAACAATAAAATAAAAAAACTAAAGTAGTACTCTCCATACCTTTCTCCATTTTTTTCTAATTCTTCTAAATTCTCTTCCATATCAAGTTTTGGTTTGCGAAGTTGTGCACGAATCCAATCTTGCCCACATATAAGAGCTTGAACCATCTTTTATAACAAAACAATAAAAATAGAATAAATTATGTGAATAACTTATTGATCCATGTTTTGTAATATATAACAAAAAATATATAACAAAAAAATATAACACATCACCTTTGGTGTTAGAGAACTTCGGAATTGATCCAAATGGCGGCCACCTGCACTGAAAGCAGATTCTGATGCAACAGTCGAAACTGGAATGGCTAAGATGTCACGAGCCATGCGTGCAACAATGGGAAATCTTGCTTCATTAAGCTTCCACCAAGTTAGTATTTCTTTTTCCTCATCATCTCCCGTTATCTCATCCAAATACCTATCAAATTCTGTTCTCAAAAACTTATTACTTCCTGAAGTTCCTGTATCACCTCTCATCTTCATTTTTACTTGTTCACTAATAGAGGACATAAGATCCAAACTTCCTCCTCTTGAAGATGAAGCACTTGTCATCAAAATAGAACTTTCCCCACTTAGATGATTTTGGGGGGTATAAATCAGTCTATACTCTTCAAACAACGCCTTAGCAAACTTTTTTATCTCTTCGGCAAGTGTTTCCCCATTTACTTGACCATACATAGAATGTAAAGTTAATTGAATGCCAATATACTTTAAATTGGGATCAAGAATCACACCCATGAATATCAACTTGTTCATCTTTTGAATATCGCCCCAATACTTGTCATACTTTTCTTTCATTTTAAAAGCCATACCTTCAAAGTCTTTGTCACCACTCAATGACCATTGGCTCAACAAATGATATGTATGACTAATATGGAAGAACAAAGAGTTACTCGTAACAAACAACGAACCTGATACACGAGTGGTTAACTCATAAAATTCCTTAAGGAATACAACAAGCCTTTCAATCTTGTTCCACTCATCATTTGAAGGGACGCACTTCTCATTAGGAAACTTCATCTTACCAAAGATAGCTTTATACTTAAGTGCAGTGTTCAACATTGTAAAAGTGGAGTTCCATCTTGTTGTAACATCAAGAGATAAAGACAACTTGCAATCAACTTTACTTTTCTCAACCAACTCATCAAACAAAACATTTCTAGCACTAGAAGCCTTAATCCATTTAATTACCGACCGAATATTTTCAATGCTTTTAGAATAGTCTTTTAGACCATCCCAAACGATCAAATTAATGATATGAGCAATGCATCTCATATGCAAGTTTTCCCCTTTATTAATGTAACCCTTTTGTTCTCCCATGGCTTTTAGAAAATCACATGCCACATCATTAGAACTAGCATTATCCACTGTCACAGTAAACAACTTCTCACTTATTCCCCAAGAATCCAAACAATCATCAATGGCACTACCAATAACATATCCTTTATGACTATAAATCTGAAAAAAGTTTAAGATTCTCTTTTGTAATTTCCAGTCATCATTAATGAAATGAGCAGTAAGACACATATAGTTAATATTCTGATTAGATGTCCATGTGTCTGTTGTGACGGAAACTCTTTGACAAGACATTTTCAAAACATCCCTAAGTTTCTCCTTCTCTTTCAAGTAAAATTTAAAACAATCTCTTGCAATTGTGATACGGGAGGGGATATGAAAATTTGGTACCGCAAGAGACATAAGATGTCGGAACCCAGGTTTCTCCACAAATCTAAAAGGCAGCTCATCCAACACAATCATATAAGTTAAAGCTTCTCTAAGATCATCTAAATTAACCACTCGACTTCTTACACGCACATCTCCTTCCTCACCATCAATAGGTTCTAAGTGAATTGTAGATTGCTTACCTTTGCCTTTATTCAGTGGATTCTTTTCACAACAAGCATGATGTAGTTTCAAGTTTTTGGTCCCGTTCCGAGCGGAATCAGCAGCAAAAGTAGAGTCGCAATGTACACATTCTGTTCGAACATTATCTTGATCATCTAAGAACAACTCATAATCATTCCAGTAGTCCGCCCTTCTTTTCGGTCCTTTCACAATATACCGATGCCCAGGCCTGGGATTTTTGTTAGGGTGTGGTATATGTGATTTTGAGGCACCTGTTGTCGAAAGACTTGTATCTTCATTTTGAACTGTCTCTACATGAGAGTCATGAGAAACATTCGTTGAAGGCACTTCTTGTGACTGTGATTGCGCACAATCAATTGATTGCTTCATCAACTAGCTGTAAATATCACTCATTTGGTACAGATCAACAGTTTCCACAGAAATAATAAAAGGGAATAACCATGGCCTAAACTCCCCAAAACCTGTAAAACAGGATTTGACTTCACAGCAAAAGGAAGACTACTTTACACAGAAGGAGACGAGGGAGACGAGATGAGTACCTAATTCAATTGGGATTGAGGGCGTCGGCGTCTCAGGCTCTCGGCGATTGAGTATTTCACGCGAGGGAGTCGCCGAGTCGAAGCTGGGCAGTGGGCTCAAGAGTACGACTGACGAGTGACAACTGCGATCGGCGAATCTGCAACCGGCGATTCCTCTCTCAGGGTGTCGAAGCAGTCGAACAATAGCAGAGGCAGTGAGGCTAAGGCAGACCGCAAGCAACACAGGATACGATTAGGTATCGGATAGGGTTGGGCTGTGATTTTTGAACGGAACATAAAAAAATAAGAAAGGGAGGTTATCGGTCTTTTTCGGTCTGGACCGATTGGAAATCGGGTAATGACCGGACCGGACCGAAACCCGAAATTCTAAAAACCTCAGACCGAAGACCGACCCGAAATCCTATCGGTCCGGGTTCGGTCTGGACCGATCGGTCCGGTCCGGTCTGTTTTTCTGGTCCAGACCTATAAATGAACACCCCTACGTCCATCCCCGGAATCTGGAGGTAACCGCCGTTCGTCGCTTCAGGTTGCTACTGGTCGGGGATTTGGTCCGAGCTTCGATTGAACAACGTCGCTGGAGAGGACGCCGTCTAAGATGGAACTCGTCGGGGTCAGTTCGAAAGGATGGAGGCCGTTGGACGCCATCAGTTGCTGGCGGTGCTGGTGTTCTTTTTTCCCTGCGATAAGTCGCCGGCGGGTTGCTGCTGGCCGTTGAAGGAGAAGGAAGCACTTCCGCCGGGTCGGGACGTCGATCGCAAGAGCAGGAACGACAATCTTGTCAGTTCAAATTAGAATCAAAAGAAGATTTTTGGAAATTGCAATTGAACCTCACATATAACTCCGACTGGCGTTAGAGGTGTTTTAACGCCGCGGAGGCGTTAAACACCGCCCCCGGCGGCGTTACCCGGGCGTCACCAGCCCTGTGTCAAACGAATGACGCTGCGCCATTCCTCTCCCCCTCCCCTCTTAACGGCTATAATAACCGTTGGACTCCAAAAAAAATTCTTATAAATTCAAACTCCCCTCCCAATCTCTCACACCTTCTCCATCTTCAATCTTCTTCTTCCCAAATTTTAAATTTCGAAATCACCCCCTCTCTTTTCAACATGAATCCTTCCGGCTCCGGCTTTTTTCTCGACAATCTCCCGCCAAGCGATGCCGCGATGTGGTATTACCAATAGTAGGGCGATCAACCGCCGATCTACGAGACGCAACAATCGGGGTACGTCGAGCGAGATTCGGTTCTGGAGACTCAACCAGAACTGACCGGGTCGAAAAAAAGTACACACCGGAAAAGCCACAAAGCCAAAGGCACGATGACCGAGGCGGCACGGTCAATCCAAAAGTGCACGCCGGAGGAGGAGTGCTTATTGGCGCCGACTTGGGTTGACGTCTCCGAGCATCCTATCATTGGTAAAAAATTTATTTTTTCTAATATATTTTTGTTTTTATTTATATATATTATATTTAATGGTGTCTAAAAAAATTGTGTTATACTTTTTTAAAGGTTCGGAGCAAACGAAGGATGCGATGTGGGATCGTATCGAGGAGAAGTTCTTCACGGCGATGAACAAGGATGGCTCATACCGAACCCGGGACCAACTCACTTCCAAATGAAGCCACATCAACCGTAAAGTCCGAAAGTTTATCGGAGTTTACGAGGAATGCTCCCGGTCCCGGAGGAGCGGGACGAACGACGCCGATGTTCTCCGGCTTGCCACGGCCCGGTATCAAGACGACGGGTACCAAGGCAAGGTGCCCATTGATCTTTGGAGGATTTTGAGCCGTTCCCCGAAGTGGCAACAACTCAACAATCCCGACGGCGGATCATTCCGGAAAAGATCCTCCATCGACGCCGAGATTGAGGTCGACGAGACTATCGGTTCGACTGATCAAATCCCTCCCTTCAACATTGCGAATTTCGATGACAAGGACCCCATTCCACGGCCGATCGGAAGAAAGAAGGCAAAATCCATTGCCTCGTGTTCGGGAGTGTCCGGCTCTGTTTCCGCTTCTTCCCGCGACGAAATCAGCCGGGAAATGGTTGAACAACTTCGGGCGTTCAATCTCTGAGAACAAGAGAGGTTGAAGCTAAAGGAGAAGGAGTTGAAGCTAAAGGAGCAGGAGGCCGAGATGAAAGTCATGGAAACCGACCCCAGGACGTTGTCGGAGATTGGACGAATGCTCTACGAGCAAAGAATAAAAGAGATCAAGGAGAAATATAATTTTCCTTAGTTTTTTTATTAATGTATCTTTTTTTTATTATTATCGCTTTTTTTATTTAATGAATGTATTTTTTTTATTATTCGTGTTTCAATATAATTAAATAATAAATTAATTACATTTTATTAATTTAATTTTAGAAGATGTATATTTAAAAATGTAAAAAATGAAGGTTTGAAACATCAGATTGAAGCCCTGGGGCTTCAAACCCATTTCCAGTGAATTTTGGGTGTAAAGCTGACGTGGCAGAGAAAGAAAGTTTGAAGCCCCGGGGCTTCAAACGTATTTCCAGTGCCCTCATGCTTTTAGTCTTGCTTGCAATTCAACCTTTTCTTTGTAATTGGACCCTAAAATCAATCAAACATCATAAATCAATCCCAAGATCACATTTTTGAAAAATAGTGCACAACTATACCCTAATTAATATTAGAGTCCAAATCAATAAGTCTAGTAAAAGATAATCAAATATACACAAATAATAAATTTATCAACTACCCCACACTTAAATCATTATTTGTTTTCAAGCAATGAAAAAAATATAGTCAACATATGAGACCAATATGCAATCATGTCAATCAATTTCAAATGGAAGAATCAAGCATATGCAATGAATTTGAGCTTCAATGATTGTTCTTCACGAAATAAAAATCCAAGAAAATCACACGAGCTCACAGGATTCCTATCATTCGCTCGTATTTTCTCTCAAAATTTATTACTCACAACTTAACCTCTAAGAACAATCAAGAGCTCTTTTATTAAATAGAAGTGAAAGGTAAGAGATAGATGGGAAGAAGAAAGGGTAAGAAATGGATGAAGTGAGATGAGAAGGGTTGTTAGACGCAATATTGTGCATATAGCGTAGACCTGGCAAAACTGACCCAGACCCGAACCAAATAACCCGGAACCAAACTCGATTTGACCCAAAAACTAAAGAACCGAAATAGACTCGAACACCCGAAATGATCCGAACTGAACCGAACCCGAACCGAATGTATTCAGACCCGATTCAGATCCGAATATGATTAAACCCGAACCCGATTAAACCTGGAACGGATTAGACCCGAAATTGATTAAATATAATTTTATGTACGTCCGTGTTAAATAATAAAATAACTACAAAGTATATCATAAATTGATTAAATTTATTATGTGATATTATTGATTTATTAGTAAATATTTGATATATATTTGAACTAATATAAACCTAATTCGATGCAAACCCGAATCGATATAAACTCGAACCGATACAAACCCGAACCGATACAAACCCGAACCGAAACCGAAAACCAATCAAACCGAAATTAACCCAGAACTGAATTGACCCGAACCGATTATAACATATATCCGAATGAGACCCGAACCGAAAAGACCCAAACCGGAACCAAACCGATTGAGCCGATTTTCAGGTCTAGTATAGCGTTTGTTCTCTTAGTACACGTAGATAAAAGAAATGACAATTAAGGACACAATCTTGGAGGGCAGCGAGGGTGAAGAGATAAATGGATGATGGCTGAACGAATTTATTTAATTGAATGTTATATTCGAATCTATTATGTCTTTAAGGAAAAGAACCCAAAGTTGTGTTTTGAATTAAGTACTTAAGCTTCCGCACTCTTTTATAATACTCCGATGGAGATTTAAATATTTTTTTTGAAGCCCGCAGCGATACTGAGGTGTAAATCGTTTGTCTGACTTGGGTATAGGGGCGAAAGACTAATCGAACCGTCGTGTTTTGAAAATATGATGTGTGGATGCCAATTTGGTAACAACTCGATTTGCTGGTCAATGTATTCAGGTTACGCGGGTGGGGTTACATGTTATCCATGTCTCCTGATTAATTTCAATGTCTTCTACTGATTTTATTTCCCTTAAAAAGTCATAGCGCACGCGTAAGCTTCATTGAGTTTAGATGTTGAAAATGAAAACGGATACGTTGAAATTTATTTGTATGAAAGAAAAAAATTGTGAGCCACGTATCCATATTTTTAAAAATAAACAACGTATAAAAATTTAGAGCCACGTATAAAAATTTTCTACGACATCCAAAAGAAGAGTAAAAAGGCTTTGTGAGATGGGATTTGAACATAAACATTAATGATCACATTTTTACTATGGAAAAAAAAATAAATGTATGTGAACCCTAGATTGGGAAGGCGGGGGTATTTTTGTTAAGATTTTTCATTCTTTTTATTTTTTGAAAATGAAAAAAAAAAGAATTGATAACAATATGCAAATAAGTAATAAAAAAGCACTTCAAATTAGAAATTCAAAATATAACCTGTTATCAAATGTTGTAACTGGTCATAGGATTGCTTTTAGAAGAATATATTAATAGTTTAGATTATTTTAGATATGGATGGGCAAAAAACCGAACTAGCATGATACCATACCGCACCGTAATGGTACGGAACAGTTTATAGTATTTTTAAATGGATTTGATTTTTTCTACTCCGAATCGAAATCGAACCGATATCCAACTTAACGGGACCGTGATACAAAAATTTAAAACTGATTATTACAGACCGAATTGTTCAAAGCTATCTAGGGAGTATGTAAAATAATTATTTTTCTACTTCATCTTACCATTTATGGAGTGCGTGCTTTGTATCGTATTATTCATTTTTTTATATTCATTCATTACTATTGTTGTTATTATATACTCCATCCGTCCCTAAATAAAGTTCCATTTTTGACTTTTTGAGGATTTAAGGGAGGGATATTTTGGTGTTGACTTTTCAAAAATACCCTTGATGTGATGTGTTAAAGTAAGATGTGATATGTAGATTATTAGTAAAAAGGTATGATGTGATAAGTAGGGTATGAAAAAGTAAGGGGCAAAAGGAGTTTTTTAAAGGAAAAGAGAAGTTTATTTAGGGACAAAGAAAAAACGAAAGAGGAACTTTATTTAGGGACGGAGGGAGTATATATTATTACTATGAACATTATTTTTTTAAATTTGGACTTATTAGATTTTATTCTTTATGTTCATGATCCTTTAAACTTCCTAATTATTACTTCTCTAATAAAGTTATACTTTTTTATACAAAATTTTGCTTTTGTTTTAGAAAAATGGGCAAAAAATTCAAAAAAAATAAATAAATAAAAATTAAATAAAAATGGGTGGTGGAGAAGAGGGTGGGGGACAAATGTGGTACACCTTTGGTGTACCCCTAGCATTGCTCTTTGGTTTAATACTCCGCATTATTTGTGTAGTGCATGGTTAACTTTTTGGCACGGTTTGAGCATGAGTATGATATTGTATTGTTTCGTTTCAAAACGGAATGATACCAAATGATTTTGGGGTTCATCCAGTATCGATACTGAAACATTTTAATAAGAGCATTATGGTAGTATGAGAACAATCCACTAATTTTGGAATAGCTTTAGTTAGGATTAATTTTAGGAGACCATACATAGTTTAAACTATTCTCATCAATTTCTACATCAAGAAGTTAAAAGAGAAGTTTTAGAAAGGTTTTTTACAGGGTAGATAAAACACCTACTCCATACAATACAATTACTAGTATAAAGATGAAAAGATGTACTCCGACTTTTAGAAGAAACAAGGAGTGTATGTTTGTGGTTGACTTTCCAATTTCGCATTGATATGATAGATAAAAGTAAGATGTGATAGATAGATTATTAGTGAAAAAGTATCATGTGATAGGTAGGGTGAGAAAAATATGAATAAAAGTAATTTTTAATGAAAAGTGGATGTCTTTTGAGAAAAACAAAAAAAATAAAAGAGTAAGTGTTTAAAGAAACGGAGGAAGTATAACAGATTCGAGATCAATTATTATAAATTTCACATTTACAGTATTTTGATTTTTTTTAAAATTAGGGTGAATAGTGGGAGATTGTCCAACACAACAAAATATCTTTGACCCGAACGAGTTTAAGTAATTAACTAGAAGAAAATAAGGAGAAATTGTTTTAGAAAGCTAAGGTTTTTAGCACTCCATAGGATACAACTACACAGATGAAAAGATGTGAACTTTTGCACACAAACTAAACATATATCCACAATCCCAAGACGGATCCTGGCCTGCACAACACATTTATATACATATATATAGCCTTTTCACCCTACTACAAATCAAAGCATCTAACGTTGTTGTTTTGTTAAAGAAATTACAACGTTTCAACCAAATTAAACAACAACCATCGACGAGGTCGAATCTATATATATATATATATATATATATATATATATATATATATATATATATATATATATATATATATATTCTTTTATTTATTTATTTGATGGGGTCGAAATGAAGGCGGAGGACATAGAGGATCATGAACTCGAAGATGGCGAAGAGGACAGAGTGTACAATAATGGAGAGGGCGCTGGTACAAAAGTTTCCGAAGTCGACCGGCCGGCAACTCCCCGGAACCTGGAAAAGCAGTCCCGGTGAAAAGAAGACGAACAATGTCGCCGATATCAGCACCGCACCCAAATCCTCCATCTTATTTAATTTTGTGGATTCACTCCCTTAATCAGCTTTCTATATATGTTATTATGGATTATAATGCACAAAATGCATTGAATTGATCGATGGTGATTAAGCTTTCTATTCTCTCCTATTTATATATATACGAGTACCACATACATATGAGCTCATTAATTGTAATTATTATATTATTAATTACTCGTATTAAAAAGGACATACATCAATACTAAGATTACGTTCTCCTCACCTGATTTGATTGATTTTGACCGGATTGAAATAAATTTTGATCTGATCTGGTGTGATCTTATTTGAATGTAATTATACTTAAAGCAATTTTTTATCTGATCTGGTCTGATCTGATTTGATCTGAACTGGTCAGATCTGATCTGATTCTAATAAGAATAAGTAATAAGTAAAAAAATTAGTTAGGGAAAACATCGCCTAAAAGTCCTAAAACAAGAATAAAACATTGGAAAACTTACAAATATAGCACTAAAACAATATATGCCCAATTCTTAAAAAATAGCACGATTATTAGTCAACATATCTTTTTAATTACGATGGAGGACTGAAAATACTACAACGACCTCACATTAATACTCTTTATATCCAAAAATTTTCTTCCCGATTTGACTTCACACAGAGATTGAGAAAAAGTTAAAAAATATATACACTTTCCATGCCTAGCTTGCCCTTGATGTGATGTAATAAAGAAAATAGTATAGAAAAAAAAGTAGTAGTACAATGACACATTCATTAAAAGTTTTTAGCCAAAATAAGAAATGAGAAAGAAATTTTTAAACAACCTAAAAAGGAAAGTGAGAAAGAACTTACTGGAGGAAGGGACTAGCATTGTCCTCTATATATGAGAGTCCACCGGTATTCCTACCTAATGGCACGGAGAATCGCAAAAATCCAGGCTTAGTATTCCTTTTCCATACAAGCTAGCCATAGAAGGACATTGGAGCCCAATTCGAAGTCAGGGATGTCCACGAGTACCACAACAAGAGCTGCTGGAATTGTAATAAACGACGACACGAAAAAATAGTGTGGACAAGATATATGGTTGGAGCACACACAAAAAAATGGACAGCATACATCGCACAGAGAACAAGATAGGACAGTTAACGATAAATGTGCATGCAGAAAAGAGCAGACAAATTATCCATTTGGTAGATGCATTCCCATTGAAACAAAAAGCAAAGGAATGTATTGTAAGAATGAAACATTACAACGTATTTGGAATATATCAACGCGTGATAAGAAAACAGCCCTAACAGCCTAAGAGCAACACTCATTTTTCACACAAACCACATGGAGAAGCTTCTTTGTAGGTCTTTTAGTCTGGAATTGGAACAAGTTAGAGATTGCAAACATTTAGAAATGGTAGATTAAGTCCTTCTCATAAATCGCATCCAACTCAATTTTAGTTGGATCAGAACAAGTTACTACGTCCAAATCAACGTCGGTCTGAATATCAGTTCATGAAAACTTATACAATTAAATGTGCCATCACTTGTCCATTCGCCATCGACGCGCATCAATACATGAATCTCGTGTGGCACTGAATACACAAGCATGGGTGAAGAATTCAACAATGAAGAAAACATGATAATCAATTTGATAATCAATTCAACCAGAAATGGATATAAAAAAGGAATGAGGAATCACAATTTGAAAGACTGAATATCGTGATGAATATGGCGAGCGGCGACTGTATGATTAACGAAAATGTAGCGGAATATAGAATCGTGCCTAATCGAAGAAAAAATAGAGATTTGTGAAGAATGGAGACGCAATCAGTGTATTCTAGAAGCTTAGGGATATTACTGATTTACTCCCTCCGTCCCAAAAAGTCTTTCCTGTTTCATTTTTTGCGCATCCCATAAAACACTTCTATCGACACCTAAAATGCCTAAAATTTACAACATTTCTTCTTTATTGTGGGTAGAAGTTATTTTGAAAGTTTTTTAGCATTCAAGACGGCATAGAAGTATTTTTTAGGATGCGCAAAAAATGAAACATGAAACATTTTTTGGGACGGAGAGAGTATTTCTTAAAAAACCCCAAATTAAAAAGAGGACTAAAAAAGGCGTGCAGCGTGCCTTGATGGGAGTGTCGAAGGGTAGAGCGGGAAGTACTGATGAAAAACAGTGCTAATAAAAGAAAAAACAACAATGGTGTTATTACGGTAAACCACAAATTTTTAGGTGTTGTTTGGGTTGAATTTCACATAAAACATAGTGAATAACTAAATATATGACTTTCATGTTTTTATCTCAAAGCAGAATCTATAATGTTGGTCATGTTTGCAGCAATTGTTCCGTGGCGGAGGCTATGTGGGCCAAGTCACAATTGAATGTCGTAGGCGCTTGTGTGATGAAGCACTATAAGGCTAGGGTATGCGCATCTTCTAACACCAATTGGTATTAGAAGAGTTGGTAGTACATGAGGTCCAACAAGTGGTATTGGAGCCAAGGTCACGAGTTTGATTCCCAGCGGGAGCAATTGCTGAGGGGGAGATTGTTGGCCATGTGTGCAGCAAATGTCCCGTGGCGGAGGCTATGTGGGCCAAGTCACAATCAAATGTCGTGGGCGCTTGTGTGATGAATGCACTATAAGGCTATGATATGCGTCTCTTCTAACACCAATTGGTTTTAGAAGAGTTAGTAGCACCTGAGGTCCTACATATAATACATACGAAGTATATAATATTAAAAAGCTACTTTGAAAAGACAATGACCGTGTTTTGAAAACAACTTTTCGGATAGTTTTTTTCATCTTTGACTAACTTTGACTTTTTTTACTAAGTGAACAGCCAAAACTATTGTTTGGCTAATGACTTTTTCACTTGGATTTCTAATTCGAAAAGCCAAAATCTGAAAAGCCAAGAGGAGTATCTTTTAGACTTGACTATGAGGAATTATTTTAAAATCGTTTTTCTTGAAAGATATTCTATAATATATTTTAAAAAATTAAAATAAAATTTATGAAAATCAAAACTAATACACACACACACACATACATATATACATACATACACACAATATATATATATATATATATATATATATATATATATATATATATATATATATATATATATATATATATATATATATATATATATATATTGACTATAGTCATATGACACCTAACGGTGAGATGACATGCTATAGTCAGATGACACAAAGCACACAACTAGCACTGCAAAGCTCACCAAACGGTAAGGCAAAGCTCACCATATTTTTTTCAACACTTTAATTATTTTAAAAAAATAAAATCAAAAGATGGTGTGTGGACTAGATTTTGACCATTGACCGCCTTGTCTTCCGCCGCCGCCTGACGCCGACCTCTGCCGCCGCCGCCACTGCTCCGTCATGCCGCTGCTCCGTCACGCCGCTGCTGACCGGTGGTTGACTAGTGTTGCTATTGTATTTTTGATTAATTTTTAAATTATAAAAATTAAAAAAGGTCAGTTTTGGCGTTCAAAGTGATGAGTTTTGCATTATTTCTAGGTGAGATTTGCATTGACCATTGGTGAGCTTTGCAGTGTAATGTGGTGAGCTTTGCGTCATCTGACCGTAGCATGTCATCTTACTGTAAGGTGTCATCTCACTAGAGTCAATCCCACACACACACACACACACACACACACACACATATATATATGTTCTCATGATGAGAATGGGATCTTAGGAGAGAAATGAAAATGAATCTGGTGCTTTAGATTATTAGATTTAAGGGTCAGGATTGCATCAAAATTAGATGCACCAAAATGGTTTGAAAATGCATCACGCTGAAATGCACCAAAATTCTTTGAAAATGCACTATCTCAAAATCTGAGCGCAGGATGCAATCTAAGCCGCACGATGCATCAGATCCAATGGCTATATTTTATTCTCATTTCTCTGCACAAGGTGCATTCTCACGGGAACCGTTGTATGTATATCTATATGTGTGTGTATGTATGTATGTGTGTGTGTGTGTGTGTGTGTATATATATATATATATATATATATATATATATATATATATATATATATATATATATATATATATATATATATATATATATATATATATATTAGTACTATCAATCCTTTTGAGCTCTTCTCATTCCCATCTTAATACGATGGTTACATTTACCCCCATTTAGGAATGCAATGTCCTCGTTGCATCCTTTCTTTTTTTAGGTGATGAACTCTCGAAAGGAAGATGAACCTTGTTGGTATGAGTAGTACTATCAATGCTTTTGAGCTCTTCTCATTCCCATTTTCATACGGGGTATTACATACATACAAACATACATACATACATATATACATATATATATATATCTAAACTAAATAGCTAAACTAAACAACCATTTACCGCAGTTGGCACGAATTGCCAATAAGCAACATCCAACAGCCAACAGCCAAAAAATGTCAATATACAATTTCATGTTGTTAAACGTACTAGTCTAGCTAATTTTAGAGAGAAATATGCCACCATAATTTTGAAAAAATGATTATCTTTTAGTTTTATTTTGGGTTATATCTTTTGACTCTTATTTCCATAATAAGAGTGCTATGTTTATATTTTTAAAATAGAATGATTGCATTATAACAACGTCGCACCATACAATAATATTTTATAATATTTTTGTAGTATTATATGTTGACATCATATTCCTATTCTGGAAATAAAATTATAAAAACATGAAATTTCTATTTTGATTCTTTCCTACATTATACTTCTTTTTTTTAATATTTCTCTCTTAATTATTATCTAATACATCCTTACACGTGCATTTGAGACCTGTGCTAAATATAGAAAGTAGTTTTTTAGAATACTTATCTCTGTGAGTACTCCCTCCGTCCAATTTAATTCACTATTTTTTGTTTAGATTTTTATTGAAGTTATTTTCAAGATAACTTATTTGAGAATTACGGTGTAATTAAAAAATAAATTTACATAACTACATTAAAAGTTTTACGAAACAAGATATGATGTGACTATATTATTTTATTAAATGACTAACAAAAAATGAAAACGACTAAACTAGGAATAAATTATGAAGAAATTACCAAAACATGAGCTCCATATTTTTTATCTCTAAAACAAGAATTACAATGCCAATAATCGTAGTATATAGTACCAAAAAATATAATGAGATGACATTATACAGTGTCATAATGTCAAAGTGCAAATTTCAATAAAAACATGGAAATTATACTTTGAGATTAAATGTTGTGATTGCTCTTATCAAGGGTGAATTTTTTAATAAAAATAAGAAAATGAATAAAATTTGAAAATATGAACAATAAAGAGGCAACTTAATTTGGAATGGAGGAATAAATATTTTTTTGGACTAACAATGAGATTCAAATCCAATGACATTTGGGTTAATCATACCGTTCCAAAATGGATACCCAACTACGATTACGACATCACGATAATTTTTGTTTATTTATATTCTGTATATTTCTTTGATTATTTGATTAAATAAAATATATTCTTGTCATTTCTTCTTTTGTAAAGCTTTATTGTTGTTTTGAAAAATATAATTTGTATTTTTTATTTCTATACTAATTTATAATTAAAACAATTTTAAAGTGATAAATAGTAACATATATTTTAGGATGGAAATACTATTAAAGTATTAATCTGATTATTTACATTTTAAAAATGTGATTAAGGTACAGAAAAAGTTTGTCGTGATGTAACGATGTAGATGTATACAAAAGGAGATATAGAGAATGAAAGTATGAAACTTATCCTAGTATGACAGAATCAGAGGATTGCGTGGCGAAATTAGGAGAGAATTGCTGTCTATGTGGAGCCTTCTTTTTGTGTAATCACAATTCTAATTGCGCCGAGTGTAATGTTGTTTTGTTCATTAATTTGTTTCTTATTTTATTTTTAAATCGTCTAAAAATTTCTTTTTCATTTTTTATTTTGATAAAAAAAGTTTACTAAATATATCATTTTATACTCTCACTTTTTTATCTGCAACATTGATTTTTTTATCTACAATATTCACTTTATTTTATCACATTAAAAGAAAACATAAAAAAATTTATTTACACGTTTTAACTTTTCTTAATCTCTGTGTCAAGCCAAATCGAAAAATAATTTTTTGGACGGTAGGAGTATCAACAAAATTGTTTGGTAGAATGTGAATTATGAAAATGAATTGACCTTTTTCATGAGGCATATGAGCAAATCATTTAAATCTCAAGTATAAATCATCTAAGTTTATTGAATGTCTACATATCTATAAATCTTCTCCTTGTAGAAATTTAAAAAAATATTAATACTAATAAGAATAGAATCCTAATATATTTAGTTTCATTATTCTTTTATTACTATATTTCTTCTCCTACCTTATTTAGAATTGTATATATATGTAGAACTGGCAAAATAGACCTGAATCGATTGCCCGAACCCAATGACCTGAAACCGAAACCAAAATTATACGAAAAATGAAGATCCGGTTTATAACAAAACAACCGAAATGAACTGAATCGAACCCAAACCAAAATAAATATATCCATACCCGATTTTAAAATCGAAACCGATAAGATCCGGCCGATTAGATCCGGAACCGATTAGATCCGAAATCGATTAAATCAGAAACCAATTAGACCCGAAATTGGTAAGATCCGAAACCGACAAAATCCAAAATCGATAAGACCCAAAACCGATTATATCTGAAATCGATTTTTTTCTGACAATAAACATATTATATTTATGAACATTAGTGAACAATTACATTTTATTTCAAAATTTTATTTTTTTACCATATGAACTAGTTATATACTTATATTACTTACTTCACACGTCAAAAATGAATTACCATATCTAAAAAAAAATGTAAAGTTTCATATGTTTTAATTTTTTTATAAAGTGGTATAAAAATAAACACTATAACTTACATAAAATATGTTAGTTAAAATTCATACAAACTAATGCACGATTAAAAATATATTTTTCGCCCCCTCTCATGCAATATTGTATGGTTGGCCAAACGTGAGCTTTGAATTTCACATAAATTTTATCTAATTTCATTCAATTTCACTCAATTTAAACATATTTTAACCAAATTGTATGTGATTTGGTAATCCAATTGTATTAATTTTATATCAGAACTAAATATAATTTTCTTTCATAATTCGTAATCCAAATTTATAATAGATGACTAAAAAGATAAAAATAGAAGATATTTAGGAAAAAAAAGTATAAAATAATATGAAGTGATGAATTGATGATAGATTGATAAATGCGATATGACAAAAAAGGAACAAATAATTAAATTTTCATTTGAAAAAACATATATGCAAATATATCCAAAAAACAAATATACCCAAACCAAAATATATCCAAATCACAATATATCCAAACCAGAATGTATCCAAAACCGAGATCGATCCAAATCGATTGACATCCGAATCGAATCTGAATCGACACGGAACTAAACCAGAACTGAAAAGTGTATGAAATCTAAATTAAACTGAATCAAAATTAAACCGAACTGATCTTAATCAAATCAATTATAATATATATTTGAAAGGTATCCAAACCAAATTATTCCAAAGCGGAACTGACCCGAATGATCTGATTGCCACCTCTATCTATATGCAATCTCTATGTATACTCATTGGAGCTTGATTATTCGATAAGATAAATTATTATTGAATTGTATCATGGTACCTGAGCTAATTTCCTTAGAGATGAGCCATCCAAGAGATATTTTGATATATGTTTGAAAATAAATCTAGGTTTTCCCTTCCACTGTGCGAGTCCTCTCTTCTCTAATCGTCCAAGCTCACTCGTTGATGTACTGCCCTCTCAACACATTATCACCGCTGAACCCTCCCAAGCGATCCAACCCATGGACCATCCTTCTCCCATAGTTGACCGTTAGGGCTCCCAAACAAGCACTACCCACAAACACTCATCAGATGTAAACTCGACCCAAATTTGGAATCTTCAAACCAAAAGCCTATATCACCACCCCTCTTGACTCCACCCCTCCCAACAATGAACCTACCACAAATAACCAATCCTGAAGTGATAATTTTTTGTGTCAGGCCATGTATGAGGAGTTCACAACTCTGAATGAACAGCGTGAATGAAATTTGGTACCTTCTCCCGAGAATCCATTTTCAATTGGCGAAAAGAGAGTATTGTATAAAATGTAATGCTAATTTTTCAGTTTCTCGATATAAGGCTCGTCTCGTGGCCAAAAGGTATCACTGAGAATACGGTGTTGATAATAAAGAGACGTTCATCTCGGTTATCAAACAAAAAACAATATGTCTTGTTCTTTCTATGGCACTTCATCATGACTGGTAGGGGTGTTCAATCGGATCGATCCGATCCGAATATTCAGATCATGTAAAACTCATTCCATATCTCGTCCGAAAATATTCGGATATCCAAAATTCGAATATCTGAATTTTCGGATTAGATCACTGGATTATCCGAAAAGTTGACTTTTTAGCCAAAATTTACAAAAAAGGGTAAAGTAGCAAAATCAACTTATAATATCAAATTCAATATAGATTTTACTAAAAGCAAAATTTCACCACTAAGTAATGGCCTAATAAAAAATGATACCAAATTCAATTTGAAAGTAACTCGGGTAATTTTGCCTAAACAAACAAAAAAAGCACTACTAAAAAAAGTTCCAAAATGCTAATGCAAAAAGTCCAAAATGCTTGAGTTCCAAAATCAACATAAAAGTGCATTAAACATATAGCCATAATATATATCCATAAAACTCCATTAAACATATAGAAAAAAAATCGGATATCCGATTATCCGAAAAATTCTAGAAATTGAATCCATATCCGATCTGATTTTTCTCGGGTATTCGATCCGAAATATGCGAAAGCTAAAATATCGGATCGGATATCCATTTTTCGGATCGGATCTGCTCGGATCGTGGACGGATATTTCGGATCAAATATGTTTGTACACCCCCAATGACTGGCCTCTACATCAGTTGGATGTTAGCAATGCTTTTCTTCATGGTTCACTAGAAGAGGATATTAACATGGAACAACAACCGATATATGTGAATCCCAACCATCTTCACTATGTATGCAAGCTGTGAAATTCACTATATGGACTTAAGAAGGCTCTTCTTGCTTGGTATACTTGTTTTACGTCCTTTTTGCATGGACTCTATTTTTGATGTTGCAGACATAATACCAGTCTATTCACTCTACACTATTCTGGTAACACCCTAACGTGCGTGACTCAAATAAAAGGACCAGCGGATCGAGTTGTCACTAGATTCGCATCCAAACACAATAATTTTCAAAACAATTTAAAACATTTATCTAAAAATTAATGTTTATAAATCCATCAGAGTTAATAATAATAGTGCGGAAGCTTTAAGTACTTAATTCAAAACAACTTTGGATTCTTGCCCGAAAACATACTAAATTCAAATGATAGTCCCAATTTTGATTACAATATTTTAATGGGTAATTTACCTAAATAGGACTAAAATATAATGACTTTCTCAATATAGGACCATATGCAATGTTTTTATTTCTCAATGTAGGATCATTGGCCATTATCTATTAGTCATTATTCAACTAAATGTCCAGCATCACTTGGACATTATTCTTCTCACTAGTCATTATTAAGTCCTATTCAGGGAATAAAAAAGTTTAAGTCCTACATTGGGAAATGACTTATTTTTTAGTCCTATTTAGAGCAAATTTCACTATTTTTCTCTCTCCTCTCGATAACTTTTGTTTATTTGTATGTTTTCATTAAGTATTTGATAAAATAAGATATTCTCTTCACCTTTTGTTTTCTAGAACTTTTGATGTAGTTTTTTAATATGTAATTTTTATTTTTTATTGGTGTACCAAATTGTAAATAAAATGATTTCAAAAGATGAAATATTTTTCCTCGTAACTCCCAATTTGTATGCAATCAAATTAGGCATAAAGGGAGTATTTAATTAAGTAAACTCCTTCAGTAGCATCCATCCATCTTCTTGTCCTCGCTACCCTCCAAGAATATTTCCTGATTCGTCATTCATTGTACCTACGTGTAGCAAAGAAGAAAAAGGGTTATATGCTTAGCATCAAATCTAAGTGAGAAACATCTATCGTTCGACCACAGATGAACTCACTAGCTCATAATTTCATAGAATATCATACACAGAAGTACATCATTAATAATATCACATAACAAACATAAAGTAATATCAACTATGTTACAACAATCATACTTCATATTACTAACCTTGGTTCTTCACCTGCATATGTTATTAACTCAACATTCAAGTAATTACAATGGCTCATATCACATAGTAGCTCATAACCTATTCTAGGCTAAGGCCAATTCTTCTTTTATTACAACCTTATCATATGACTTAAAGTCACTACCTACGGCCATGACTCAAGTCTAATATATGACTTCAGAACTGCTACCTACGGCAATAATTTTGGTCAACCCGGTTCCTACAACATCGATTGGGTGGAACCTCCAATCCTATGGATTAGAGTCCACATTCTATGTATGAACATCTTTACCTTAATGCCACTTGACACTAAGTCCACGAGGCTCTAGAACCTATTGTCAACTTACAATCAATCTTAATTCTCACAAGGTAGTCCTAGAGTTCATCTACGTACCCAATCTCACTAACTTACTTTAATTAATCAGGTCTAAGCTATCAACAAACTCAGTTTACTTTATCTGTATAAGGCATATCAAGAGTATATTTAAAATATAATAAGAGAATAACAATAATCAGATAATATACCATATAATACAAATAGAAACCTATTGTTGGGTGTAAACATCTTTCACTTACCGTCATGCAGCACATAAGGTCTCGGAATCAATTCGCATCTCGAATGGGAACAAACAAACAACTAACACGGCTTGTAGCTACTCGTATGGTACCTTTCACGGTACCTTGGTACTGCAAGGCAGTACCTTAGTACCATCGTTCTGGTACCCCACTACCGTCTGGTCATAGGTACCGATAGAGAAATCTCCTTTGTGGCGGTAGCAGGGTAACGCTTGGTGGTACCTAGCTACCATCTTATGTCGAAAAGACAAAAACTCACTGAAACACCAGAGTTCAATCTAATTCCAACCATTCAATACGTATGATGTTTTTAAAGGTTATTAACACACAAACCATGAAAGTTATAGTAAGAGAATGTACCAAGCCTTCCTCAATCAATCAATTCCAACAAATCATATATTTTTAACAAACCATAATTTAAATTATAACCAAATAGATCACATAATCAATCATACAAGATTACGAACGTGAATTTCAAACCTATACGAATAATCTAGCGTTGAATGTCCACGTACTCACCTCGATAGATTGAACGAATTAAACAAGTTTACAAATCAAACGGCCAAGATGACATTGACGGGCTGATTCCTGGCAACCTAGCGGCGAATTGGAAAAGAGAAGACACTCTTCCTCGTCAGTGCGCCCCATCATTTGGGAACTTTAAGCGAAAGAGTTAAGATGTACTTCTAGGTCCTCCTTCCTTGGAAACTTTGGAATCTCCATCTTTGCCTTTCGGGGGAAAGGCATCACGTGGACTCTCGCGGTGAATGGCGAGTTTACTAGTTATTGTTTGTCCTTATCGTCCTTCTCAAGCAACTGTGTGCCAGCTCGCATGGCTAGCTTTAAGCTTCCTCCTCCCTCCGTGACACACAGGACCTGACCTGCCTGCCCGAATGGCTGTGCAAGGAACAGGCAGGCTTGGCCTCCCTTTCCTCACCTCACCGAACGAATGCACAGAAATGGCTCGCACCAGGTACTAGCCTTAACATGGAAGATTTCGGGTAGTTTCCTCTCTTTATCCCAACCTATCAAAGGCCGAGTCCCTTGACGCCTTTCCCTTCTTCTTTTTGTGTGCACGGGGGATGTCCCATTCTTCATCCCCATTCTCGATTGATAAGTAATGACCGTATAGAGTGCTCTAGGGATGACGTGATGGTCACACGGTGTTCATTGCACCAATCACGTTGACAAGAGTCAACGCACTAACCACCCGGGGCTAGAAGGGAGATGGTTGCGGCACCGAGGATGTGAAAGGTTGTGTAGGAGGCATCAGAGCCTGCAGCAGCACCTGCGATGCGCCTGGAAGTACGAGAGGGTACATCCCTAGAAGGAGGAGCATTCCCCCTGATTGGTGGTATAGGGCCATGACCTGGTCGAATCCCTGGATCTCTTGTAAGTTAGCAGAGTCGTTGACGAACTATGCAATGCTAGGTAGGAAAATCACCCTTGGGCTAGCCGAGGGTACGAGAAATGAGACCATATCATCTTTTTGACATTGCCTGGATGATACCCAATAGGGTTACTAGAGAGGGAGTCTAAGAGGGAACGGCTGGCATTGCAATGCCTTCGATGGCGGCCTAGCTAGAGTTGTGGTGGTGTTTTGCTGGCTGGTTGACATGGTTGTTATGTTGTTTCTTTGTGGGTGAATTTTCCTCAAAATAAGAGAAAAAACCTACAGGTCGCACCATCGGTGTAAAAAATGATGGTGTAAATTAACCACTCAGACAAAATACTCTAAACTGGGTCTAGGGTGGTTTGGTGAGTTTAGAGACTCGAAAGGAAAAGTGAAGAAGAAATGACTGAGAGGATTGTAGGTAAAAACAACTATAGTCTAGTTGTTATTAAGTATGGGATAAGTACAGGGATGTATTGCACAATATGCTCTTAGAGAGATGATATTTGGATCCCCTCAACTGAGGGTTAGAAGTGTATTTATAGTGTAGCTAAGTGACAGGCTGACAAGTGCCCATGCGTGGACACATGTTCGTCTCTTTTCTCTGGCAGGGGATGACCCTTTATCTCGTAGCGTTCGTCTCTTTTCTCTGGTTGCCACGCTTTGTAGCTATCTTTCTGGCGTGTAGTGTTTGGCTGAGATGCTTGAATAAATCCATTGTTGCACGGGAATCCAGTCTTGCTCGGTTACTTTGTTAGGCGTGTCGTAGCACCTACAAATTAATTTATTATTTCCTTGACTTTTAACTCCCTTTATGATTCAATATTCATCAAAACATATAGATGGGGCAAGTAAGGGTCGATCCCACGAGGAAAGATACTTTTTAGGCTATGAAAATCAATTCACTTGTCACTTTTATTGAATAAAAACTAACTAAAATCTCAAAACTAAAACTAAAGGATATGGGGGGTTTGAATGATAATTCTAAAAAAGATAAAAAATACAAATAAAATAAAGATAAAGGATAACAGATACGAGATGGAACCACAATAGCAACTCAAACTTAGAAGAACACCCGGGAGAA
This sequence comes from Cuscuta australis, assembly GCA_003260385.1. Taxonomy (NCBI): domain Eukaryota; kingdom Viridiplantae; phylum Streptophyta; class Magnoliopsida; order Solanales; family Convolvulaceae; genus Cuscuta; species Cuscuta australis. The sequence goes on along the minus strand of NQVE01000209.1, from coordinate 4,080,841 downwards.
AACAAACACACAAAGACAATCACACAATAAACTTTAGAAAACGTAGACAATAATAATTAGCTTAAACCATTTTGAAAATACTTATAGTTTTTAATAGAAAATAAAATGAACAAATATGATTCCTTAATTAATTATGCCTTGATTCTGAAATTAAACTGCTAATTAAACTCAGGGTTAGGCTGAAAAAGAGGTCTACCAACGGTTCTTCCCTATTTTCCCATTCATATTAACTCACGTTAAGAGCAACCCTAACTCTAAGCCCTACTATCCTTAGCAACCCAAAGACCAACCTTTAAGTTACTACTAAGAATAGCGCATTAAAATCTTTGGAAAACATCACCATAACAACCTTGCAGTAACACTATGGTTATTTAACAAAATCAGTTCGAGAACCTTGATTAGCAAAAACTACTTAACGAGGCAACGAGAGACTAATCAAGTGACACTTGGTTTCTAGAAAAGTTCGGCTATTTAAAGCACTTTGGGCTTTAAGAAAATATCAATTTAAATTCGATTAGGCACGTGTTTCTAATTTGACCCAATTTTATTAAAATCTGGTGAATAATTGTTCTCAGAACACCTTTTCAAGTTTTGATTTAACAGTAGTATAGAGCTAAAAAAATTTCAAAGTCAAATTAATTGAACAAAAAAAGATTCAACCTTTTCGTCAAACAATTTAGCCTAAAAAGGTTTTATAATTTCAGAGACAATAATAAATCAATAAATCAAAACTTGAATAATTCAACATCAAGACTCAAACAAATCAACACTTATAATATAACTTAAACATTCAACATAGAATTCGAATTGAAAATAATGATATTTGAATAATGGATATCAAATTCATCAATTGGAAATTAAACAAAGAAATATTTGCACTAAATAGCACTAAAACTTAAGTCATTTCCCTAAATAGCACTTAAATTATTTTATTATCAAATAGAATTTAATAATGTCCATAATGTCTTATGATGGTGAATATTTACTTGAAAAATGACTAATGCATAATGACTAAAAGTGCTACATTGGGCAGAAAAACACATGTGGTGCTATTTAGAAAAAGTCATTATGTTTTAGTGCTATTTAAGTAAATTTCTCTTATGGTGTGTTTGGGAACATGGATTTGGATTTCAAATCCGATTTAGCTCAAATCACATGTTTGAGAAACTTAAAAAATTTGAATTTGGATTTAAGTCAAATTCTTCTTATTCAAAACAAAGCTTAATTTCAAATCCATGCTCCTCCTCTTGTCATTTGAATTTCAAGATTTTAAATTTTGGAATTGAAATGCATGAATTGAAATGAATACTACCTTAAACAAATTCAAAATCCTAATTAAAATTTTGAAATAAAATTAAAAGTCAAACAAACTCCCATGTGTATTGCTCCTTTGTTCGTTCACTACCAAAGAAGAGACCAAAGACTACCAATTCAATTGAACCATCCATGGCCGCCATCGCCGGACTCCATGTCGCCGTCGCCACCATCGCCGGACCTAGGGTCGGAACCCTAGGTCGGCCTCTGCTCTGGTCTCTCTCTGCTCTCTGTTTTTGTCTCCGTATCCGCCCCCAGCAGCTTTCGTCTGCAATCGGCTCATCATTTATAGATGACATACAATTGCAGTTAGACTTCTATTGTAACTCTTCAACCTTTTGAGTATTGAATATTGTGAAATTTGCACTAAATAGGACTAAAACATAATGACTTTCCTAATCTAGGACTTAAACTTTTTTATTCCCTAAATATGACTTATTAATGTCTTCGTGGAAGGAATAATGTCCAGCAATGATAGACATTACTTGAATAATGACTAAAGAATAATGACCAAAGGTCCTACATTCGGAAATAAAAACATATGGTCCTATTTTGGGAAAGTCCATTATATTTTAGTCCTATTTAGGTAAATTACTCTTGAATATTTGTTCCCACCGCCTCTGCACATGTTCCTTCCTTTGGGATGGAGAATTCCCTTTTATGTTTGACTCTTCTTGGACTTGGCCCAAACTTTATTTCCTTCTTCAAATCAAGCACGTCCAATATGTTTTTTTCTTAACTTTTTTTTTGTTTTGTCTTCCAAAGTGTGGGAAGACAAGGTTGGTTAGGATTTCAAACGAAGTTCTCCGACGTCAGGTAGGCATGACGCTGGTGGAAGATAAGGTGCGGGTAGCGAATTTGAGATGGTTTGGTCATGTGAGACGGCGGAATGCTGACGCTCCGGTACGGAGATGCGAGAGGATTACGGTTGTCGGGGGAAGTAGGGGAAGGGGTAGACCTAGGAAGAATTGGAAGGAGGTGATTAGGTAGGATTTAGGACTTCTCACCCTGACTGAGGATATGGCTTTAGATAGGAACTTTTGGAGAACTAGGATTAGAGTAACTGGATAGGGGTCCGGTGCTTCAGAGATACTTTGTAGTGTGTTTTGTTTGGTTAGAAATTTTTGCTATTGCTTGCAAGACTTTCATTTCATTGTACTTGGTGCTTTATCTGTGTTACACTGTGATTCTTATCATATTTTTTGTGCAGATGGAGCCGGAGGTCTCTTGGAAACAGCCTCCCTACTTCCGACTAGAGGCAAGGTCTGCGTACACACACCAGACCCTACTGTAGTGGGATTCAACTGGGTTGTTGTTGTTGTTGCTTCCAAAGTGTACCCAAAAATATTTGAGCCAATGGAAAATAATGCACCAAAATAATTGTCAAATGTAAATATGCTTAAAATCATGCATTTTATGTATAAAAAGTAAACCATAGTCTAAAATACTAAATATTAGAAAATATGCTTATTTAGGTATAAAATGCATATAAAGTATCTTAAAAGTACTAAGAAATGAGGGAATAAAATATGACATTTTCTGACTCAACATACTTCCAAGTAACTACCTTCTAAGTATGTTAGGTTGTTAGTACGTACGCCAGTTCCAATGACGCATTAGGTGGTTTATCAAAAGAATATCTTGGTGATCTGAATATCTCTCTAGCAAATTGTGTTCCCTGATGGGTAGTGCCGCGTGGGCCAACCCATCTGGGTGGTTTGCAACCCAACGAGTCAGGTTTGGATTCATCTCAGTTACACTTTGAAACGAATCGTTACACTCATTTCAAGTAATACGTGAAACTCATTGAGTCGCTCGAAGAGGGGAGTCCCTAGAGCGCATTGGGACAAATCCTTCATTGGTCACCCAGTTACTTCCGGTGGTATCCGAACCGGGACGGAGAGAGTATTAATTATGATAGATGTGGCGAAAGATATTATTGTTTTGGTTACATATAGAAAGATTTTCATCGGATGAAAGCATCTTCAATCTCGAATAGAACTATATATATTGAGTTTTAAAATTGTACCCCGGAGTACATCTTCTAATAGGACTTTATTTCAAATTACAAAATAGGTTTTGGCATTTCAAACCCAAATATAGGTGGTACTTTGTAGTACTCAAAACCCAAAGAGTAACCAGAAAAAAAGACACTCTTGAGAATAATATTATAATTTCGATGTAAGCCTCATTTGAGATCAGCGTTAGAGGTTAGCATTTTGGAAATTCTATCCAATAGTAGCCTTTAGCGTTTCAAAATTAATGTAAACTATTAAAATTTTATGCAAAACATTAAGATAAGCAAAAACGTTCTTCTCAAACAAGACTGTAATGGATTGAAGATGAAATACTATAGACTTGACATTTAGTGCATTTTGATTCCGAATTTAGTGTGAATAGTTACAAATGGTCTAATAAGTAATATTACCTCTGATGGGAAATAATATGTGGCTCGGCCCACATTTCCTAATTATTTACGAAGGACAGTCAAACCAGACCTGTTTAATAAAGTGGAGGAATAATAGAATATTCCTCCGTAGATGCTCCAGCTACTCCTATAAAAGGAGGGCTCCCCCTCAATGTGAAAGGAGGCCAATTTCACTCCTCTCCTGCCAGTTTCTCTTTCTAGATATTTTTAGAGTATATTTTTCTTCTTCTTCAAGAGCTTCTAGCTCCACCATTAATGGCTTCTAAGCCTAAACCATGTACAGTGTACACACCCCCGATATTAATAAAAATCCCCCGTTGGCAAGGTACCGCCAAAAAAGGCTCGTGGTTTTCTCCCGATTTGGGTTTCCACGTAAAAATTCCTGTGTATATATTTTGGTGTATTTTTTAGACCAGTTTATCATTTTTAGCCGGGATAAAAACGATATACCGGTCGATAATTTACACCATCATTTTGGCTCCGACCGTGGGACCTGAGCGAAAAGCCATAATTTCTTGGTTTCTTCATTATCAAAGGATAAGAGGAAAGGGGGGAATGGCTCAGGAAAAAAAAGAAGAAAAAAAAAGAGAGTTAGTGACGAGAAGGAGGCAAAAAGAGAAAGAGGAAAGAGAGAAGATATTGGGGAAGAAGTTCAACATCCTGGTTGCGGTCGCCGTAGCCACTGCCGCCATCCTTGGCCGCAGCCTGACTTCTGGCCACTACACCACCACCACAGCTGAGAAGACGAGTTCCCTTCGCCCAACGCACGACAGACCTCGGGAAGTCCACCACGCTGCTCATGGTGGATTTTACCCGGAACCACCGGCCGTCCAACACTGTCCCCGCCGTAGCACCAGAGCGTCGTTGCCATCCATGCTCGCAGCCAGCTTCATCCGCGCCGGCAGTCGGCATTGCAACTGTCGTTGCCTAAAATTAATGGCCTTGCCGATGAAGACCCCCGTTGTTGCTCCCGAGATGCACCGTCATCGTCGCTGGTTCAAAAGCTTGTCCGCAGCCGCCATCACCACTCTTCAAAATTTCCGCTTGCTCGCCATGACTCAGCCTTGTCCAAGGGATAGGAAGCAGTTCATGAAGGACGCGGTGGTTACCCAAAATGCTTTCGCGACGGCTTACTTCGACTATGTTGGAATTGCTTCCTTGCAGAACACTGGTGCCGCCCTCACTGATTAGGCACATGACAAAGCTCAATTCACGGGTCATTCTGACGCCTTCTCACAAACCCTCGCTGATGTTTTCAATTGCCATCGCTGAAGTTTCCGATCATTGTTCAATTCCATCTCGAGCGCGGCTGAAATCAACCATTACCATCATTAAAACCAAGCATCCCCGCCCCCGGAGTTGGTCGCCAACGTCGCCGCTGCTCATATCTGTTGCCGGACAAAGGAGTAGTCACATCCGTGCGGCAATCTCCGATTTGGCCACCACTGTTGCTGCAACTGATCAGATTGCTCCTCTCGCTCATAATTCACCGCTGCTGAAATTGCTATTGGACCTACTGCGAGGCCGGAGGGCTAAGCCTACCCTTAGACGATCCGCCGGCATAACTATCGGATCTCGGATCTCGTCACTGAGGTGGGGGTCCTTACCGTCGGGAGAATCGGACCTCCAGGGGATCGAGCTATTCGACGCCGCCGCTTCTCAGACTCGCCGCCGCGGTTACTTAAACCACAGTTGTGGTCGAGGCTCACCACCACCGGCTTAGAAGGATCCTCTTTCAATCTGCCCTGCTTTCGACTTGGGGGAAACAATACGATGACAGACTCGGCCGGGACGCTGGTTGTCGCCATGGTCTAAAATTTCCCACCGTCGCTGGTCTCTTTCCATGGTTGAAGAACGGCTGCCTCCATTTCGGGAGGTGTTCCAATAAAATCTGACATCGCCGCTAGTGATGTCCGCCTTGGTCAAATCTCAACCTACCGTCACCACTGCTAAGTTGCCGAGATCCATCCCCCATCGCCGCTGTAAAATTCCATCTCTGGCGCTAATGTCTACAATTCCAGCTCATTCAATCTCACATCCAAAAGAACGAGACAAGGGAGAGAGTTGCATGTGGTAAATTCTTCACCCTTTTTGATAAAGTTGGAAATGAAATAGAGTGAAGATTGGAGGACATTTCCTGCCAATACATGCATTTTAAGCCATGAATCATGAAAAGGAGTGGGGCATCCCATGTGAGAGGTGGGCAGGTGGCCCACCCATGATATATTTCAAGGGATTCAAAAGAAAATCCCAAGTGATTGAGATGAAGATACGGTACCCAGGGCATTACTGCCATTTAAAAAAAACAATGCTCCTCACATTTGAAAAAGTGGCTATGGTTCTTGGGCCAATTGTAGACGGAAGGCACTCGGGTCTAGCACACTGTTTACTATACCGGTCTTGCTTAATACTTTGCAAAGAAAGGAAGGAAGACTGAGACACAAGCCGAGCTTGGTACGCTGGTTACAACACCGGTCTTGCTCAGTATTAAAAAAAAAGAGGAAGACTGAGACACAGGCCCGACCTGGCACGCTGGTTACTACACCGGTCTTGCTCAGTATAATAAAAAATATTAAAATATGTGACACAGGCCCGGCCTGGCACGCTGGTAAATATCATTCTTGTGCGTGAGACAGGCCAAGAATGATATACACATCGGTCTTACACATATTTTCTCGTAAGTCTAACCCCAATCGAATTGGGTACACCGGTGGCTCAGCTGAGCCCTTATCGGGGACGCCCGATTCTTCAGGCCCTTTGAACAATGCACTCCGGAAGTGGTCTCTACATGACATGAAGATATTTGCATCAGTTAGCCAGGATAACATCGATCTTCGACAAAGTTGCTGCAACATACTTAATTCGTATTAAGTAACATCGATTACTTCGATGTACTAATTTCGCTATGTATCGTTTACTTAATCCGTACTAACATCGGTCTCGACGAAATAACTACTTGAAGCACCGTCGCTTCATCGTACTAACTCCAGTGTCGTATAACTACTCGAAGCATCGTTGCTTTATCGAACTGACATCACTCTTGTTACGATAGTTATTCACGCGAATTTTAACCACCCTAACACTGAGCTCCTCGGTAAAGATAATAATTTTTTGAGCACGGCATAGGCCGGTCAAAAAAAATGTTGTACATATTATTTTTTGCAGGAAAAATTTCTGATTCAAGAAATTAAAGAATTAATGAAGACTCGGAAGACTAGCAATAATATCAACCGGCCAAGAATCCAAAGTACGAAGGCTGAAGCTATCACTCGGAGGACTTGTTTACTTTTTTAAGTTGATGATTCCCACAACTTAAAAAAGTGGAGGACTTCTTGATGGGAAATAATATGTGGCTCGGCCCACATTTCCCAATTATTTACGAAGGACAGTCAAACCAGGCCTGTTTAATAAAGTGGAGGAATAATAGAATATTTCTCCGTAGATGCTCCAGCTACTCCTATAAAAGGAGGGCTCCCCCTCAATGTGAAAGGAGGCCAATTTCACTCCTCTCCTGCCAGTTTCTCTTTCTAGATATTTTTAGAGTATATTTTTCTTCTTCTTCAAGAGCTTCTAGCTCCACCATTAATGGCTTCTAAGCATAAATCATGTACCGTGTACACACCCCCGATATTAATAAAAATCCCCCGTTGGCAAGGTACCGCCAAAAAAGGCTCGTGGTTTTCTCCGGATTTGGGTTTCCATGTAAAAATTCCTGTGTATATATTTTGGTGTATTTTTTAGACCAGTTTATCATTTTTAGCCGGGATAAAAACGATATACCGGTCGATAGTTTACACCATCAACCTCCGTCTCAGAGTATTTTGTTCAGTTTTGACTTTTTCCAGTCAATCATTTTAAACATTTGACCTTTAATTAAATAAAATACTACCTTCATCCCCGAGTATTTGTCCAGTTTTGACTTTTTTTGATCAACCATTTTAAACCTTTGACCTATAATTAAATAAAATATATATTGTATATTAATTAGATAAATAATTTTTTAAAAATATTTGATATAATAAATCTAATAAAATTGTTCTTATATCATTTTATTTAATTTGAGATCAAAGTTTACCAATTTTGACCAAAAAAAGTCAAAAGTGTACACATACTCAGGGACAGATGGAGTATGTATTACATATTAATTTGATAAAATAGTAGTTTGAAAATATCTTTTATAATAAATTTTAAAAACTATTTTTGTATCAATATGTAATATTATTTTTATTTAATTTTGTGTCAAAATTTATCAAATTTGATTGAAAAAATCAAAATAGACAAATACGAGGATTAACAACACAACAATAATACAAGAAAATAAAGAGACTGTTTTAGAAATGTTTTTACAAGGTAGGTAAAACACCTACTCCATACTATACAATCATAAAGATGAATAGATATAAAATTTTACACACAATCTATATATATATATATATATATATATATATATATATATATATATATATATACATATATATATATATATATATATATATATATATATATATATATATATATATATATATATCAATGGTGGCTGGGGAAGATACGAAGGTGGAGGACATAGAGGAGCATGATCTCGAAGATGGCGAAGAGGACAGAGTGTACAATAATGGAGAGGGCGCTGGTGCAAAAGTTCCCGAAGTCGACCGGCCGGCATCTCCCCGGAACCTGGAAAAGCAGTCCCGGTGAAAAAAACACGAACAATACCACCGATATCAGCACCGGCCCCCAATCCATCATCTTTTTTTTAAATTTATGTATATATTCACTCTCTCTCTCTCTCTCTCTCTTAATCAGCTCTCTCTACTAATATAGTATATGTATGTATAATGATGCACAATATGCTTTGAATTGATGGTAATTAAGCTTCCCAATCTCTCCTATATATACTACATACTTCCTACCTATGAGCTCATTAATTGTAATTATTATATTATTAATTACTCACCCAGTCCAAAACTTTCTTTTCTCATTTTGACTTTGACACGGAAATTAAGAGAAATTAAAAGAATAAAAACTTTACATGTAGTGTCTTTGATGTGATGAAATAAAGTGAATAGTATAGATAAAAACTGGGAGTATAATAATACATTCATTAAAAGTTTTTTGCCAAAATAGAAAATAAGAAAGAAATTTTAGAGCAGCCCAAAACGAAAAGTGAGGAAGAAATTAATGGACGGAAGAATTATTAAAAAGGAGCGAGCAAAACGTATCGCTCTCTCTCTCTCTCTGGCGAAATACTGAAACAATTATAAAATATACTCCCCCCGTCCCGGAGTATTCGTCAAGTTTTGACTTTTGGAACTGTTCATCTAAGCACTTTGAATCATCAAATTCTCTCAATGTGTAAGCCTAAATATAGTCATGTGTGATCTTGTTTGATTTGTTTAACATATAGATTATTAATATATAATTTCTATAATTTTTTAATATACAAATTACAAGATAATGGAATGAAGAAGTGTATTGGATGATGTGTAAAAATGAAAGTGGACAAATACTCTGGGACGGAGGTAGTAGCAAAAAATAAAAATATGAATTTTATGTTTTTATCTTAAGGTAGGATCTATATTTCATATTTTTTTCTTTCGCAAAAAAAAAACTTTTCAAAGAAACGAAAAATGTGCTCCCTGAAAACGAGTTTCGATATTGTTTCTAAATATGACACACTTATTCTATTTTATTATAAAGTAAGGCCAAAATTAGAAAATATTATCAAAATTAAACAATTTTAAGGCATGCCTATTTTCATTTTTGAAGAGTATTATGGGACGGAGGAAGTATACAATTCATAGTATATAACTTTTGTAAAATGTCAATATACAGTGCTAGATTGTCATAGTGTAATAATTTTATTTTAGATAAAAACGTATCACTCCTATTTTGGAAATAAGAATTACTATATTTTAATTCTATTTTGGGTGAGTTATGGCTCTTATTTCTAAAATAAGAGTGTTACTTTTTCTTCTCAAAATAGAACGATTATATTGCTCTGTGACAACCTCGCTTTTATGTTGGCATTTTATAGTGCTTTTAATTAGTATTGTATCTTGGCATTATATTCCCATTTCTAGAAATAAAATTATAAAAATATGAAGTTTTTATTTTTATTCTTTCCCTATGTTATACTCATATTTTAATCTTTCTCCTTTAATTATTATCTCTTACATCTTTTACCTGCAGTTGAGATTTGTGGTAAACATAAAAAGTAATTTTTAAAAAATACACATTACTTAATATCAGCGAGTATTCCCTCTGCCCTAATTCAAATCATTGATTTCTCTGTGTACGATGTTTGACTGAAGTTATGATACGATATCGTCGTATCGGGATAGGGAAGGATTTCGAGCACCTTCGAGCTCCAAGAACAAAAGAGGCGAGAAAGAGAGAGAGATTGGGGTTTAGGAGAAAGTATTTTCTTTATTCATTGATTGATAATACTATGGCGATGGATACATTTATAGGCTCCAATTCTAAAGAATCTTAATAATAAATGGTAACTAAATAAATTAAGAATCCTAATTATAAAAGGTAACTAAATAAACTAGGAAACTAAGTAATCACCTAACACATATATTATTCCCTAATAATAGTTAACTAACTAAAAATAATGTCTTACCATAATAATAACAACAACAAAAACAACAACAACAACAACAACAACAATAATAATAATAGTTCCGTAACACTCTCCGTGCCTTGAAAACCAACTTGTCCTCAAGTTGGAAATCTGGAAAAAATGAGGAATCATGCGTTGTGAACGGATATCCTCCGGGATCAAAGACCTTTATGAATGGAGCATCAAAAGAATCGACCAAGCTCAAAGCATTCAGAACTCCAAACAAACAACTCCAGAGAACCAATACAAAGAAAATCCTACCAGCACGCGTTACATCCCCAAAATCATAAAGGATAACAACGTCACTTTCTGACGTCCCAAATGTTTCCGTGCATCCATAAAAAATGACACCATCACTTGAATATTTTGCTTGGACTGTGTGGGCTCGTTGATCGTCACCAGAAACAGCAACAACAATATCAGCAACGATAATAGGAACAACATCTATGAGATCAATAATAAGATCGTCATCGGGAACACCAACAGGATCTATAAAAGTTTCCTTTTCAAATTCTTGGTCCTGCAAAGTTGTGTTCTACACAGGTACTGTAGGGGCCGGATCTCGTGGAGTGCCGATGAGTTTCCTTATAGAGCACATCATGGCTGTTTTGAAAATGCATAACTCTATAGGAATCAGGCTCGGCATAATTGGGAGACCACGAACTAAATCCTGTATTAAACAAGAGGCCTCTACGGCGAACGCATATACCTCGGAATCATATTTTGGTTGACCTTCAATTGGACGGAATGCTTGATGTTTCTTTATAATTTCATCCACTGTATCTTTAACTCCACACACGCCTTCATAAAATTCAACTTGTCCCCGTAGAACTTGTTGGTCATGTGTGCATCAATTTTCCCGTAGCGGAGGCTATGTGGGCCAAGTCACAATCGAATGTTGTGGGCGCTTGTGTGTTGAATGCACTATAAGGCTAGGGTATGCGCCTCTTCTAACACGAATTGGTTTTAGAAGAGTTGGTAGCGCCTAAGGTCCTACAAGAATTGTTGGGATTCCTCCAAGTCCCACACTGGAAGTATATGAGTAAATGAACCAAAATATATAGGTTCACCCAACCCCATTAGTATGAGGCCTTTTGGGAGGTGCCCAAAAACAAATCCGTGAGGGCTTGGCCCAGAGCTGACAATATCATACTAATGCAGGGTTGGGGTGAGGCGGGCTATGTACTGTGAAAAAACTCGGTGTGACGGTGTAACAATAGGACCAAGACCAAGAAAGAGGATCTGCAGGTGGTGCCTTGTGTCGAAAGTCTTCCCGACAAGATGAGGTCGGGCGGCGTGTCCCGTGAAGTTATAGCCACGGAGGTACAAGATGATTTTGCGGATCAAATGGTGTATCCCAGCGAAGGAAAGATCTGCGGTTTGAGCCTTGCGTCGAAAGTCTTCCCGACAGGAGGTCGGGCGGCGTGTTCCGCAAAGAGTGTGCGGCGGTGTAAGATGGTTAGCAGATAAAAAAAGGAAAAATGGATTCTTGGTAGAGGGGAGGTCGGAAGTTGTGTGGTCCTTGGTTGAGGGGAGGTTTGTTGGGATTCCTCCAAGTCCCACACCGGAAGTATATGAGTAAATGAACCAAAATATATAGGTTCACCTAACCCCATTAGTATGAGGCCTTTTGGGAAGTGCCCAAAAACAAATCCGTGAGGGCTTGGCCCAGAGCGGACAATATCATACTAATGCGGGGTTGGGGTGAGGGCACGCGCAGTCCCAACAGAACTTTCTCGAGTAAACCAAGAACTTTGTCCAACAGAGAATCCATTGTCAAAAGAAACACCACCACACAAAAATATCACTAAAAAATAGTAATAATACCTCAAATCTTGTGTGAAGGACTTTTACCAATATATGGGTCTTTGTTTTTTTGGGCGATCAACTTGGGACAGTAGAAAGCTTCTTAGGATTTTTTTGTGAGTTCAAGAATGAAAGCACCAATTGATACGATATCGTATCAGGATAGGGAAGGATTTCGAGCTCTAAGAAGAAAAGAGGCGAGAAAGAGAGAGAGATTGTGGTTTAGGAGAGAGTATTTTCTTTATTCATTGATTGATAATACTATGGTGATAGATACATTTATAGGCTCCAATTCTAAAGAATTTCAATGATAAATGGTAACTAAATAAATTAAAAATCCTAATTATAAAAGGTAACTAAATAAACTAGGAAACTAAGTAATCACCTAACAAATATATTATTCCCTAATAATAGTTAACTAACTATAAATAATTCCTTACCATAATAATAATAATAATAGTTCCCTAACAAGTTATTTTCAAGATAATTTATTTGAGATAGAGGTAATATTAAAAGTTGGATAGTTTCAAAATAACTTAAATCATTGATTTTTTGTTTTGGTGTTTGCCCCAATTTAAAGTCATGAGATTTAACACGTTATTTGAATCGTAACATCTATTTTGGGATGGAGAAAGTATTAAAAAATTAATTTAATGATTACTTCCTCCCTTCAAATTTAAGTTGCATGTTCACTATTTACATGGTAAAATTTTATTCACTTTCATTACTTATTTTCGGTAATCATTTAATAAAATGATACATAGTCATATCACTTCTTGTTATATAAAATTTTAAAATTAATTTTTAGATATATAAACTTTATTTTTAAATTCTCAGCAATTTTTGTATAAAAATGATTTTTAAAAAATGATTCGTGATGTAACGATGTAGATATGTACAAAAAGATACGTAGGGAATGAAACTTATCAAAATGATGATAGAATAAGAGGAATGCGTGGCATATTCAGGAGAGAACTGTTGTTTTATGTGGACGCCGAGTGTAATATATGGAGGTATATTTTACATTTTGTAAATAATAATACTAATAATAATACTTCGTACATAATAAATAATAATAATAATATTATTATTATTATTATTCTAGTTATCATCAATATCAATATATACTATTCTTAAAAGCAGGGGAAATTTTTTCCGCCCAAACGCACCTACATTGTGAACCGTCTATTAGCGTCAAGATCTTGATCCACGGCCATTATTCATCTTTAGAACGTTTCCATGTATAATTGTGCTTAATAATTACTCCCTCCGTTCCACAAAACACTTCCGTTTTAATTTTTTGCGCACCCCATAAAATATTTCTATCTCATCTAAAATGTCTAAAATACCCCTAAAACAACTTCTACCCGCAATAAACTACATAGTGGGATATATTTTAGATATTTTAGGTGGAAGTAAAAGCGTTTAATGAGGTGCGCAAATATTTAGGGCGGAAGGGTTTTAAGGAACGGAGGGAGTAATAATGTTTACATGTGTAATGATTAATAATAACTGTGCATATGACGTACTCCAGGTATTATATTATGGAATTTTTAATAATATATCGTGTTTAATAATATTAAAATAGAACGCTCACGTGTTTAATAATTTATAATTATTAAACGGTTGAATATTTTTATATACATATATTATTTTTCTTAAGCATGTATTATGTTGAAATAGCAATAAAAATACTAAGCTAAAAAGGTAAGAATGGAAATAGTTTTGAAATAACGTTTATTTTTAGGAAACTTTTTGTACACTATTGCCCAATATATCTTTTATATAATTTCAATTTAATTATGGAAAGGTTTTAATAGCTTTTAAAAATTTTACGCTTAACTTTCAATCTTATGGTAATATATTACCTTTTATAGAGATAATTAATTTCACTTACGGCACATTATTACCTTTTAAAGAGGAAACAAATTTTTATTACTTTTTATGAAAATTTTGTTTATAAACTAAAATATAAATTATTAAAATAAATATAAATAATGTTAATTTTTTACCTTTGATGTTAATTTTTTTGACTCCAAAGTCAACTAAATTTGCACCCCGCAATTGACGTGGTTAGAAGGATGAGTTGGGGTCGGAACCGGGTGGAGGGGTTTACCGGAGAGCTAGAGGGGTTAGGAATTATCAATTTTGCGAATGGAGCACCGTAGGTGTCCCAATTGGGTGAGTAGCTTTCGTAGCCACTCTTTTTGAGTGGCTCTAGAACCCAGCCGTTGATATAATTACGTTATATTAATATTCCATCTGTTCGGAAATGATTTTCTCATTTGACTTTTCGCGCTCTCCAATTTATACTTTGACCATTAATATCTACATTTATACATAGATATATTTTATGTAAATTTAATATTTCAAAACTACGTTTCATAAGGAAACTATTGATATTATATTTATATCGAAATACAATTTGTATTTTTTCCATACATCAAGGTCAAAGTTTACAAACTTTGACCAATAAAAATCATGGAAAGATCATTTCAGGAGGGAGGGAGTACCTTTTTTGGAAATATATTATTTTTGGAAGAAATACATTATTACCTAGCCTTTTCGTCAAAATACTAATAAAAATACTAAAATAAAAATGGTAAGAATATAAATAATTAAACAAAGATGAGTGCATTTTATGTACCATACATTATTATTACGTTTTCATTGAAATAGTAATAAAAAAATAAAATAAACATGGTAATAAATGTTTTTATTATATCACTTCCAATTTTGTAAAAATCCGGTACTAAACAGAAGTTTATATAAATAAATTATTTTATATTTTGTTTCCTTTTCGGAAACCATTTACATATTTACGTTATATTATTACCTTTTATGAGGTGCAATTGACGTAGGTGGGGTGATTAGTTTGGGTCGGGACTTGGCGGGGGGTTTACTGGGGGGTTAAGGGAGTAGGAATCATCAATTTTATGAACGGAGCTCCGTAGGGGGGCAGTGGCTTCCGTGGCCACTGGAATCCAGTATCCATGAAATCATCAATTATTTTATATTTTGTTTCCTTTTCGGAAACCGTTTACATATTTACGTTACATTATTACCTTTTATGGAAATATATTATTTTTGGATAAAATAATTATTACCTTTTCGTCGAAATAGTAATGAAAACAGTAAAATAAAAATGTTAAGAATATAAACAATTACAGAAAGATGAGTGTGTTGGATGCACCATACAATAATAACAATAATAAATGTGTATGGTGCCATTAATTATGGTATACCGCAAAATAGACGCCATTACATACTAAAAAGTTTTCATTTGTTAAAGGACTAGGTTTGTTCTGATAAAATTATAAATTATAAAAAAAGAGAAGTCATTAGTTATAGTGTGTCCCAAAATTATACTTATTATTATGAAAGGTCTGACAAGGCTTATTGATACATTTCCCAAAAGAAGTCAAAGTATTTTTTAATAAACAGTTTTCATTTCTTTAATAAAAAATTTTAGTTTTTATTAATAAGCTAAATTTACTATACCTTATTTTTGTTGAAAAATTACAAAAATACATGTGTATATCGTAAATCTAATAATAATAAGAATAATAAAAATAATAATAAACATGATAATAAGTGTAATAATAATGACAAACGTACGTAGAAGATAATTATACCTTATTTTGGTTGGAAGAATATAAAAAATATATATAAGTGTGAGATAATATATGGTAAGTGTTGAATTTAGAAATGGTAATTTGTCTTTTATTTGGTCAATTAACAACGATTACTTGCACATGTTTATATGGTAATAATAATAACAATAACAATACTAATAAAAAATAATAATAATAATAATAATAATAATAATAATAAATGTGAATGGTGCCATTAATTATAGTGTACCCCAAAATAGAGGCGTGAATATTTAAAAAGTTTCCATTTATTACAGGACTAGGTTTGTTCCGAAAATTTTAAATTATAACAAAAATTGACGCCATTTAATAGAAAAAAGGAACAAAAATTTTCATACTATAAATACGGTCATTTTCAATCACTTTCGTAATCAGCCTCTCTATTATTTTTTTTAAATAATATTCCTTTACTTTTATGTGGTATATAAAGCTCTCCATTTTATTATTAGTTCGGCAAGAAAAATGCTAAAAAACCATTAAATATTAACAAAATTTGTGGCCCAAATTTTGATTTGACTTATTTATATTTTTAAAACTATACACATAAATTTAAGATTTAATTGCAGAAAGGATATTATTAGATAATTGGTGATGTAGTTGACATTGAAAATACCAACGACTGATGTTATCTTGGTTCCAGGTTTAAGTGCAAAAACTATGACATAGATTATTTGAAGGAGTGTATATGTTAAATATTGTAATTCAATAATTTTTAATTACTTTGTACCTGAAAATAATAAAATCTATATATTATATTAAATATTAATTTGTAATTTTCAAAAATGATCTTAATCTAATAACGTAAATATGACCCGTGCAACGCACGGGTGTAGTATGAGTTAACTCCTTATCCGAAATTGATGACATTCATTTTAAGGAAATTTTTTTGTTCGCTGATGTGGGCGCATATACTTTTGACATGTTTCGTAGGGGTTTAAGGGATACTACATGCATTCATCCTTAAGTCCTACACAGAATTTGTGTTTATCATCTTGAATGCAATATGTTACCATGATATTTTCGGGAGGTTCGGCTGACATTAGTTCTCCATATCATCTTGTGACATGGGTCTCGATTGCAGCACCTGCGGAGCGAGAAATTAATGATTTTTACCCTTCTTAACCCCTCGGTAAATCCCCTACCCCAGCCTGACCCAAACTGACCCTCCACTCACCTACGTCAATTGCACCCTACAAAATTTAGTTGACTTTGGAGTCAAATTTTGATTAAAATAAATAGCACTTGAAAATAAATGAAATGAAATTGATAGAAATGAACAAGATTAAATATCTAAATCCTTATTTTATCTTTTTCTTTTTTCAATATTTGTCCATAAACCTTCTTTGTGATATTCGTGAATGTATCTTGCCTCTATATCATCTACTTGTGAGTCTTGTATACTAACTGAAATAGGAGTCGCTTGATCATATAGACCATCGTCCAACTCAAATGGTGACCTTTTCCCTTGGCAGACTAATTCTTATCTTTAGGATCAACAATGTAATAAGTTTATATCGCTTGGGAGACCATTATAATTGTAATATCCTCGACCACGTCATAGTATGTTTTGTATGATCGGATTGTGTTGAACCTTTACCCCTAGGAATGTATAACGAAGAAGCATTCAATGACACACAACTATTATATATTGTACTCTTGTCATCATGACGTTTTGTATAGAAATAATATTCGTTCATGTAGTACCCCTCGTAAGAGGATACATTTACCGACGACCCATGACTAATGATCTCACATTTTCTGTGACAAGATCAAGAGAATGTACTTTTTGCCAGCGAACATGCTCTTGAAAATATTTCATAAATATGTGGTTGTGCTTGTTGGTCAACCACCTCTCATATTTTTATGGTTCTCTCATCTTAATAGGGACATGTGCTCTTCTAAATACGGACGAACATCATTAAGTTGTTGTAAAGTATAGAGTTGTGCTAGACCAAACATATCAAAGTCAAGATGAATGATGTGATTTCCTATTCTACGTTTTCCCTCAATTCTACCTTCATGGCGAGACTTTGGTATACCTCAATCGTGCACTCCAAATCCAAATATTCGTTGTAGAATTCAACAAGCTCTTCTGTCAAATATCATTCAACAGTACTGCCCTCAAGTGTATACCGGTTCCTCACATACTTTTTCAAAATGCCCATAAATTTCTCTAAAGGATACATGTATCTTAAAAATACAAAGCCACAAAGCTTAACTTCTCTCACCCAATGCACAACTAAATGGACCATGATATCGAAGAATGATAGAGGAAAGAAGTTCTAAAACTCACATAAGGTGGCTACACTTCCTCTTGTAACCGATCCAACATTTCTACATCAATGACCTTACTACAAATTACATTGAAAAAATAACAAAGTCTAGTTATTGGCCCCCTCACATTCATTGGCAATATTGATCTAATTGTCACTGGTAAGAAATGCTAAATTAGTACATGGCAATAATGAGATTTAAGGTCGTTTAATTTTAAATCCTTCATCGATACACGATTCGGAATCAGCTTTATATATTAAGAATTAAGGATAAGGACATAGTGTTTTAACTTGTGCGATGCATTTCGGTGAAATGATTTTTTTTCTGTAATTTATCTAAAGTTTTTCTATGACTTTGTTATTTTGGACTTTAACTCTTACAGTCTGTTTTGTTAGGAGAAAAATATTTTTCCAAGAAATCAGAGTCTCTTTTCCTATGTTTGGTTACATAAGTGGTATGAAGGGCTGTTTTCAATTAGCGTTTTGGATAAAATTTTAACGGTGCAGATCGAATTTGAAAGTGCTAATGCTAAATGCTCTCCGTTGATAATCATTTCAAAATTTTAATGCTAATCTCTAACGTTATTCCTAAACATACCCGAAATCATTTTTTAGGAATGCTGTTATATCTCGAAAATGAACAAATAAATTTGGTTTGCTTTGGACGGAACTTCATTTTCTTACTCACTCCTTTTTATATTATATTTTATTTTATATCTTTTTTCTATTTTTTATTTTATTTGACAAAAAATAAAAATATTTAACTTGATACATATAATTTATATGATTATGTTAATTTTTTCTTTTAGTTGTTTCCTCTTAACTAATTCAAATTTAGAAACACTATAAAGAATATTTTATAAAGAGAGATAAAAATAAATAAAAATTATGATAATGGTCTCTCGTACCCTTGTGGTTTAAAAATTGAGCACCAATGCCCCTTCTTCTCTGGAAAAAATGAGAGAAAAATAGTCCGATGGGATATTCTGTGCTACCTTTTGAAATGATTAAGATTTTATGAATAAGTTTTGAAAATAGACGGGGCAATGGGACATTTCTACCTATTTTCCAAACCACGAGAAACTTTGAAATTGTTTTTATATATTCTATTCAAATTTTTTTTGTCATTTAGTATATAATAGAAGTTTCATGATTTTGTCCCAAAATAGGAGTTTACATTGTGTTAATGTGACATTGTATATGAACATTTCACATTTTTTGGTATTATACATTGGCATGATTGACATTCTAAATACATTTTAATTCCTATTTTCAGAGTAAAAACATGAAACTCCGATTTTGATATATTTTATATGTTTTACTCTTACTTTAGTCTTTTTTTCATTTTTAAATTATAGATATATGATTATCCAGAAATAGAGTAACCGCATACACAATCTTTAATTACTAGTGATTTTCTATATTTAGTCCATAATACTAAGAAACTACATAAATCGTCCTCAATTTGTGAAAAGTATTCAATGAAATGTCATTTAAGAACTATATGCAGAAAAAATATTTTGTCCTAAGGATCACATGAAAAATGAGAGAAGCTCCACATTTTAAATATTGGCCTTAGGACTATGTAAGCATCACTCATGTCCTAAACGACTATTTATGGAATTATTTTCAAACACTGAGGACCATTTATATAATATCTTAGAATTGGAGACTAATTATGAAAAACCACCTAAAATTAGAGACCGATTATAGAATTTACTTTCAAGATTATATTCTTAATTCTCTCTTTGTATTATAATATTATTTATCGATTAAAATAATTATTATTATCATAATAATTATGAAAATTACATAACGCAAGATGTTATATCTATTATCTCTTTGTTTAATTATTTATGAAAATTACATAACGCAAGATGTTATAATTATTATCTCTTTGTTTAATTTACATAGGCAAGATCTATTAAAATCATCGAGTAAAAATTATGAAAATTACATAACGCAAAGATGTTATTTTTAATCTTATATTTTTATAACTTGGTAAACTATAAAATTTGACTTTAAATGATGCAAAAAAATAGATTTAATCGTAATTAAAACTTATATTTAAATTAAAGTATCACCCCGGATTAGCTTTAGTTATGGCAAAAACATAAACATCTAATAAGGTAACTAAGGCATAAAATAGAACCCACATCATTTTTTATGAAAGTTATAAAATGAGTAATTATAACTAATAAAAATATAAAAACAAAATGTAATTATAAAAGCATACTCTAAAAATGACATGATGTGTAAAAAAATGGCCAAGTGTGTTGTCCACTTGTCGAACTCTCGTGAAGCGAGTCTCAAATATTATAGTAAAAGAATGTGAGTCTCTAAATTTAATAAATCAAAACTAAATTTTAAAATCAATTTAATTATATTAAATTTTTATCAAAATTAAATATATAATTTTCATAATTTGTAGTCCAAATTTATAAAATATGACTAAAAAGTCAAAAAAGAAAGATTGTTTAGGGTGGAGGTTGTATAATTAGAAAAAAAATAAAATAATTTGAATATGATACATGATAGATTGATAAATGTGATCAAACAAAAAAAGAAACATGGATAATTATATTTTAATTAGAAAATAATATATATCCAAAATATATTCGATCGAAATATATCCGAACTGAAATATATCCGAAACTGAAACATATCCAAACCGAACTAGAACCGAAGCAAAAATATATATGAATCAAATTGTATCTGAATCGAAATGTATCAGAACCGATTATATTCGAATCATATCTAAACCGACTCGAAACCGAACCAAAACCGAAAGATATATAGAATCGAATCAAAACGAAATCGAAATTAAACCAATCCGAAGTGAAAAAATCCAATCCATAACCGATCCAGTTGACCTGATTAGCACCTCTATTTATACTCATATACCCCGTAGAATGCAAAACAACAAGTACAAAAGAGAGTGTAATGGTTCATATCTTTAGGATCATGCTCTGTATTAAGTATTCCAATACTCCGAGTATCATTCTCTTCATCCATTTTAAACCGGTTTCAAATTAATTAACACATTTTTTATACTCCATTCGTCTGGAAATGTTCTTTTCATTTAACTTTTTACGATTTTCAATATTACACTTTAACCATTAATATCTATATTTATACATAGATATATTTTATAAAAAGTTGATATTTCAAAATTACATTTCATTAAGAATATATTGATATTAAATTTATATCATAATATAATGTATTTTTTCCACAAATCAGAGTCAAAGTTTATAAACTTTGACTAAGAAAAGTAAAATGTGAAAAATATTTCCGAACGAAAGGCGCACATTATTTCTCAATCTACTTTTCAGAGCATACTAATTTTACTCCGTACTATGTATCAAAATTCAGTAACTTTCATTTCTTTTTCAATCCAAGTTTGCATTTGAAACCCTTCGATGAGAGAAATTAGCCCGAAAACGCATTGAAAGATAGAAAATTCATTAATCAAGAATTGAAGCAAGCTACACATTATAGTACGAGTAGTTTGGTACTATAGAATGCCAGAAGTCGGACTATAATACAGAGTACTTGTTTGTAAAAGATAAATACATGTTGCATTATAATACTACCACACAAGTGTCATTAAATAATTCTTAAGCAAATAGAAATGCAGGTTAACACCATTCCTTGTACTGTCAAGATGATTAAGTTAAAGCCTTCAGTTCTCTACTTCCAATGTGGATCTTCTCTTCCAAAGAAAGTCATAAAAGACCCAAAAAAATAATAATGAAAAACCACGAAAGGGTTTAATCAGTGGTTTTATCCTGTGGTGGGCGAGCCCTACTGCTAGATCCAGAAACAGATGCGCCTCCATGCTCTTGAGATTCAACGAGTTGGCGCAGTTGCTCTTGAAGAGCTCGAACCCTCTCTTCCGTTTTACGGAGTTTCATCCCTCTGTAGACAAGCCAAAGGCCTAATCCTCCATACACTGCAATGTACGACCCCCACACGTAAGGGTATGTCTCTGCATTCTCTTTGATCTTGTAGTACCTTTCTTGAATCAATCCCAACAAACTACCACTTGATGAGCCTGTCCCTTGCATCTCCACAGGAGTTGATTGGCCATCGTCTTTTCCTTTTTGCACATTATCCATTCTAGGCAGGAAGCAAGAAAATTTAATTCTAGGACCAACTGCCAATATAATGTCATACTCCATTAGGACTAACTAAAAATTTGGAAATAGTTGCAAACGTGGAATGAACGAATACACATCACTAGTTTCAAGAAGTTGAGCAAAGGTTAGGGGAAAAAATCAACCTCCCCATATCCACGAGCTCATATAGCTCTCTTATATAAGCCATCCATCCCAATTTGTTAAGCTTGTTTTCATTTGTTATCTGTCCCAACAAATTGTGTATGTTTTTATTTATAGTAAGTACTATGTGGATCATAGTACAACCTCACTTCTCTCTATCTACTAAGGATTCTACCTAACACATTTGCAGCCGGGAGAAGCCTTCTTGATTTGTATTTTCTTTCTCAGAAAACCTTATAACTGACACTCTTCATGAGTCATCATTGGGTCGCCTCTTCTATCATGAGAAGGCTTTCTTCTGCAGTGTTCCTCTTTTATTTGAGAAGCCTTCGTAGATTTACTTGGAGACTTTTACGGTTATACCCTCACTCCTTAAGGGTGTGTTTGGATTGAGGGTAATGGAAGGAAGAAGAGGTAAATGAAAGGAGGGAGGCATCCCATCCTTTGTTTGTTAAGTATCTTTACATTTAAAATATATCCCATCCTTTCATTTTCCCTTTCAATCCAAACAAAAGATATTCCTCATCCACTATTATTTCATCCATAATAAAAATTTCCAATCCCAAACACCATATCATCCTTTTCTCTAAAATACTCTCAATTCCCTTCCTTTATTAAACTCGGTAGGAATGGGAGAGTCTCACCTCTATTTATTGAATGCTTCTGATAAGCCTTCTCTAAATCTTTTACAGAGAACTCCAAGTAGGAGTGGATGATTTTTTACTACTTTTGACTCACTTATGCAGATTCAATAGACCACAAAAACTAACAAAACAGATCTGCAGAGAGGTAATAGAGAAATATGCCCTAACACATTACTTGAACAATTGAAGCAGTTTCATTCACATGATTGAATCCAATTAAAACAATACAAAAGTGGATATTAAAGAAAAAGTAAAAACCTGGAAATTGGAGGCGGAGGAGGCTGGGCTGGCGAAGGCGGCGTAGGTTGGCGATGGTGGCTGGGCTCGGGAACTGAGACGACTCGGCGATCAATGGTGGCAGGACTCGGCGTAGGTTGGGGATGGTGGCTGCCCGGCTGGCCTGGGGTTGAAGAAGCCGACCTGCTTCGCCGCCCTCTCGGTTTTGACGGATGTAGACAGAGATGGAACGAGAACCCTGATTTTATTTTTCAAAGTCCATTTTGTACAGGGAATTGAATTGGAAAATATACTCTATGAATTTGGTTAGGATAGAATTAATTTTTCAAATTTAAATTCATTTTTTGTACTATCAATTTTAAATTCACATATTTTTGTGCTACCAAACGGTAGATTTGAAATTGTTGTCCTCAATTCCAATTTCATAATTTAAATTCCGTGTTGCAAACGGAGCGTGATAGTTTTCAAGTATGAGAGTAAGTTTCGAGAATAATACTCAATAAATATATGTTTTTCCAAATTAGTTCTGAAAACTAATTAATTCTCGAGATGGTACTCAATAATTAGACCTGATCAAAGTGCGGGTTGGACCGAACCGAGATACTCCCTCCGTCCTATAATGGTCTTCCCGGTTCGCAAAATGAAGAAAAATCCAAAGTTTTTTCAATCTATTTTATTTAAATATTGGTATAGAAATAAAAAATAAAACATACATATTTAAAAACTACACCAAAAGTACAACAAAACAAGTGGTGACAAGAATATTTTATTTTATCATATAGGCCATTAAAAAACACAAATAAATATAAATTCCTGTGAAGTTGGAATAGTGCTCTGGGAAGATCATTATAGGACAGAGGGAGTACTACATTACGAGAATTTTCTAAACCCGAACCCAGCCGAACCGTATAGCGGGTCTAAGAATTGAAGCCCGAGCCGTATGCATACCCACGGGCTTCGGGCTTCGAGCCGGCCCAGTCCGCATGACAAAAACTTCTAGATAACATAACAAATAATTTTGTAAAAAAATAATGGTCAATATATTAGATGTTAGATATACTAACTATAATGAGTAAAAATAAAAGAACAACTAATATATAATATGTTTTGTTTGATACTTCTACTATATGTACGGAGAAGTATTATTTATTGGAATAACATAACCAATGTGTGATGCGTTGTAGATAACACGGAATAATAAAAATGTATTGATTTTATTTAATATACTTATAATTTAATTTTTTTCTCCATAGAAGGATGTATGTGTGTTTATAATAATTTTAAATAGTATTGTTCTTATTATTATTATTAATGTTGTTATTGTTATTTTATTATAATTATACCAATAATAAATATCTTAATTCATTCAGGCCGGGTCGACCCGTGGATTTGAGCATAAAACTCGAGTCTGACCCTAAAATATTCGGGCCGCCATTTATAAGGCTCAAGCCTGGCCCGTTCGCTAAAATGTCAAGCCCAAAAATGCGCTTTTGCGGGCGGGCCAAATACCTGGGCCCGTGATCGTGTCTATCGGTATTTGAGAATAATCCCCTCACTAACGATCGTTAAAACAACGTTAAAAAGACATTAAACCTT
The DNA here is from genome assembly GCA_003260385.1 of Cuscuta australis. NCBI lineage: Eukaryota > Viridiplantae > Streptophyta > Magnoliopsida > Solanales > Convolvulaceae > Cuscuta > Cuscuta australis. The sequence goes on along the minus strand of NQVE01000209.1, from coordinate 4,055,985 downwards.
ATACTACTTTTTCCAAAATGGTATTTTCTAACTGAGTGTTTTCTCAAATTGGTCCATTTTCAAAATAAAAATATATTAATTATGAAAAAATGTTTTAAATTTTATAAGATGATAATATAGTACTAAAAATTATAAATATAATTTTAGAAGTTTGAAAATAACGTTTTAGATTATTTACAATTAATTAAAAAAATATCATAAAAACAAAATATTTAACAAACGTTGAAGAAAATACATTTAGTTATAAATATTTAACAAAATATTTATGTTTTACTCTTATTTAGTGTAATTTTTTAACGATTATTAAATATTTTATTTACATGATATTCTTCTAAATAATTATAAATCATCAAAAACATTTACTTTAAATTTTATAAAATTATATTTATAGTTTTAAGTATTATATTTTCATTCTATAGAATTTTAAAAAAAATTCTATAATTAATGTATTTTTATTTCTAAAAGGGACGAATTTGAGAAAACACCGAGTTAGAAAGTACGATTTTTAGAAAATAGTATAAAAGTTAATGTTGTTTTAATGTCGTTTTAACGGTCATTAGTTGGGGACTGAACTGAACATTATTTTCAATTAACGGGTATCATCTTGGGATTTATTTAGTTTTAGGCACTAAATTGAAAAACACGTAGTTATTCAGTACCATTTTGAAAATTTACTCTAAATTTTAAGTTAAATTTACTCTAAATAGCGGGAGATAACTCCACAGCTATTTTATTTGATATTAGTGGGGAATAAGTCCGCTGCTATTTTTATTTAGTTTAAAAATTAATTCTAGACTTTCTTTGACCGCCCTTTTTTTATTTTTAATTATTTTCCCGTATATATTCGTGTATTTTATTTCAATTAGCTACGACATTAGCGGTGGAAATAACCCTCACTAATTAAAATTTCAAATAGAGAAGGAATAGTCTTCCACTAATTTGCCTCTAATTAGCAGCGGAGTCATTCCCCGCAAATTATCTATAGGTGAAATTCTAGTACTATTATCAATTATCTTTTTGTTAAGTTAAATGAAAATCAAGAAAAATCAATTTTTAGCTTGGATAATCGATTGATAATCAACTTTCTTTGACTCAGCCTTCACCCTGACTTTCGTGAGACTTTCAGGTGAGCACCAATTTTGGAAATTAATTTTGGTTTTTGAAAATTGATTTTCTTGTGACCGTTGTCCATCCTAATGACTAGTTTGGCTTTCAAAAAGGAAAGTCAACACTAGAAAATTGATTGTCAGTTAAGACAAATGACTTTCTCACAGTTTTCAGAGACCAACTTTTGATTTGGTTGAATTAAACAATTCCAATCAACTCAAATCATCTGCAATGCGTTTTAAAAAAAAGAATCTCTCACACACGAGTCATACCCACCCACTCTCAAGAGTCCATTTATGTGGACTGGTGATGACCAGACGCGACATTCTATTTGACTCCAAGACATACTCTCTTTTTCTTGACTCTCTCCCACTCCAATTATTCCTACATATACTGAGCATATGTAGGCCGTTTTTTCCTAACCCATCAGTTTCTCCCTGTCGAAATTCGGTCATCAGTTCCCGGTGTCGGAGGATCTCTGTTCAACTGTCGTCGGAGCGTTATCAGTTTCCTTTCCGATCCTCACCTCCGCCGCCAGTGATATGTCTCGCAGATTCCGAGCTAAATTTGGATGAACATGATTACATTCCATTCATTGATAATTTGTCACACATAATTATAATTATAAAAAGGTTTTCCATATTTTGTCCACTATATCAAATACTCCCTCCGTCCGGGGATGATGTTCCCATTATACGTTTTTTTCCGTCCGGGAATGATGTTCCCATTCTATTATTTTATCTCTAATCTCCCTAAAATACCCCTCTCATTTAATATCCTCACATTCACTCTTCCTATCTACCCAACCTCCCCACCTCCCCAATTAAACGCTCTCGCCCCCTCTTTAGATCTAATCCACCCTCTCTCTGTCGGTTCTTCTTCTCTATCAATCCCTAGATTACGCTCCTTCCTCTCCCAGATCTATACATCTTCGCCTGAATTCATGGAATCCGATTACTTTCTTTACGATTCCATCATCCCTGAGACGGAATTTCAGGACATTGGAGTTGAGGACGAGGTGATGTCTATGAAGACTGCTACTAGCATTGTCTGAGAGCAAAAGTACTATGATGAGCTTTACCCCTACTTTCTCATATGCCTCTGAGTACAAAAGTATATGCACCTAAAATCAGCAATGATGATGTGGGATATGTTTTTGAGACTGATATGTTGGCTGTTGTTTATATGTGAACAAAATTACATTTAGAGCAGATTGTGTGTAGTTATCTTAATGTGAGTACATATATAGCAGTGTATAAGCAGGTGAAAAAACTAAAAAAAAACCAATCTACCTAATGTGGGTACCACTTACATTATTTGGTTACCTCTTAACAAAAAACAAAAACCCAAAAACCAAAGATGCTTACAACATTGGATTCAGTTCAACTCTGAAGAGAAGTACTCATCACCCTCTTCATTGTTGAACTCAACCATGTCTGCATTGATAGCCCCATTCTGTTCTCCCAGCAGTGTTGATGTCTTCTGATTAAGCCTAGGTCTATGCTCAAGGAATTAGGTAGTGTCCCTACCCTTACTAGTCTATCTTTTCCCATATGTGGTAGTTTGTAGTTGTTGCCTCCTTCATGTTCCATGACTTTAGTTAAAACCGGCTGGTAACTCAACCACACCCTGTTTAGGGTTTCTGGACTTAGAGCATTATATGCTCCTTCCACTGCTTCTAACAGTTCAGCCACTGTACTTGGAGCACACTGGTCTTTTAAAGATTGAATTGCTCTGAAAAATCCAAGGTCTAGGACATTTATGTCTGGGGAGTTGGGGGGTTGGTTACATAGGGTGATCTGAAATCCATTGTTGTTACCTGTTGCCATAAAGTCTGTGTCTATTCCTTGAATGTGTGGCCTTGCATTGTCTTGTTAAATCTGTATGATTTTGGATAACTTTGATGGCCACTTTTCTTGGATAGCTGGAATTACTTTATTGATTAGCATATCCTTTGTGATTTGTTTGGTAACACTGGTGATTGGTTTCACCTCTACCACCCCTCTTTCCGTGTTCTTGCTCTTCCTTTTTGGCTTGAAGTCTTTCTGTGAAATGAAATATCCCTACTTTTCCATCCCACAATAGTTCTCTATTCTCCCCAAAAAGTGGTCTCCCAACCACACATAAGAACATAACTTTTGCTACGAATCTTTTTTATTTACATGCTCTGTATGGATCTTCCTCTTCTGGAAGGAGATAAAATTTCTCGGAGGTTTTAGACATAAAGAACCATTTCTCATTAATGTGCAAAACATTGTGAAAACTCTTAAACTTAGGGCTGCTGGGAATGATATCAGGTTCCATCTGATCTAAACAGAACCTTAAACTTGAAATCTTATTAGCTTCTGTAAGGTATGGTTTGATAGCATTAAAATGGCTCCTAAGCATACATCTCTTTACCCACTCATGAACTGTGGACTTAGGCTTCCCAATTTGGCTGCTGCTAATGCTCTCATATTGGTCATCTTTCTTAGGGGAGTGTCTGCAACTACTATTAAATCCATGAAAGCCCTTTTCCTTCCGCTGTTTCTTGCAATCCTGCTTCTCACATCAATGGCAACCCCACCCTCTAAATGTTTTTTTTGCAATAGCCCATATCTTGCTGACTGTTTTTCTACAGACATTAAACTCTGAAGCCAGTTTGTTTATTTGCCCATACTGAGCTGAAAATGTACCATCAGGATTCTCTTTGCAATGAGTTAGTAGTGCATCACTAATCAACTGCCTTGTTGTGTTCTCCAAATTCTTGGAGTTTATGTCTAAATTCATTTACCTTTATATCTGCAGGCCACCAGGAAAAAGAGAGGAAAAAAGAAAAAAGACCAAGAAATTGAAAAAGGGCATGAAGAAGAAGAGGGGTAGATTTGGGTGCTGTGACTGGTTGCTAAAAGGGGAATATGCTTGAAGATTGTGGCAGCTAAAAATAGAAAGTGCTGAAGTGTGGGAGGTTTTAAAGTGATGTAATAACCCATTTAATGGGTTTTAGGTGTAGTTTTGGGTGGGTAGTTAAAAAAGGGAGGGAATATAAATTCTTTTGGATGTTTTGGTTTGTAAAGTACAATTTCTCCACTTTCTCCCAATGATTGCAAATAGTGAATTCTACGTCATGTTCCATCCGCCACTTTCTCCTCTTTCTTATCCTCATCCCTTATTTTTAAAGCAAGGGTATATTAGACATTTTAAGGCCTTTTTCCACCCCTCTTAAAAATGAGGAAAAGTCAAACCGAGAACATCATTCCCGGACGGAGAGAGTATTACTTATATGGTCTCTTTTTATATTGATGTCCGTTAGATGGATAATACAATGATAAATGATAATTACTATGAATGTGGATTAGTATTTCGACAAAAGACCACGTCTATAGAATATGATTGTAGTAGAAAGTGACTGAATTAACAAATTTTAACTGCAAGGTCAAAATTAACTTGTGAGATCCAATTGAAGGGGGTGGTGGTGTACTCGGGTCGCGACAGGGTGGGGGGACCGAGGAGGGAGGGGAGAAGAAACTGTTAATTTTATAAACGGGGCACCAGAAAGATACCAATAAAAGAAAGATGATCGAGATAGCATTTGATTGCAGAAAACTAAATATGAAAAATCTTTGTTATCAAAGACTAATTGTGAAATTTACTTAAAAATTAATTATATTGAAGAAGAGGATATGAAGAAATCGAAGAGAAGTTCTAATCGTATCAAAATTAGAGAGATATAAAGCATATGTTTTTTATTGAAAAGGAACAATTAATAAGGAATAGTGGAGGATACATCAACATCAAGATTAATAAACCCTAATCAACATCAAGATTAAAAATAAAATAGAAAAGTGAAAACTATTTATACTCTGTATAACCTAATTTTTATATATAAAATTTGAGAGTTGGACATATTGAATTGCACATGTGGCAGGTCTACATGACAATTTTTTTACAAATCATCCGCCACCTTTAATGACTTTGATAACATGGCAATTATGACATGTGGCATGCTTACTATGCAATTTTTTGACATGTTAGCACGCAATGTCATTAAGTGATATTTAAAAAATTAGTTAACAAAAAATATATTTTATGAAAATTAAGTTTTGTATTGGTTACACACAAATTCCTCAACATAATCTCGTTTAAAAACTTTTCTATCATAATTAATTGTAGGAAAATATTTAAATTAAATAATATATTTTGCTATTGAAAAAAAGAACTCATATTCAAAAACAATAATCAAAACAAATAAATTTATTCTAATAACAGATAGATTGGTAGGACTAAAGAAAATTACATGTGAATATTTGTTATTACTTTGAATTAATACTAATTGGAAAGATTTTCTCATTTTTGAAAAAGATAAATAAATATACAAAAGGAAAGGGGTTTTTATTAGCATATTTATTTAATAGAGCATTAATTTTATTCCGTATATATTAAAAGAAATCTCAGTCAAATAACAAGTATTTTCTATTTTAAAATTAGTTTTTTCATTTTTAAATTATTATTTTCCATTACTAACTTTGTAGAAGTTTTCAAATTCATGTCACAAAATTACTATTTTCTATTAATAACTTTGTAAAAGTATGAAGACTTGGTACACGGGTATTTATGTGTAAGAAAACAAATATTAATTGGTGTTCATAATCGAAATATTTATGGTATGATATTAATTGTTATAAGTATAATTACTATTAAATACAATTCTTGGAAATAGAAAATATGCTTATTTTGAGTCACCCACAAATAGTTTTGGAAAAACTATAGGAACTCCTGGTAGATGGAATTTTATTTGATCTACGGAGAATATTGCGGAATCAAGGTATTTCAATATAAAGATATTTTTTAACGTATTAATCCATATGAAATGCATTATATGAAAATAAATTTTTTTAATTGAACATGACATATAAATGAATTTTTCAACTTTTTCTTTACAAAACATATAATTTCACAAGAAGACCTAAAGAATTTGTGTCTAATTCAGATTGAAAATTTCCTTAATTGAATGGACGGTCTTTAAAAGAATTCAGTGGTATGCCATTTCGAGATTACAATCCACTTAATAGATATCAAAATAATTTCTTGGTAGAGGAGTTGATCTATCACAAAGTATAATCATATGAGATTAATCACTAACGATGAATAGATTTATTGTTGAGGCATTGAATTTCATAATGAGAGATATAATAAGCTTCAATAATAATTTCATAAATGAACCATTTGGAAGAAAAATAGTTGTAGTCGGAGGTGATTTTATCTGAATTCTTTCAGTTTTACTCATAGCTTTGAGAGAAAAAAATTATAGATGCTACAACCAATTCTTCACAAATGTGGTTGAATTGTATTTTAAAGTTTATATGTTGACCAGGAATATGAGATTGCATTTATCTACACCCTCTTGCACAAATAGAGACACAAGTTTTTTATGATTGGATAATCAAAGTCGAAGATGGAAAACTTGGACAAGTGATCGGTGGAACTACTAACGTTGAAATCCCGCCCGAATAATTGATTCTTGAAACAAGTTGTTCCCTCAAGAATATAGTGAACTTCACTTATCCGAACTTATAAGAGAACATGAAAAATTATTCTTTTTTTAGGATAGTGCACTACTAACACCCACGCTCGAGTCTGTTGAATGGTAAATGAATTTGTCATATCCCTTATTCTAGGAGGTGAAAATGAGTACTTAAGTTCTGATTCTTCATGCCAAACAGAGTTATGTGTAGTTGTTGAAGATGATTGGATAACAATTGAGTTGTTTTTAAATAAATTAAATGTTCGCAGATCCCAAACCATAAAATAGTTTTTTTAAAAGGGGATATTGATTATGTTATTGAAGAACACATTGACCAAATCTTTGGATTGTGTAATGGTAGAAGATTAATTATTTAAGAACTATGAAAGAACATTATCAGTGCAATTGAGATTTCAAGAAGTCAAAACTGGAAAAAGAATTACATACTCTGAACAAATTTGGTATCATCCGATACAGAAGTATCCTTGAAATTCGAGATAAAAATATTCTCAATAATCTTATGTTTTGTTATGACTATTACCAAAATTTAAGATCAAATGTTGTCTTTTGCTGTATTATTTTTCACCAATTCAGTATTTACTCATGATCAGCTTTATGTTAGTCCTTCACGAGTAAAGGCAAAGAAATGATTAAAATTTTGGTTCTCGATGATAATGGAAACCCTTACAATCATACCAAAAATATTGTGTACCCTGAAATCTTTCAAAAATTTGAAATTAAAAAAAAATCAAGTACACTTTCAATTTCTCAAATATAATTTATTTCACTTTATCGTTGGTTTCCATTAATTAAAAATCGTGTTAAAATATATTTACTTGAATCTGGAAAATATATTGAATTGAAAAAAATTTAGGATCGATAAAAAATGCGTTCGATCCCGTGCATCGCACGGGTCTAAATACTAGTTAATTATAAAAAAAGGAGACAAAATTAATTTGGTTTGTGCATTCACGGAGAAGCATAAGGCTGTGCTACCTTCTCGATCTTCCCGGTGGTGATGATCGACTTCTTCTTGTAGGGACAAGTTTGGAGAAATTTTTTACATGGATTTCTTTTTTAGCTATGTTCTTCTCTCCTATGATCCAAACTCATATTCTATGGACATTAATGTTGGGATTAAACACAAAACACACATAAATTTTTGCGAGAATCAAGAAAGAACGGAACATAAGCGACACACAAAAATTTAACATGGTTCGTTTTCTCTAATTCACGATTGCAACAGGAGGAATTTTATTCACTTGTCGTGTCTACCGAATTACATGTACAAGGTGCACATATATAGGAAGAAACCTAGGGCTACGAAACTTGTTCCCCAAGAAACAAGACACAAGTGAGCTAAAAATAGACCGAACCAATTCAAGTCAAGCCCAAAAGATATCTAGCCGCCACAAACCCAACATTCTCATGCTCGGAGGCTTGATAATAAACTGTCATCTACTACGATCTCTTGTACATCTAGTAATCTTCCTCAGCTCTCTGGCTGTAATGGCCCTCTCATCAGACAACTGAAAGCCCCGTTGACGTAACACCCCAACCTGCGTAACCTGAATGCTCGGATTAGCGAACTGGATTGCCCCTAAATTGGTACCCAAACACGACTTAATTTTCAAAACAATTCAAATAATACTTCAAAATATAGTTCAACATTCAATCGGAGTAATATTTAAAATAGTTGCAGAAGCTTAAAACATTATTCAAAACACGACTTGGGAATCACTCCTGTAAAAGTAATAAGTTACTTAAATAATAATTAATAACTCAAAATGATAAAGAATCGCCACGCACATCTCTGCATCCTCATCGCCCTCCGGGATTGGCTCCAAGTTCCTCATTCCCTAGATTACCTACGTGCAACAAAAGAACAAACAGTACGCCCTCAGCATTGAAGCTAAGTGAGAAATATTTAACATAGAGCTATACTTATAGATGATCTCACTAGCCCATATCATCATACGATATCATGCACATAAACATACATATCAATAACATAGCAGTATGCAAGATATAACATGCATATCCAAGTCATAATAGTTTACAAGATACAACTGACGATGACACAAGAATTAAGTACTTTCCTTTTTTGTTTATGTTACTTCCTTTATTGTACTTGACTCTCAACCTATGCTAGGTCAAAGCTTATCTGATTTTAACTTGCCTATGGGAGTCATGACCTTCCCCTTCGGAATGAAGGTCACACTCAAAACCAACTCGGGAGTACCTCGTTAGATGGGTGAGATCCATACCCCTTTCGGAATCACAGTTCATAGATCCCCATATGCACGTTTTTATCCGGACAGTCATTGGACCCAACAGGTACCACATAACTCTAACTTACTAACTTATGGCATACCTTGCCACTAATCCATTCAGGTCAGTCTTTAGAGTTCTTCTAGGTGTTTTGTTGAATATCCATTAACAATTCATGATACAACATTCATACATCATGCAAGCATCATCCACATAACCAATATACTCAAACATCGGTCTAACACTAGGTGTTGACACCCATGTTTACCGTCATGCAACAAACAAAGTCTCGGAACTGATCCTTGATGTAAAATACAAACCAGCAAAACCCTTTTAAGTACCTCACGGTACCCTTAACGATAGGGGGTACCAACCCCATGTTACAAGGATACCGCCCCACGATACGTGGGTACCGTCCGGTACAAGCTTTACACTCACCCGGTAAGCCTGTCATGGTAGTCTCTACCGACTTGGCGGTAGGGCTTACCATTTGCTCGATACACATGAACCGTTTGGTGACAGGTACTGGCAGAGGAGGGTGAAATGCGCTGAGGTTGATGGTAGCTTGGTACCGACCCAGCAGTACCGTCCTACTGTCAGAAGCGATGAGTTCCAGGTTCGCACTAACAGCATTTTCCCATATCAATCAGCACCAATTTCACCACGAACATCAATAGGTTCATAATAACATTCCTAGCTTTATCTAACAACATTCTAAACATATCTACACTGATTCATGATTCCAAACCACAAAACAATATAAACAAACATAATTCACATAGGGTTCACCTAATTCAACCGTAACGATTCTACGAATGTAAGGTTCAAACCTGCGAATATAACTATACACTAGATGTCCACGTACTCACCTCGATTACGACGCTTATGAATTACCGAGATAATACCAACGACGAGGAAATCGCACGACGAACTCCTTCTTCTTCCTTCTTCTTTTCTTCTTCTTTCTTCCCCGCTGCTACGCTCGGTTCTATTGTTCCCTCTGCTATTTCTGATCGACAAGAGAGACAAGAGAGTGAGGGATGGTTTACGTAAGTTGTTATGGGGAGGCGTAAACGGATTAGGAGTGTAGAACTATATTTATAGGTTTGCGGTTTTGGGCTCTCTATTTTATTAACATACTTGGCCCAAAACGTACTTTCCAGACCCACGGGCTCCAAATCCAAATTCGTTTGCTCATTGGATTTGCTCTGTCGAAACCTACACAACAATATAAACCTTTTTATCAAATAATCCATAGATTTTACAGAATCAATGGATTATCAAAAATCTCACATAATCTTTTAAAATCTGAATTGAATACTCTCCCTTAATTAAATACATATAGACTTTTAAAATACAAAAAAACTATAGATTCTAGATTCAATACACGTTCCTTAATCGTGTGTAACATTATAATAGCAATTAACTAATTATTACTTTGACCGTCTTAAAAGTGTTTGTCAAGTTTTTATTTTTTAGAGTCAATCAAGATCTACCTAGCTTTGACCTATAATTAAATAATAACATTTATGAGATATTATTAGATGAAATATATTCTGAAAATATCTTACAAGGTGAATATAGTAAAAATATTTTGGTATCAATATCTAATATCAATTTTCCTATATTTATGATCAAAATGTATCAACTTTGACTGCAAAAAGTCAAAATTGGACAAATACTCTAAACGGAGATAATATTTAATTGTATATATAACTAAATAATGTGATTTAATCATATAATAATAATTAACATTTTATTTAACTTAATCTTTTTTAGAAAATGAATCTCATATAAATGGATATGATCTCATATAATCTAATCTCATTTTAATCAATGCTTTTAAACCTAGACCATCATTGAATCAGTGTGGGGGCCACTTCTTGAGTTCTTTCGATATTTTCCAGATCAACCTAGTTCAATCTGGTGTCTTGCATGTTCTTGAAAGCTTGTACTGGATTTATAAATGACTTGTCTGTATTTAATGACAGTGATTCTAATTAGAGTATACTTCGTTTATTTTCTAACATACAAAGGCAAAGGGAAAAATGAATAGTATATTTTCCCGACTAGCGCCCTAGCCTATACCTAATTGGATACGGTATCGGGTATGGTCTGAACTAATCGGGTATGGATGACTAAACATGCTACTCAATGAAAAAGAGTGAGAGATGATGACTTTGCATTGGAGAACGTGTAATGACGGCTTGGACATTATGAATGTATTAACTTTATGGGAAAGAGCTAGAGATGATGATTATACACCAGAGAACGTGTAATGGCGGCTTGGGCATTGTAAATGCATTAATTACAGTCAATCTTGAAATGGTGCATTTCAAATTCTCTATTGCGAATCCATTAGGTGGAAAATGGAAAAAATTGTATGGAGTAATGTGATGTTAATTACGGGTCTTGAAACGGGCTACTTTATGGGACAAGATCATTTTTAGGAAAAAGGTGATGTCGTAATCCTATATATATATATATATATATATATATATATATATATATAATAAAGGAGATTCGAATTCACAGGAATGCGACATTTGGCATGCCTATTTGGTAAAAATTGAATACGTCAGCGAGCCACGTAATAATAGTAATTAAAATAACATTATATACGGACTGCACCAGCAGATCTCCCTATCCTTTATTCCACTTGACCACAGAAATTTCTGCGATAATTGCTGGTCTTCAAATTAAAAAGGAATCGCTGGCTTCAAAATAATTCTTTCCTTCTGTGACAGTTGCTGGGCGCTGGCTGAAGATCTGCTGAGATAATCCCTGGCTGAAATTTCCGAATTCAAAAAAGATGACTGAGATTTAATTAAATAAAAACTGTAATATATTTTAGTACTCCCTCGACATCCCAAATTAAATTATTTATTTACTATTCACTTAGTCAAATTTCTTTTGTTTTCTTTCTTATTTTTTTACTAGTTATTTGATAAAATAATATAGTCCTTTCACCACTAGTTTTGTAGATCTTTTGATGTCTTTAAATATGTAATTTTTATTTTTTAACTCTACACCATTTTTTACTTAAAATAATTTGAAAATAACTTCAGTCAAACATCGTAAACTCAAACAGAGAATTGAAATTGGGAAGAAGGGTGTACGTAGTATAAAAATGATTTTATTATATTTATCTTATTGAAAAATTTCAAAATTGTATTTTACTATATTAATATGCAATATAAATTAAGAATAATCGAGACTCAAAGTTTGTCTAGTTTGAATAGAAAAAGATAAATTAAAGAAATAAATAAACTGGGACGAATATGTTACAGGGAGAAAGATCAAAATAGGGGTAGAACATTGAAAATATACCAAAATAGGACTTCTATTTTTTATTCCCGAAACAGGATTTAAAATGCATCTACATTACCAAACATGATCATTACATTACTAAAAAGTATAGTAATGTAAACATGTACAGTGCTACATTACAACCACAGTGTGAAATCTTATTTTGAGAAAAACATGAAAGTTCTATTTTAGTACTTTTGTCTAGGTTTTAGTCATATTTAGAGTGATTTCTATATATTACACTCCTTCCGTCCTTATTTTGATTACAAATTTATTTTTTTTCTTTCCTCTCGATAACTTTTGTTTATTTGTAGGTTTTCAACTTTTCATTGATTATTTGATAAAATAAAATATTTTTGTCACCATTTGTTTTGTAGAACTTTGAACGTAGTTTTTTAATGTATAATTTTTACGGAGTATTTCGTATTGATGTATCAATTTGTAAATAAAATAATTTTAAAAAATTATGGAATTTGCATCGTAATTCCCATTTTGTAATCAAAATAGGGATGGAGAAAGTATATGATAATTTAAAAAATATATTTTTTTGTAATTTATGGTTAAATTTTAAAAATTGTATCAAGAAGATCAAATAAAAAAGAAATCTTTTAGATGAAGAGAGTAATAAGTGGTCCATGCATGCAATGATGCAATTCAAATCATTTTGTGGGGTGCAATTGAAGGGTGTGGGGAGTGTGTTCGGGTCGGGGCGGGTGGGGGTTTCCCGGGGGTTAGGAGGGGTAACAACCGTCAATTTTACGAACGGGGCATCGAAGTGCCCCCGGGTCATCCCATGACATTGGTTCCCAATGTCATGATAACCTTGTTGTGGAAGGGCAAGGTTCCTATGACATTGATTATCAATGTCATGGGATGACCCGGGGGCGCTCCGGTGCCCCGTTCGTAAAATTGACGGTTCCTACCCCTCCTAAAATTGACAGAAATCAGGGAAGTAGTATTCCGTAAAATTTATTCTTTTTACTTATTACTTATTCTTATTATAATTAGATAGATTAAATTACATAAGTAGATCAGAAACAACTTTTATTATAACTGAAATCAAAACAGATCAGATCAACAAAAAATTAAATAAGATAAGGCAAATGGAACTTAGCCGGACTCTCATTGTGTTTTTCCTCTTTAAAACTCTCTCCATTTGAGTGTATCTATCCAATTTTATTTTTTTGAATCAAATTAAATGAACTTTAGTATCAACATAATTTTATTATATTTATCTTAATGAAACCTTTGAAAATTGTATTTCATTATATACCACGTGATAGAATTTAGAATGAGTTAGGAATCACTAAACTGAGACATAAGGCACCTAACTTGAACCACATTAAAAGATTGAATCAAATCGATTACTTAGTTAAACTCAAGAATTTATATACTCCCTCTGTCCAAAATTAAACTTCTCGCTTTGACTCAGTGCGCGCAAATTAACTTGGAATGAAAATTGTTATGACTTTCCCATATGCCTCTCAACCTTTCTACCCTGTTCACCCCACTAGCATCTATGACGCCAATTAGCTCTGCCTACGCCGATGCTGGCACTTCCACACCACCGCCGCCGACGCTTCGACACCACCACTGATGACGCTTCCACAACCCGCGCCATCGCAGCGCACTGACATCGCAAGCCCCTAGCATCGCAGCCCCCGGCATTCTCTCGCCGTCACAACCCGCATCCCCCCGTCGTCGCTGACCTGCATCCCTCGCTGTCAGTCTATCACAACCCCCTTTATCGCAAAGGTGTATATTCAGAATTCTCGTTGAGGAGTATCAACATCCCACCACAGATCTGGAAAGAAATTGAAAAAAAAAATTCGCTGCAAATCTAGATTCGGCGAAGACGCAACCCACAGCTAGAATTTTTCGCTGCAAATTTGGAAAAAAATTTCGCTGCAAAAAGGAATTTTTTTTATTCAAGTTGATAGAAGAAGAAGGAAGAAGAAATAAAAAAAAATGTAGAAGAAAGAAGAAGAGACGGAAGAAGAAAAAAGAAGAAGATGGAAGAAGGAAGAAGGAAGAAAAAAATAATTAAAGAAGAATGACGGAAGAAGAAAGAAAACGAGAATGAATATGAAAGAGAAAAAGAAGAAAAAAAAAGAAACAAAAAAATCAAGAAAAAAAATTCGTAGGTGAAAGAAGAAAGGAAGAGGAGGAATAAGGGTAGAAGGGACATTTCAATTATAAAAACTTTCCTAAAATAGAAATGGGAAGTTTTTTTGTGGACGGATGAAAAAGGAAAGTGGGAAGTTTAATTGTGGACGGAGGGAGTACAAATTATTTTCTTCTGACTTTTCCAATGTGGGATGTTTTCTAATATTCCCTCTCAAGTGGAGAACCAGACCATTTTGAATCTAACCGGTGAGCACTTGCAAACACACTTCCATTCCCTTGACTTTTTTTTAGCGCCAACACCTAAAGGACCACGAGCCGATGGGTATGAACTTCCAGAAGAGTAATCGGGTTAAACAGGTCAGATGTCGTTGGATATCCATTTCACACGAACAATTGGCTAAAGAAAAAAGCTGTTAGGAATGAACGTCTAAACGGACACCTTAACGAGGTGGGTTAAAACTAGCTCGGATACGAATGGGAAATAATACGTAGTTCAGCCCACATTTTTCAATTATTTACAGAAAATATTCTTCTGAAGATGTTCCCCTTCCTTCCCTATAAAAGGAGGGGTTGCTCTCAATGTTAAGGGAGGCCAATTCCCTCTCCCTGCCCACTTTTCTCTCTCTCTAGAAAGCTTTAGAATGGATTCTTCTTTTTCTTCAAGAGCTCAAATGCTCCATTAATGGCTTTTACGCCTAAATTATGTACCGTGTACAACCCCCGATATTAATAAAAAATCTCCCGTTGGCAAGGTACCGCCAAAAAAAATCCATGGTTTTCTCCCGATTTGGGTTTCCACGTCAAAATCTTTGTTTTTGTATTTTGGTGTATTTTGTTAGACTAGTTTATCGTTCTTGCCCGGCTAAGAACGATATTCTGGTCGAGATAATTTCCCCCATCAGATACCATGATAGAATTTAAAATGGGGTAGTGATCACTGAACTGACTATAAGGCACTTGGGTTGAATCACATTAAAAAACACAATCCAATCGATCACTTAGTTCAATTCAAGAGTTTATGTGCCAATTATTTTCTGCACACTTTTTTGTGTGGGATACTCTCTAATACTACATACTCCCTCCGTCCTATAATGTTCTTCCCACTCACTTTTTACACGGTCAAACTTTAATCACTTTCTTTACCTATTTTCATTACGTATTTGATAAAATAATATAGTCTTGTGACCACTTGTTTTGTAGAACTTTTGATGTAGTTTTTAAATATATAAATTTTATTTTTTAATTTTACACCTACAATCAAATAAATTGAATTAAAAAAAAGTCGGTCAAACTTCATAAAATGAACCGGGAAGAACATTATAGGACGGAGGGAGTATTTATTAATATTGATGGGTATTAACCCATGGATTCCACCCGGTAGGTTCGTACCGACCGGGAGGTATCAAATCCAACGCCCTATGACCGGATCGACCCGGGCAGTCTGACCGGTCAGGGGTGAGAAGGTCCAAAATCACGGACATGGCTTCCTTTGACGAAGGCATACAAACTGACCGGCCGGATGAACAAAGACGTGCTTGACGTGCTTAGAGATTATTATAAATAGGACTAAAAGCCTCATTTGTGAGGCATGTTCTAATTAACCTGCACGGCTTGTACTTTGTAATCAGTCCCAACATCATTAATAACAAACCGGGTTACAGGTGCTTCCACCTACAGCTACAACCCTTCCGCTCATTTATACTTAATATTTGCACGGTATTTTACACCATCAAATTGGCGCCACCCGTGGGACCTCTTTACAAAAAGAAGCCACGATGAACAACAATATGGAATCCATGATTGCCCAAATTTCCACCCCGGCGAAGGGTGTTACCCTAATCCCGGGAGGAATCACACCATTACCTTCTCTTTTCTCCCCCATAATCACCACCATCACTACTCAAACAGCGTCGGGTCAAGCCCTCCAAAACTTTGGACAATTTATGCCCATGTTCCAAGAACCCAGGGGATTTACTCTTTTCATCTCTGGGATGTACCCCCATGCTCTGGCCCAAAATACATCTCCTCCCAACCCGCTGAGGCATCCCCCGCCGGTGTGAAAGATAAGTCGGGTTCGTTTGTGCCCGGGCAAGAAACCATCCTTTTCAAATGAAAAGAATATGGTGAACTGTCCTTTCTTAGGCCAGAAATCATTTGGAAAGAGATCGGTCGAACTTCATCTCTTCCCGGGCACTTGGTCAGTCTGTTGAAAAGACTTGGCTGCATACGTTAGACATAGTGGATTCAGCCGGGCTGCATACGTTATAAATCTACCTGGCAATAGATTTAAAGTAGAAAAAATCTTTTCAAAACCAGTGTAGTCACGTGAATTTACAAGATTCCAACGTAGAGAGAAGGCATTCAACACACAAAATGGAAAACTGACTTCATTGAAATTTAAAAATGTTGTACAAGTGCCCGGGGGCAGGTTCTTACATCAGAAATATAAAGAAAAAAAGTCCATCACTTCATATCCCTTTGAAAAGAGGAACCAGCTCCTCATCATGAAGCTCGAGCAGGGAGAAGGCCTTGGGCTCAAAACCTTGGATTCGCCTTTGAATAATCCCATTCAACCCCCAGTGCTCTTCATACTGGCCGCTCTCGAAGCCAAAGGTCCCGATCTCGTCGATGACCTTGGAAGATTCTTCGTGCTTGTAAAGGCTGTTAGAATAAGTGCCCTTCACTAGAGGGGGGGTGAATAGTGAGGCACGAGAATGTTTATAAATTTTCGCAGAATAAAAATTGCAAAGATAAAGCAAAAAGCGGAATAAAAGAGCGTAAAGAAAGAACACACCAATTTTACCCTGGTTCACCACAACGTGTAGCTAGTCCAACCTCCCGAGAGACTCTCTCAAGCTACACTACTTCTGTTAAGCTTACGGGTGCTTAACAAACCGTTACAACCTGAGAACTCGAGTCCCACGAGCCTCAATATACTTGCTCGGAGATACCGCACTCCAAGACTTCAACTCGAAGGAATATGCCCTTCCTTCGAACAACCAAGGGAACAAACCTCCCTTAAATTGTTCACAACACTTAACCACTCAAGAACAAAAACTCTCTCAAAGAGTAGAATATGAGTAAACTAATTTAGATCAAGAACACACTCAATTCCTCAAGAAATGGCTCTAAAAAGCTATGTAAAAAGTTTATGGAATGATGCAATGTAAAGCTATGAAATGTGTGAGGAATGGATGTGAAAAGTAGACCCAAGAGACCCCTTTTTATACCCAAAAACAAGGTGCAACGGTTGGGAAAAGATTGGGGTTGATTAGCTTGATTTGTGGAAATCAAATAAAAGTGGATCTGCTGAAATCTAGCCTAACAGCGCTGTTCATAAAGTGAACATCGCTGTTTTGGCTTTGACTTTCCTTTAAAAATGGCTAACGGTCACCAAAACATCGATGTATAGAAGTCTACATCTATGTGTTATACTTCAATAAAAACAAATTAAATTAGTTTAATTTGTTGAAATGATATATAGAAAATTAAATAATGTTACAAATAAAATATTATGAAATAAAATAAGTATACAGTTAATAAATATATAGTTAATAAAATATAGTTATTTGGTAAAATAACAACATAAAATAAATGGTGGATTTCTTTATATATATATATATATATATATATATATATATATATATATATATATATATATATATATATATATATATATATATTTCAAAATAGATATGTTTTGTATGCACTAATATTAAGAATAAAAAAATAAATTTTTATTATTTTATTTTTGTAGTGCAAAAATGGATGGCATGGAAAGAGAAAGAGAGATGGAGAGAGAGATAGTGGGCCCTAGAATAGATGACATGTTACATTTACAGAATACTCATCGTTCTAGTCGGGTGTGGAAACATAAGGAGTTTTGCGACAATAAACTACTTTCAGTTAGATATCATAGTCGCATCCCCAACTGTTTTTCATGACCCCAGGGTGCTCCAAAATTTATGGAGGGCTGGATTTTATGGGGTACAACGTGTGTACCCTATTAGATTTGATCATGGTTTAATCACCGCTCTCATTGAGCGATGGAGGCCGGAGGTGCATGCTTTTCATTTCCCTTTTGGAGAAATGAGTATCACTTTACAAGATGTAGAGTGTCTATTGGGTCTCCCATTAACAGATTTTCATTTCCCATTAACAGATTTGCATTTCTTGGGTTGAGACGCACCATAGAGCAGAGAGACTATGATTTTTTGCATGCTCTGAACTGGATATTTCTTGATGAACATCTCGGCCGTCCTAACCAATTTAAGATCAAAGTGTTATTTCCTCGAAATTCTGAACTCCAAGTTCAACCATCGGGAGGTGGAGCAAAACACAGCTCAGGTCATCTATGGGTATTTGGCAGGTCTTTTGTTTCCAGACTCATCTGGCCGTTTTGCACCTACAGATTTTGTATCATATCTGGTAGATTTTGACACGATTGCAAATTTTAGTTGGAGTTCAGCTGTACTTGCAAGTTTTATTAGTGGTTTATGTCAAGCATCCCTTCGAGTGAATAATAATGCCCGTCCATGGGAATTGTTCTTGAACAAAGCAAGTCCCTTGGGATTACTTGAAGTGTACATTGCAGATACTATAGGAAGTCATGTTGTCGGCCCTTCGACGTAACACATTTCCACGCAAAAAGAAAATGTGGGTACATCCACACGACGTAGTAGATCGGCCCGGGTGGTGCATTTAGAAGAGAACATTGACAATCCAAACACCGATAGCGATTCGGAATATGTTCCGTCTGACAATGAAGACACCGAGGATGCCTGGGTTAAATGCATGGAGGAGCTTGCCACTCAAGGACAACGATCATACAAACCTGGGGCGCCTTTGGAAGAGGGTATGGTGTTTGCTAATTTAAATGCTTTACAGCATGCAATCACCAAACACTTGATTGCGCAACATCAATTTTGGATAACTGAGTACAAGAAAAGAGCTTCATGGGCTTGTCCATGTTGGTACCATGCCAAATAACCATGTTGTTTTTGGCGTGCTCAGTCCCAACAACTAAACTCTGGAGCGTGGCGCTTGAAGCAGTTCAATGATGTTCACAGTTGTCATCCAGATTGATGGTGTAAATATAGATGGGTGGGTTGACCGGGCTTGACCTGGACACACTCGACCCGTAGTAAAATACACACAACAAGAACACAAAGTATGACCTAGACCGGGTAAATCTCCTCAGTCTGAATTATATTTCTTACTCTATCTCAAGAGTGAACTTTAGTGAGAGAAAAATTGGATCCCCTCCTCTATCCATAATCATCATATTTATATAGGAGGATTTGTGATCTTCCCCTGTTCATCCATGGACAAAATAGGAAGCTCGGGGGAAGGTCACTGTAGTTAAAGGAAGCACTGTACAATCATAGATTTTAATAGCTACAAGCCAAGATACTTTTCAATCAAAGACTATAAATGGATATTCTCAATCCAATCAACCCTGCAAGATGACAAACATCCCTTTCACTGTATGCCTCGTGATGGATGAGCGGCGGGGTGTTCCCTCGGTCTTTGACGTGGTTCATCATGCCTAAGAGATTGGACCAATGTTAGCCAAGTAACGTGACATGACCGGTCACCTTTTCTAAAAGGTTACCCGGTCATTTCTTGAGCTCAACCCGTCTCTTCGGTCTTCTAGAATATCCTTCATAACATTAGGTGATGATTTGGCTAACGCCCAAAATATGACCGGTCACTTTTTGAGGGAAGTGACCGGTCAATTTTTGACCCGTCCCAATCGAAGAGTTGTCCTCGTTTAATGATCGAAGAAAGTGACCGGTCATGTTTTGACCTGTCCCTTTCGGTTATCCGGGTCGGGTATAAGGATATACCCATCACAGATTATTCCCACGGAGGCAACAACTACAACATGGATTACATGTTCATTGCTCGATTTATCCTTGACAAAGTACGGGTTGACCCGGAGTGTAAAGTGAAACTCATTCAACCCGAATTACTTCAAGATTCAACGTTGCATTTTCTTATAAAAAATGTTGGATGGGAGGAATCCATGCTTTAGAGATGTTACACGGTAGTTGGGAGGACTCTTACATGCACCTATTAGTTATCTTATATAACCTTCAAAATGCATACCCAGGCACAATCGTTGAGGTTGTTTACTCTTCACACCCTCCTAATCTCAATGTTACCCCGGACGAAGGACCGCATTTTAAGTATGCATTTTGGGCATTTCCAGCAGCCATTAATGGTTTACACTATTGCTTACCTGTGGTGATGGTGGACGGGACCCATTTGTACGAAAAGTACAAGGGTCACCTACTTTTGGCGGTGGCGCTCAATGGAAATCGAGAACTTTTCCCGCTTGCATATGCTATAGTTGGCGGGGAAACATCTGACAGTTGGGCATGATTTTTTCGTCTTCTTGTTCAAAGAGTTATTCGTTCGCATTGGGTTTGTGTAATTTCTGATAGGCATGCAGGCATTACCAATGCATATCGTGATCTCCTTGAGCTACAAACTGGGTTCATAACCAAGCGTTATTGTCCAAGGCATGTCCGCAGCAACTTCATGAATAAATTTCATGACAGTGACCTTAAACGTAAAGTTTGGGCCGCTGGGAGCACACCCAACATCGAACAGTTTAATGAGTACATGGCAGAAATAAGGAACGCAAATGAAGCTGCATATAAGTACTTAAACGATATTCCGCGCGAGGCATGGACTCTCTGCTATGACGGTGGAAATAGATGTTGAATTCTTACAACAAATAGTTCGAAAAGTTTTAATAATATGCTCAAAGGTTGCCGAATGACGCCAGTTACGGAAATACTGAAGATGTCCTACAATAAAATAGTCGAATCATTTGAAAAAAGGCACAAGATTGCTGTTCAGTGGATGCAGAAGAACATCCGCACAACTCCTAAAATTACAACACTTCTTCGTCACCGCGAGAAGACAAAGCACAAGTGGGTGGCTACAAATTTTGGTTACTATCAGTATATAGTTAGCCATAGTTCTCGTTCTGGTCCAGGTGCTACGTACAATTATATGGTGGATTTGGCTAATAACATTTGCACGTGTGGACAATGGATTGCAGATGCAATCCCTTGTGTGCATGTTCATGGCGTGTATCATTCTTTTCAACAACTTGCAGATGATCTTGTTCCAGACAAATACTCTGTTCAGAGATATTTAAGTTGTTACAGTGGTTGGATTGAACCGTTCATTTTTCCAGAAAATTTAAATGTTGGTGATTGGAAAGTCTTGCCACCAATATGTCCCTTAGAAGAGACTCCCCGTCGAGGACGTTGTTAGGAAAATCGTTATCCGGGAGAGATGGATCGTAGGGCAAATTAATAATTATGCTTTAATTATTTTTAAAGTGTACTTTTTAAGTATGTGTTTCTTAAATTGTACTTTTTTCTATGTGCTTTTTATGTTGTGTACTTTCTTAAAACTGGTTCATTACAATTAATATTTAATCATCTTTGCTTCTTAAAAATATTATTGATATTGATACTTAAAAATTTCAATAATACATATTTAATTATATGTAAAAAAATTATATATATAAAAATAAATAATACTCCCTCCATCCCTAAATAAAGTTCCATTTTTTACTTTTTGAGGATTTGCATGTACTATATGCAAAAATTCCGAAAAAAAAGTAATCTCATGTATAACATGCGATTACTAATGAGGGAATTGCTCCTACCCACCCCCACTCTCAAGAGTCCGTTTCTGTGGATTGGGATCAGCAGACGCGTTTCTGTGGATTGGGATCAGCAGACGCGCCATTCTTTTGACTCCGAGATATACTCTCTCTCTCTCTCTTCACGACTGTCTCTCCCACTCCAATTATTCCTACATATACTGAGCCTATGTAATCCGTTTCTTTCTAACCCATCAGTTTCTCCCCGTCGAAATTCGGACATCAATTCCCGGCGCCGGAGGATCTCCGTTCAACTGCCGCCGGAGCGTTATCAGTTTCCTCTCTGATCCTCACCTCCGCCGCCTGTGATACTGTGCCGCAGAGAGAGCCTGAATTCCGAGCTCAATTCGGATGAACATGATTACGTGATCACAGAGCTTTCACTCGATTGATAATTTGCCGCGCAGGATTATGTCGGGATCAGGTAAGAAGTTAAGGAGTACATTCTAATTTTACCTATTCGCTTAAGTTCATCACAACCAGCCATTTGATTCTTCTCCATGTTTCTTAGCAAATGCCGAATCACTAATCTATATAGGGTTTACAGAGCACCAAGCTCACTTTTATTCTCCCATAAAAGCATGACACAAAGTTTTCCACAGATAGCATTTAATGAGTTAGGTTTTGTCACCTTTTTTGGAAGCTTCACGTGCTTCATTAAACACCTCAATGGTGTACTTTGAACATTAATTTCTCATTCATCAGTTAACTATTTTTAGCAAATAATACATCAAAACACTGGTCTCACTTTGTAGAACGCATTTCCACTTTGTAACGGCCTAAACCGTTTTTGTAACACATTGATATTTAGGTCTAAAAATAGTCGTCTGGTAGCCTGTTTGGCTTTTATTTTTCAACACGGGATGCCTCAATTGGTTTGTTTCTGGGAAACATGATTTTATTAGCTAGCAGTATGGGATTAATTTCAACATTGGGATTGAGTAAAACATTTGATGGTCTCTGGCGTTGTGTAGTTGGAAAAGGTTGTTTATTTCTTCAAAATTTTATTAAATCTATGCATCATAGGATTGTCATTGTCTTACAATTATTTTATACACATTTTCAGGATATAACTATGATCATTTGGTTGGCGAAGCTAAAACTAGGTGGCTGAAAGCTGCTGAAGTGCTCTTCATATTACAGAATCATGAGAACCTCCAGATCTCACATTTTCTGCCTGAAAAACCTCCAAGTAGTGTTCTGAACTTTTTCCTACTCAGTTTAACATTCTTGACCACAAGTCTGTTATATTGTGTTAATAATCATACTTTATTGCATATTTTGCATCAAGGATGTTAATGTCAGTTTCTTATCTTCTCATATCATAATGTCTTTGCTATTGATAGGCGGGTCTTTGTTTCTTTATAACAAGAGAGTGCTGAGATTTTTCCGTAAAGATGGTCATAGGTGGCGAAGGAAAAAGGATGGTAGAGCCGGGGGAGAAGGGCATGAAAGGCTCAAGGTAAAAATTGGGACTCTGAGCTTCAGTTGATTGAAGGCAGTTAATGATGCACTTCGTATGAGTGACCTATTTAATCAATGCATTTTTTACAATTTGAATAAATCTTTGTTTAGACATCACATTTCATGGAGAGCCTTTATATGATGCTTCTCTTTGGCTAGGTAG
The DNA here is from genome assembly GCA_003260385.1 of Cuscuta australis. Taxonomy (NCBI): domain Eukaryota; kingdom Viridiplantae; phylum Streptophyta; class Magnoliopsida; order Solanales; family Convolvulaceae; genus Cuscuta; species Cuscuta australis. The sequence continues at coordinate 4,032,351 of NQVE01000209.1, read as the reverse complement.
GAAATGTTGAAGCTCTCAATTGTTATTATGCACATGGAGAGCAGAATCCAAATTTTCAAAGGCGCGTCTATTGGATGTTAAATCCGTGAGTTTATTCTTTTATATACTATTTTTGCACATTATCTTCAAGGTACACATAATGCTGTTTAAAGATTTATTCAATTTTTTTTTGTAAAATTTTATGAACTTTCAAATGAATTTGGTGGCTATGCAACTTCATTCTTATTTCTTAACTAGTTTCATCTGAATTTTGTTCTACCTTTGTCTCTGTGTTTGGGACTTTGGACAGGGCACATGAGCACATTGTTTTGGTACACTATAGAGATAAAAGTCAGGTAGTTATCTTTTACCTACTTTTGACAAATTGACAAGAAATCAATGTACAGCATCAGAAGGTCTCATTAACAATGCCACTCCCATGTCAAATACTCTCAACTAAAGTTTCTTTTCCTGTTTTTCCCCTTCTGTTTTGGCGAACACTATGCATATTTCAGTGCCTATGGCTATTACATCTCTTATACCTAACATTCAAAATGTTGTGTGTTATTATTTTTTCACATTAAGGACATTAGCTACTAAATTGCATTCATCTGTGTACAAAAACCAGTTCATATTCTCACCTAAATTTCAGTTGAAATCCATAATATGGCAATATTTAGTGTTAGTTTGAGTAGACATGCTTATGCCATCTGTATCACTTGTGAATCACAGGGAAAACATACTTCCCAGTTCATACCACGACATTCTCCATCTTCTACCTTCAACCAGAGCCCTAGTCCATTCTCTATTCAGTATACAAGCTCTACTTCAGCCATGCGTGAATCTTGTGAACAACAATCTACTTCAGCCTTTGTCGTCACTAACAGCTACGGGATAAATCAGTCAATTCACACAGTGGAGGAGGATAGTAACTCATCAATGCTTGCAGTAAGTGACGCATTGAGAAGGATTGAGGAGCAGTTAAGTACGAAATGTGACAGCTTGAATGACATTGAGCCCCTAGACAACTCGATAGAGCACTCAGTTGATGTTGACAATATTCAAGATAATTATAAGTCATTTAATGAGATACAAGATGATTCAAACACTGGTAAGATGCATAGACATTCAGGTCCTGCATTTCTTATATCTATATCTCCTATCTATCAAAATTTGTTGTTGTTGTTGTTGTTGTTGTTGTATGGATATCAAAATTTTCATGTGCTTGTATCTTAAAGTGAAATGCAGATCTCTTAAAAGAACAAGTCTTTAAACTCTTAATTCTGTTGCTGCACTACTTACAAGAATGGTCTGCCATGTCCTTGTTTAAATATATAAAGAGCTCTGATAATCTGTAATCTGTATAGGCAACACTTGTATTGTTAACCTGCAGCTAATTCCCATCCATTGTAGGTAACGTAACTGATAATATACTTATGGGGCATGAAGGTAATGGATGCAAAGAAATGTTAACTGCGTATGGAAGTTCTACGGGTGCAGAATGTAACCACACCAATGAGATGGTGCGAGAAAATTGATAAAATTAAAGCTCTTTGTTTTTGAAGTATCTTATATGTGGAATGGATACTTGCAAAATATAATCCCTGCTTTTCCTAGTTGATTAGGATGTAAGAATTCTGATTTTGCCTTTCTGTTTTTTAAACTAACTTTATTGCCTGTGCATACTCCATCTACATCAAAACAGACCACTCTGCTTGCAAGGGATCCACTTGAAACATCTGAAGTCATTACATGGCAAACTTTTTGCTCAGCAGATGATCTGAACTGTAAGATCTCTTTAAGAACCTTGAGTATTTTATATTCAAATATTCTAGCCCGATGTGTTTCAAAAGCCTAAAAAATGCTTTGACATTACATTTCAGTAGGAATTGATCAACAAGTTGAAGATATCAGATATCCGACATGCAGGACACCATTTAATATTGGTGCAATTAATCATGATCAATTTGGGACACCATTTGAAAAAAATCAGATTGGAAGTCATTTTGAAGATAACACATGCTTAACTATTCCTCAAAGGCAAAATTTTAGAATTTCAGGTTTATGTCCTGACTGGGGATACACTGATGAGACTACGAAGGTAACTGGTTTAACACATCTGTATGTTGGTTGCTGTTTATCCTGTTACATTTCAATTTACTCATCCCAGCTTTTGATAGGTTAGTTGCATTAGAGTACCTATCGCTTCTTATCCTATACATTTGGGGAGGCGAGAGCAGCGGGTGGGAGAGGTCATTTTACTTAGCAGGAAAGAGTGGAAGATGGTGATGCTTGAGGATAATCTCTTCATATTATCCATTGATGTAGCCGCTCCCATTGACTTGAGATTTAGGCTCCATTATGTTGTTGTTAAGTTTCTAAGGGTGTATTTGGGTGGATGGTTTTGGAGACGTTTGGAGTCGCTTTACAGGGATTAATATATATTTTGATAAATATAATGTTTTTAGAAATAAGTAAAAGGTGATTGAAATGTAATACAATACCCTTTCATTTTTAAGGGCTCAATTAGATTTCATGATACTTAACATTAAATTAGTCACTAAAGTCATGGTCGTGAGACTCATCTCTGAACTTGTCAAAGGTGCATCACGTGTTTTGTTTGATGCTCAATCTCAGATCTATGGTGTTTGATGAAATAATTGAAAATTACTATTGCAGGTTATCGTTACGGGATCTTTTCATTGTGATTCATCAGTGTCCCAATGGATGTGTATGTTTGGTGACGTTGAAGTTCCTATCCAGATCATTCAAGATGGTGTCTTCTGTTGTTATGCTCCTCCACACTTGCCCGGTAAAGTTACTTTATGCATTACCATGGGTGATCAGGAATCATGCAGTGAGGTCAGGGATTTTGAGTACAGAGTCAAGCACACTGGTACTGCTGACAACTGTCTGCTTGGAAAACAGTGCACTGGCAAGGGCACTGAAGAATTAGTGTTGCTCGTCAGGTTTGCAAAGATGCTTCTGTTTGAGAAATCAAGGGGCAATGTAGGTATTCTCGAATCAGGAAATGAATTTTTGGAAAAAGCCAAAGAAACTGAAGACTCATGGAATGAAGTGATCCTGGGTATTTTGTCGGGAGATTTGTCATCAAACCTCACAATTGATTGGCTTCTTGAGGAACTTTTGAAAGACAAGTTGCAGCAGTGGCTTGCTGCCACTTTGCAAGGAAAAGCAAGCCCATTGGACTCAGACTGTGTCTTGTCCAGAAAAGAACAAGGGGTTATACACATGGTTGCTGGGTTGGGATTTGAGTGGGCATTACGATCTATTTTAGATGCCGGAGTAGCAGTTGATTTCCGTGACATCAATGGTCGGACTGCTCTACATTGGGCTGCACGCTTCGGGAGGTGATTAATGGTCTTTGCTTTTTTGAAAAATACTGATGATGTCCTCAAATGAGCCCTTTAAGGAAAACATATAACGTACTCCCTCCATCTAAAATTTACTTCCCATGTTAGCTTGGCATGCTAATTAACAAATTAGGAAAAGGAAATTGTGTGGTCGTGGTTTATTCTGAAATGAATGAAAGAATATATGCCACACATTCTTTCCTTAAAGAGAAACAAGAAAAAAATTTAAGGACAGACAGTAATTTTTAAGACGATAATAAATTTTGTTATGTATCCCTCTTAGTTTAAGGCGATATACGCACACAGAGGCATGCATGCACAGACATATGTGTTTGCGTGTGTGTGTTTGTATGTCTCTATGTATGTATATGGGTGGGCAACTTGTTCATTTTACTATGTTCTGATTTATTGGAGGAAAAAGATAACATTAGGTCTGTCCTGAGACGGAAATTCCTGAAAAAATCCATTAATGATAGAAAGTGCTTGAATGAATAATTGATAGGGTACATATTTACTGTTTGTAACAGAGAAAATATGGTTGCTGCACTCATAGCACATGGTGCTTCAGCTGGAGCAGTAACTGATCCCACTAAAGAAGATCTTATTGGTCAGAGTTCTGCAGCAATTGCTGCTACATACGGCCACAATGGACTTGCGGGTTATCTTTCAGAAATGGCACTCACCAGTCACCTTTCATCCCTTACATTGGAAGAAACCGAACTATCAAAAGGAGATACACAGGTAATGGAAGCAGAAACAGCCTTTGGATGTATCTATGAAACTGATGTCGCAAGAAATGAGGATCAGATTTCCATGAAGGATACACTAGCTGCAGCCAGGAATGCTACTATAGCCGCTGCATGTATACAAGCTGCCTTTCGTGCACATTCTTTTAGAAAGAGACAGCAGAGACAAGCTGCTGCTGCTGCTGGTGATGAGTTTGTTGCCCTCTCCAACTGCATCAGTGGTTTTCCGGCTTCATCCACCAAGCTAACTTATCTTACCCCTCGAGATTACACCTCAGCTGCCCTAACCATTCAAAAAAAATACCGAGGATGGAAAGGCCGGAAGGACTTCCTTGCATTCCGCCAGAAAGTGATAAAGATACAGGTGCACTCGAATTCTTTCAACGAAATATTTGTTGTTTCCTGGAAAGTCACACTTTTAAGCTCTGAATTGTTGACATTATGGAATATACGGAACTTGTCTTTCAGATATTGTAAATTTTAGTCTCTCTATTTATATAACTGAGAGATACAATTAGTCCCTTCCATTAAAATTGGCATTTAGTATGAAGATTTGTGGGTCACTCTTGGCATTATAAATGCCAGGAACAATTCATGGACTAAGCTGTAAGCTCTATTTATTTACTGGTAAACATTTTGCACAGCATTGCTTTCTAATGTTCCCATGTTTTAGCACTGATAGAATTTGGAATGGGTATGGACAACTGGATTGGGCAATAAGACACTTGGGTTGAACCACATTAAAAGATTGAATTCAATCGATTAGTTAGTTTTAACTCAAGGGCTTATATACCGATAACTTTTCTATTCAACTTTCCGATGTGGGATAGACTCTAACAAGCACATAAAAACATTTTGAAAATTTCCCTAGAAATGTTTTTCCGTTTTTGGCTCCGGATTTTTCTTGAAAATGTAGCTTTGTTTTCCTGAAACAGGTTTACATTTCCTATTTTTGTGGGTGAAACTTGATACTAGAACATCATATTTTCCATGAAAACATTTTCCACGAGTTATTTACCTGAAAACAAAAGGGCCCTGAATTAAAAGGAAAAATAAACACATCCTAAATTACATAATGTCACACAGGTGGATGACTAAAGGTGTTGATTTTCCCAGTGTTTAGCATCTCCAAGAAACTAAAGCTAAAGGAACACAGCTGATGCTGGCTTCCATGCTTCCAGTTTCTATCCACTCATAAACAAATTAAATTGCCTAATTGTTGTTCTGATGGACATAAATCCCCTTGTAGGCACATGTACGTGGCTATCGGGCAAGAAAGGAATTCAGGGTAAGTTGGGCAACTGGGGTTCTGGAGAAGATAGTACTGAGGTGGTGCCGGCATGGAGTTGGCCTTCGCGGATTCAATCTAGAGATGTGCGAAAGTGATGACTGCGACGAAATTCTCAAAGTGTTCCGCAAGCAGAAAGTGGATGCGACCATTGAGGAGGCAGTCTCTAGAGTTCTCTCCATGGTTCAATCTCCAGAGGCACGTCAACAGTATTCTCGCATTCTTGAAAAATACCGCCAAGCTAAGGTAATATAATAAGCAAAACCACACCAACCCTTAGTACTTGTTTGCAGGAATTTGGAAGGAATTAGAAAAAGTTAGAAGTTAATTTTTCGAACAAAAAAGAACAAAGTCTAGTCTGTTTCACAGCATCGATGAGTATTATCTCAACTTCATCTGTCATTGTTGGCAGGCCAACCTTCCCAGTGTGGCAGCCTAAGTTGCATGGAAATGGACACAAGGACGGGGTTTTGGGCGAGGGGAAAACCCAAATGTTTATGAAGTATTTGAGTGTCGAAATGTACCCAAACAGGGACGTTTCGGGAACAAGAAGCGAAAATCATTAGAAATGGCAGTAATTGAGGCAACGGCTTCTCATGCTGCATGTATGCGTAGTTGCAAATTTGGAGTACCCCCGCGAGCCTACTTATTGCAGCTTTATTCGATCATTTTTTTTGGGCAAAAAAAAGTGCATTGGTGCAATATGCAGATTTTTGCCAAAAACAAAAGAATGAAGAGGCAAATTAGTTGGGGGTTGTTTGTATTGACTAGTTTTGAATGACCTATATAAGTTTAGCTGGTATGTGTTGGTTAATTATTTTAAACTGTTTGGTAAATTTAGTTATTTGTAAATATCTATTTTATGTATAAAGACGTGTTTCTATGTAAAAAATAAATACTCCTTAGTCCCCCGTCCCAAATTATCTTGTCTGCGTATTCACTATTGCAGGATCAAATTTTATTAACTTTATTTCACTGTTTTTGTTACGAGTATTTGATAAAATAAGACAGTTATGTCACCTCTTGTTTCGAAATTTTTTTATGCCCTTTTTAAATATATAATGTTTATTTTTTAATTCCATTCCAATCTTCAAATAAATTAAATTAAAAATAATTTTAATTAAATATTTTAAACTGAAACATACGTTATTAATTAGATGGAATATACTCCATATGTAGGAAGTATATACTCCGCCTGCCCTAAATGGCTAAAAACTAAGGAGATTAAGGAGATGAAAATAAAAAGGTACACTCCTTTTATATTTTTTTTATCCCATTTTGATTTTCTTGGTCAATTTCTCAAATTTTGATCATAAATTACTAAATAAATAAATTGAATTGTCATATAAATTTAATATTAATAGATTTATTTTTAAAAGCGGAGTATTATATTTTTATTTTATATATATATATATATACATACATACATACATACATATATATATATATATATATATATATATATATATATATATATATATATATATATATATATGTATGTATGTATGTATGTATTAATGGTAACAAAAAAAGAAATCTATTGACAGATGGAATATGAAAAAGTGATTGAAGATATTGAAAAATTAAAGAAAGAAATTAAAAGCGATTAAAAATGAAAATGGGAACCGACCGCACCCCTCGAGTTCCTTCCGATAGCCCTACAGCGTGGTCTGATTCGATTTCGGTTCGGTTGGTCCAAACTGGAACGGTCTTTTATGCATGTGTATTATAAGCGGAGCACGTGTCTCCTTCGTTATAGCCTATTTTTCGTGGGACGGTTTGTATATAGACATAGGCCCTGTTTGGTGAATGGCATTTTGCTCAGCATTTGGCTTTTTTGACCATAAATGGCAGATTGAACAAGTCAAACTGCCAAATTAATTGTTTGGATGTTAGCATTTGGAATTGGCATTTGGAACCCAACTGCCAAAAATTGAAACGCCACCCATAGGAGCGTTTGTTCAGCAGTTCCGTTTCTTACCCTTCTTTTTTTTCGATTTTCTAAAGCCATCTGCTGCGTCTCTCTCTGCGATTTTCTTCACGGTTCGGAACTGGAAGTTTCTTTCTTTCTCTCTACAATTTCCCTCCTCAAGGCACCAGGTATGTATATTTTTTATCCCATTTTGATTTTCTTGGTCAATTTCTCAAATTTTGATCATAAATTACTAAATAAATTGAATTGTCATATAAATTTAATATTAATAGATTTATTTTTAAATGCGGAGTATTATATTTTTATTTTATATATATATATATATATATATATATATATATATATATATATATATATATATATATATATATATATATATATATATATATATATATATATATATATATATATATATATATATATATATATATATATATATATATATATATATATATATATATATATATATATATATATATATATATTAATGGTAACAAAAAAAGAAATCTATTGACAGATGGAGTATGAAAAAGTGATTGAAGATATTGAAAAATTAAAGAAAGAAATTAAAAGCGATTAAAAATGAAAATGGGAACCGACCGCACCCCTCGAGTTCCTTCCGATAGCCCTACAGCGTGGTCTGATTCGATTTCGGCTCGGTTGGTTCAAACCTGAACGGTCTTTTATGCATGTGTATTATAAGCGGAGCACGTGTCTCCTTCGTTATAGCCTATTTTTCGTGGGACGGTTTGTATATAGACATAGGCCATGTTTGGTAAATGGCATTTTGCTCAGCATTTGGCTTTTTTGACCATAAATGGCAGATTGAACAGGTCAAACTGCCAAATTAATTGTTTGGATGTTAGCATTTGGAATTGGCATTTGGAACCCAACTGCCAAAAATTGAAACGCCACCCATAGGAGCGTTTGTTCAGTAGTTCCGTTTCTTACCCTTCTTTTTTTTCGATTTTCTTAAGCCATCTGCTGCGTCTCTCTCTGCGATTTTCTTCACGGTTCGGAACTGGAAGTTTCTCTCTTTCTCTCTACGATTTCCCTCCTCAAGGCACCAGGTATGTATATTTTCATTATTTTTTACATCTAAATATTTGAAACTTTTACATCTTCAAGGCCATCTGCGATTAGGGTTTTTTTGTTGCGATTTTTTTTTGCTGCTGCGATTTTGCTTCTCTATGATGTGAGACTGTTTTTTTATGCGATTCTACTTTTTTTGCTGTGAATCTGCTCCTCTTTGTTGCGTTTCTATTTTTGTGGTGGACTGCTCTTGAATTTGCTGCGTTTTTTTTTGCTTCTCTTTGTTGCGTTTCTGTTCCCAAACTTCTCTTTGTTGCATTTCTGTTTTTTTTTTTGCTTCTCCTTGTTCTACTTTTTGTTGTCTAGTTTAAGTTTTCAAATAAATCACAAAACAAATAACCTAGACCCAAACTGATTTGAAATTGTATATGAATCAAACAAATGAAGTTATATGTATCAATCAATATACTTGTAAAATTTATCTAAACTTTTAACTTTAAATTTTATTTAGTGTTAGATTATGGCTCCTTGTCATAACAAAAGTATCCAAGGATCTCAAAGTGAGAATGAAAACACCAATGACAACAAAGGTGGAAGGATTATTTGGTCAAAAGAATCGGTTTACATCCTTTGTGATCTTGGAGCAGATTTTTTCATGCTGAACAATTTCAAGATGAAGGGATTGAACCTGACCTAGAAGTGAAATTGGAGCAGATTTTTTCATGTTCGGCACAAGGAAATAATAAGTACACTCCAGGAAGTCACATTCAAGAGGATGAAAATGCTGAAAGTAGAGTTGGTGCAGGTGTTCATAATAATCTTGGTCGTGAGGGTGATGATACTTATATGCCTATGCCACCTCGTGGGATTTATGATGATGACACTTTTTATGATGTTTGAAGATGTTGAAAACCAAGTTGCAAATAATGAGATGAGGATAAGAAGTCAGGAAATGAGAAAGATCCGTAATAATATTACTTCTAGTTTGATGGCGAAAAGATCTCATTAGTAAAAACTCGAGAGCTTGTCTGATTTTTTGTCACTTTTAATGCTCATGTCGTCTCAAAAAGTATTTGATACTTCAGATTGTGATGCTTGTCTCGCGTAATTTTTTATTTAATGTTTTTAATTTAAAGTTGGTGTAGAGTATCTTTAAATATTTATGTTATGATATTTAAAAAAACTATAAAATAAAATATACCATGCACGGTGGTTATTTGTAGAATGACAAATGAAATAAATACAAAAAAAGTCTACTCATAAAATATAAATATAAATTTTCATTTCTTAAATTATAAAAAAATGAAGTAGCCTTTTTTGTCCAAAACAAGATGTAGGGATGTCCAGAGTATTTGCTTGTATAATGTACGTATTTTATGAAAATTAAAGAAAAATTAAAAATTACATACAAATTAACATAAATGGAGGGATGTCCTTTTATGTAATTTTACTTATAAACAGCTAACTATAAACAGCTAAGGCTGCCAAACATTTAAAATTTAACAGTTAACAGAAATAGCCGGTCAAAACAGCTAACTCAATCAGCCATTCAAACCAGCTAACATAAACAGCCAACAGCAAACTGCCAAGATCCAAACAAGGCCATAGAGTCATGCTAGGAGTACATCAAAGGTGTACCCCATTTGTCTTCTACCCCTTTCTTTACCACTCACTTTAACCCCATTTTTATTTATTTAATTTTTTTTTAATTTCTTGTCTATTTTTGTAGTAATGGAAGGGGTGGGAGAGAAATGGGGTACATTTTTCATAGACATATAGTCATATATTCAAGGCACCGATTCCCAATTGCATTTCCACTTCTCTCTTCTTCTTCTTCTTCTCCTGGCCTTCATGAAATCAATGGAATCATCGCAAGTGGAGTTCTCTTTGGAAGCCAAAAGGATTACGAAGGAGGACTTTGAATTCGTCGCCGGAAACGCTTCCGAATCCCATGCCAACTCCCTCGCCGCCGATGAACAGAGATCTGATCTCCGGCGAGGCCCAATCTCAGAGGTAAGGTACTCTCTGGGATAAACAAGGCTGTGTTTGGCAAAATCAATTTAAAGTTAATCGAATCGTGAAAATTGAATTCGTAATTGAATGTTTAGAAGCTAACAAATTGGATTCGTGTAGGAAATCTCATAGTAAATTACTTTTAAAGAGACAAATAATTTTATACTCCCTCCGCCTTAAAATTAACTTTCACTTTTGTATGCAAAGTTTTTAAAATTTGACCGTATAATACGAAAAAAATATATTAAATTTTTCATATAAATTTATTATCAATATATTTGTTTTGAAACATAGTTTTGAAATATATTGTTTTTATAATATATATATTCATATAAAAATGGAGATATTAATTTATTACTAATTACTTTAAGACTTACTTTCGAGTAATTTACGTCATGATTTTATACCAAGATGAAATGAAAAAAACCATTCTTCTATATTATTTACATTCAATAGGAAGTGTAAAACTAGCTGAAGCTGAATAACTTGAGATGCAAAAAATAAAGAGGATGGAATTGGCATAAAATTTAAAAAAAAAAAGGATTAAGAACAAAGTTGGTAAAATAAGATACCTAAAAATGAATTGACCCACTCACTCAACCTACCAGTTAACAACTCTAATTACTTTGATTTTGATAATCCCATAATTTAGTACTCTTTCCAATCCATAATAAAGTTCCTCATTAGATTCAATGTGACATGATCATTGAACTGAAATTGTGGTTCAAATTTACACAGAGGAGGATGATTCAATGTGACATGATTTTTGTATTTAGACTGAAAGTTGGGCCTTAATGCAAGGAATCTTACAGGAGTCAATTGATGACAAAATAATGGTGCAAAGACAGAGGGCAAAAGTGGCTGCAAGAACTCATAAAAACATAAGCAACGAGAGTTCTTGCGAAACAGGCGAAGACGAAGAAGGCGAAGAAGAAGAAAAAGAAGATAGAGTGATGAAGGAGCTGAGGAAATTGCAGAGGCAGAACATGGTGACACAATGCCTGGTGTCAGCACTAATGGTGCTGACCCTAACATGGCAGGTCTCAGAGGTGTCTCTGATCCTTAAGCTGAAAGACGGCCTGAACCACCCGCTCCGATCATTCGGGGGTTTCGTCTCCTGGATGCTCAGGCGCCGCCTTAAAGCACCCCATCAAGGAGAAGACGAAGAAGAAAAAGAAGAAGAAAGAAAACAGAAGAGGCAAGGCGATGAGGCGTCGCGAGCATCGCCCTTTCCTGCCATTAAGATCCCTAAGCTCTCCCTCCCATCGCTGGACTTCATTACAGAAGAATGACGATTGATGATTTGGACACCGTGACAGTGAAGGTGAAAAAAATAGATAAAGTTGATCTTCAAATTCTATGTTCATTCTTCATTGTGTAACTCTTTTAATCTTGTACTTCCTGGCTTTGTTCCAAACTAGTATGCGCAGATTGAATAATGCTGTATATAGAATGCAACATTTTGACTATTATTGGCATGCATTTGTACTCGTTCGTGACCTTAGATAGGAACGTCTGTAGATCTAAGACTAAGATAATTGGATAGTCGTTTGGGCTTTGGTGGTGGCTTTTGCTTTTGTCGTTGCGTGACTTCTATGCTCGTGGTATAGTTGCTAGCGACGGTTTATATGTTGTTTTTTTGTCTCTTTGCACTTTTTTACCCATAGTGTGCTTTTGTTACTTCTTTGTCGTGTTTTGTGTTTTCTGTGTTGCTCGAATTGCAATCCCTTGGAAGTAGCCTCTCTACTTTAGAGTAGGGGTAAGGTATGTATAAACCATTCTCCCCAAACCCTATTTTCATGGTATTTTACTAGGTTGTTGCTACTTCCTCTAGCATGTAGTAAAATTTAAACTTTAACCTTACATAGTAAAAAATGTTAAAAAACTAAACTATATTATGATTGTTACACCGTATTTGTTTAGAAGAGAGAAATGTATGAGCCACCTTTCCGTTAAGATTCGAAAGATGTCTAAGAACATTAAGAAGTGTGATGTTACTAGTAGAGTGGTGGAAAGAAATGCAAACTTTATTACGACATGTAAGAATACAATAATGCATATTTTGATTAGGGTGTTTCTCGGATGCCCAAGCAAATGAGAGGGCATGCATAGTGCATACCCCTCCATTAAATTTCTACCATGTGGACAAAAGACTCCATAATCCATAAAATTTATTTTAAATTTTTAGAAATTATAAAAAGGCTCTATATCATTACTTTTTCTTAGTTATATATAGTTCTCTTTCGTTCTTGCTTTTAGTTATTACTCCATTTTATTCTTTCAAAAGAATAAAGAAGTTATCACTCCATTTTATTACGATGTAATTTTATTTTTAAATTTTCTACTATGTTTCATTCAATTTATTTTTTCCAATTTATTTTTCTCTATGCCTTAATTTTAATTACAAATTGAGAATTACAAGGTAAAACCTTATGACTTTTGAAAATATTTTATTTATAAATTGATATGTCAATAAAAAATAAGAATTACTCTTATATATTAAGGAAATTACGTTAAATGTTCTACAAGATAATAGATGACTAGTATGCATGTAGTGGAGAAGCTTACTAACAGGATAACATCATGAAAGACAAAGCATCTCCCAATCTGTTCTCTATGGTATTATGAAATTTTTGGCAAGAATTTTTATTATCCCAGGAAGGGTCATGAAAAATATTCAAGGGCTGGCTAGAAATTATCTTTGGGGATCAGTGGAGCGTTATAAGAAAGTCCCTTTGGTACAGTGGGAGGAAATTAAACTTGTAAACCAAAGGCTAACTCTCGTTATGATGATTAGTCGTGCATGTTTTATTTGCTCTAACACTGAGCTTCTCTTATATTCGAGCACGACACTAGCAGGTAAAAAAATGTTGTACGTATTGTTTTTTGCAGGAAAAACATTTGATCCAGGAAATTATAGAATTAATGAAGACTCGGAGGACTAGCAATATCAACTGGTCAAGAATGCAAAGTACGAAGATTGAAGATAGCATTCGGAGGACTTATTTACTTTCTTAAGTTGATGATTCTCACAGCTTAAAAAAGTGGAGAACTTCTTGATGGAAATAATACGTGGCTCAGTCCACATTTTTCAATTATTTACGAACAACAATCAAACCAAACTTGTTTAATAAAATGGAATAATAAGAGAATGTTTTCCGAATACGCTCCCCCATTCCTTATAAAAAGAGGGTTTGCCCTCAATGTTAAGGAGGCTCTCTACCTCTCTGTCCCTGGTCATATACTCTCTCTCTAGATCTTGTATGTATTTTCTTTCTTCAAGCTTCCATTAATGGCTGCCGAGCCCAAATTCTGTACCGTGTACAACTCCCAATATTAACAAAAATTCACAGTTGGCAAGATACCGCAAAAAAAGGCTGTGGTTTTCTCCGGATTGAGTTTCCACCTCAAAATTCTTGTGCTTATGTTTTTGCATATTTTGTTATACTAGTTTATCGTTCTTGCCCAGCTAAGAACAATATACCGGTCAAGGTAATTTACACTATTAGGTACAAAGTAAAAAATTAAAATTCATTTATTTAAAAAACTACATCAAAAGTTCTACAAAATAATAGGTGTCAAGACTATATTATTTTATCAAATAACTAACGAAAATAAGTAAAGAAAATGGTTAAAATTTTATTGTCTAAATAGTGACTGAGAAGAATGGAGTACCAAAAATGAAAAAAAAAGTAAATTCCATAATTGGTCCTTTATAACAGAGGAGTTTCCATATTTAGTCTTTTATTATCAAATATAACCCTCATAGTCCTTTTTTAAGGGTGTCTTTCCACAAATGGTCCTTTTTTGATCTTTCGCCATGTGAGTGTTAATTTAAAGACTAAAAGTACAATTTGACATCAACATTAAGTCTAGTGACGTGTTCTGATATTGGTTAAGCGGATAACACAAAAATAAAGACTATGATTGTGGGCTAGGATTCCGACAGAAGACCACATATGTAGACTATAGTTGTAGTAGAAAGCGAATGTATTTCACAAACGACGCAAACGGAACAATCTTTGGAATTGTGTATGACAAAAAAGATACTACCTCCGTCCCATTTTATAACGCCTGTTTCGGTTTACGATGTTTGACTGAAATTATTTTTAAACCATTTTATATGACAAATGGTATAGAATTAAAAAATAAAAATTACATATTAAAAAACTACATCAAAAGATCTACAAAACTAGTAGTGACAATAATATTTTATTTTATCAAATTGCTAACGAAAATAGAGAAAGAAAGTAAATGAAGTTTGACCTTGTGAATAGTAAACAAGCATTATAATTTGGGACGGATGAAGTATATATTATCATTGTGAAATTACATTTTTAGTCCTCAAATTAATACCAACATGATAGAAGATCAAAAAAGGATTATTTGTGGAAAGATACTCATAAAAGAAGGACCACTAGAGTAAAATTTAATAATAGAGATTTAAATAGGGAAATTCCCTTTTTATAAAAGACCAATTATGAAATTTATTCAAGAAAACTTCATATTCAAAAGGCTAGGAAAACAAAACCTTTTATTCGAATGGCGGAAAAGATTTATACGGGGAGACCTCATCATATTCAAAAAGGCCAGCAAAATTGAAGCAAAAACGTCGACAGCAGGGATCGAACCTGCGCGGGCAAAGCCCAACAGATTTCAAGTCTGTCTCCTTAACCACTCGGACATATCGACACCTGCGTTACGTCGGTCTCTAGCGTTTATAATATTGTCTAATACTTTGATGCTGTAATGTACCAACTCCTTTTGTCTAGAAAATACCCCCTCCGTCCCACTGTCTTTGTCCACTTACTTTTTGGCACACCATCCAATGCACTTCTTTAATTCATTTTATCTTGTAATTTGTATATTAAAAAATTATACAAATTATATATTAATAATTTATATGTTAAGACGAATCAAACAAGATCACACATGACTATTTTTAGGCTTACACATTAAGAGAATTTGATGAGTCAAAGTGCTTAGATGAAAATTTCCAAAAGTCAAAAGTGGACAAAGACAATAGGACGGAGGTAAGAAATTAATGTCAATTTATACCCTTTTCAATTGCACTTTACATGTTTCCTGTCTCGAATTATTTATATAATTTGATTTAATGAAATTTAAGACATGCTTCTCCCGTCTCAAATTCAATAATGATTACGAAGTATAATTTTGTGGGGTCTATTTCTCGATAATTTTTGGCATCTCTTGTTTTGTAGAGTTTTCAACGTAGCTGTTTAATATATAAATTTTATTAATTTTTATAACAATTTTAAAATAATATAATTTTAAAAATACAGGGTTTCACCTCGTAAATAAAAAATTATAATCCAGTTTAGTATAGAGAAAATAAATTTTAAAAAAACGAGTGGTTAATTTTTTCCAGGAAAAGAGAAAAAATTATAGACCACATGTTACAATATTTACCTTAAAAGAAAAGACAACAAATACTTCTCTTTTTAATCTTTTCATATTTTATGTTTGAACGTCCCTGATTAGTTTTTTATTATACATGGAATGGTATGGTCACAAGGGGGCATCAGCTCCTGTAAATTATATTTTAAAGTTAAGGGCGCTACATCGAAACCCCGTATGGTACTACTATTTACTCAAATGTGTCACGGCATCATCCATTATATATATATTTGAATCCGCTACTAGGTGCCCACTGGTGGGTGTTGCACGATTGGGAAAGATAGAGAATATAAAGGGATAGACTCGAGTTCGATTTTTGACAAGTGATTGTTCGATCGGGTCTTTTTTAAATCCGCTACTAGGTATGAGCGTATGGCTCTCACCAACTCTCTATCTACACAAATTTGAATTATCTAATTTTATCTTTTTCAAATTTCATGTAAAATAAGAAAATTAAACAAGAAGGAAGACTTGTATCTAATTTATGAAGAACTTGTTCTTTAGAACTTGAATTCTTAACTTTCAGTTTCTTAAAATTTTTCCAGTTCATTCTAGTTTTTTCTAGTTCCTTCCAATTTTTTCGAGTTTCTTCCAATTTTTTTTAGCTATTTTTATTTTCTTCAAACTCTTTTATGATTCACACTCATGATTATTTTTTTCTTCAACTTTGTAACATGAATAATGTCATTTTTTGTATATTAATCTATATGATAAAATAAGAAAACATCAATATTTTATGAGAAAATACTGCATAAATAAAGTGACGTGCAACGTAGACAAAATAACTTTTAAATATTTAACATTTTGATATTCATGCTAATTTTATATATTCTAATTAATTTTTTTTTACAAAAGTATTTTTTGGGTATGAAAAACAACAATATTTTTTTAATTTTAAAGGCATTCATTAAGATAACGTGATGATAATAACAACAATAATAATTTATAAAAATAAGATTTAGAATGAGAATAATATAAAAGTACACAAAAAAATTTAAAAGTTTTATAGATTTTCCAATTATTTATAATTTTTTCAGTTTCTATTAATTTTTTCTAATTTTTTTAGTTTCTTTGCATTCATTCAAGTTTCTTCCAATTTTTCTATTTCCTTTCAATTTCTTCCAAACATCTATTTTTTAGTCCAAAAGAAGAGTCCCCGAATGTATGAATTCCTACGGGAATTATCCGACGTTGCATAAACATCCAATCATGTAATGACACGCAGCTAATGTTACGTGTGGAAACGCGGCAGGAATGAGACGCGTTCTCCGTCGGCTCGCTCCCCTTGTCTCCTCTCCCGTTTCCCTTCCTATAAATCGAATTCTCAAACGCAGATTTCGTGTCACGACGACGATTGTCAGCGGAGCAAGAGAAAGCCGAGATCCAGCTTCTTCGCCGGAGAGTCGGAAACGGAAATTCTAAGGTGTTCTAATTGTTTCGCCGCCGCAGCCGCCTCACCTTCCGTTAACCATGGTATTCGTCTCTCCTTCCTTTCAATTTCTGTTAACTGATTGCGTTTTATTCCTGATCAGCGCTTTATTTTCATCGGAATTAGCGGATCTGGGGATTTTTATTCCACAATGAGTACATTTGGGTGTTTCTCTTATAGTCGCTCGATCTGATTTGATGATTTTTATCTTCAATTCTTTGCATTTCGGGCAGTTGAGTTTCGCCGACGTATCTTCTGTCAAATATATATTTTTCTTTGATCAAACTTCGTTGACGAGTGTAATTGATTCATGTTGTTTATCCGTGGATCCGGCAATTGATGCAGAATGTTATAAATATAAGTCATGAATATTTCACATTATCTGTATGTGATGTGTTTAAGCCCTAATACCATTCGATGAGCTGAAATTATGGAAACAAGATGACATGAAGGTTTGAAATTATTTATTTTTAGCTGGAACAATGGATTAATTCCATCATTTGAATTTCAAATCTTTCTAAGATCTTTTTTCTGTCATGATAATCATAAGATTAATGGCGGTGGCCTTTAGATTGTTTCTTTTATTTACTTGATTCTTCAATTCTTAAGCTTACTTTGAGTCTCTCTAAAACATTCACATAGCCTAGATTATCATTTTGTATAGATAGAGATTGTAAAAGATTGGTGGTTATTTTGTAAAACTTATACGAGTACCTAATTGCCCAATTGTGTGTTTTCCGGTTACCAAAAGGTTTTCATTTCGAAGCGGGAATGTGGGGTTATGATTCCTTGTCCCTGTTTGCCGACTTCAGGGTTACAATCCCTTGAGTTTAGGCAAAGGCCTGTGCTGACTTGTTCTTGCTTATAAGCACATTTTGTTGCTTTTGAAGTACTTATTTGGTTTGAAATGAGTGTTACCTAACACTTTTTCTAAGGTAGTGTTTGGGAACTAGCTTGTCATTTTATTTCTTGCATTTCAATTCTAAAATTTGAATCCTTGAATTTCAAATAACAAGGGGAGACATGGATTTGCAATTGAGCTTTGTAAAAGAATTAGGGGAATTTGCCTCAAATCCAAATTTTTAAGATTTTTCAAACATAGAATTTGAGCCAAATCCGGATTTGAAATTCAAATTCCAGTCCCCAAACATGCTGTATGGGAATGCCGCGTATTCAGGCATATCGGCCAAATAATCCTTACCACCAAACGGGCCCTTGGTTGCTGTATTGCATGTATGCATAAGTTCACACATCCATTTCCTTTCTTGTATTCTTTGACCAGACAACATCAAGGCGTCTATCCAGTAGGAAGGTGGAGAAGTTTGAGAAGAACATCACCAAGCGAGGATCTGTCCCCGAAACCACTGCAAAGAAGGCAAGCAATTATCCAGTCGGTCCAATCTTGCTTGGGTTCTTCGTCTTTGTCGTCATCGGCTCATGTAAGTGTTTCTTGGCATTCTTCGAATCGTGTCTCCCCTCATCTTGTGACAAGAAGAAATGCTGTTTCCGATTCCTAACTTCATTTTTTCCCCATTCTTTCCCCAGCTCTATTCCAGATCATTCGGACAGCAACAAGCGGTGGCATGGCATGAGTGAGTTCATTTGTAGTAATGTAGAAGACACCGGCTGTTGTTTTTTTAGTGTTGTTTGGGTTGTGTTAATGCTGTTTCCTCCATCTCTGTTCTGTAATAGACCCCCCCCCCCCCCAAAATATTTTACCTTTATTACTGATAATACAATAATGTTTCTGTAACAGTATCAAATATCGAGTTTGGTAAACATATTTTGATAGATAGATTCATTCAGAAATGTCAAATGATTTGCAGATGTGTTTTTTAGTAGATTTCCTTCCATGTTTAAAAAACCTATGATAAGAAGTCAACAAACACCAATTAAAGCACAGAAAAACTGCGAGCTCTAAATAAATGAACTTACTCTGCCTTGTAGGGCTAGTTAATTTGGAGTTTGGACTTTTAGTTTCTCAAAAGAAAATTTTCTACTTAGTTTTTAAGGTTGCATCAATAGAATACATTGGTAATTAATAAATGCCCTCCCATTCTTTTATTTGGAAAAAAGAGGATTTATCTATCATTTGCACAAAATTCAATCATCGTACATTTTAAAAGTCATGTTTGTGCAATAACTTCAATTATGGAATTCTTATTAGGGACAGATTTGATACCACTTTCCTATTCTGAACTATTTTTTCTTAAAGAAATCACCTTAAATAGGAGTACAAAAATATAGAAAAATTACAAAAATATAAGTTTCATGTTTAATTGTCATGCTTGTTCAATCAAGTAATTTTTGGGGCTAATTGGTTTTTAAGGGGGGCAGGCTTCTCTCTGACCTGATAACTAGTATCGCCTTCCCGCCCACCTTTTCAACATGCCCTTTCTTTTGCAATACTTAAAAAGTCTATCATAGCCCAATTATTATAACTGCTTTTTCTACCATAGAATTGGGTCAACCCGGCGGCTTACAAAGGAGGTTCAAGGGCTTGTTAAGGAAGGCGGAAAGGGCCGACGAAGGGGGGGAAAAGAAAGGCGTTTCTGGTCCCCTAAATCGGGGGGTGTGCCAGGACGTAACAAGGGATGAAAGGCCGCTTTGCGTTGGATGCTCTTTACCCTACCCACAATGATGGCTCTGGGAGCGTATAAGCGTAGGCTCGAAATCTTACGCGTGCTAGTGCGCTCTCCATTTTCTCGCATGCTTCTTCTCCAGAGTTTTTTTGGTCATCAATACGACTTGTTCATCTTATTCTTTGAACTATCAAATTTTCATCCCCCTATCTCCTAATATGACTTTTTCTATTGTGAACTACTCCCTCTGTATTTGTCCACTTTCATTTTTGCACACCATCTAATGCACTTCTTTAATCCATTTTATCTTGTAATTTGTATATTAAAAAATTATAAAAATTATATATTAATAACCTATATGTTAAGACAAATCAAACAATATCACACATGACTATATTTAGGCTTACACATTGAGAGAATTTGATGAGTCAAAGTGCTTAGATGAACAGTTCCAAAAGTCAAATGTGGACAAATACAGGGGGACGGAGGGAGTATTTTTTTTTAAATCTCCTTAAAAAACATCTCATTTTGACTTTTAAAAAATTTAAAGGGAGTGTATTTTAGTGTTGACTTTTCATAAATATCCTTGATGTGATGGATAAAGTATGATGAGATGAATAGATTAATAGAGAAAAAGTGTGATGTGATAGATAGGGTAAGAATTAACAGGGGTAAAAGTAACTTTTTAATAAGAAAAAAGAAGTGTTTTTTGGAACGAATGAAAAAAGAAAGTGGAAGGGCGATCGGGTTTTGTGGAACGGAAGGAGTAATATATTACGGGGCAATAATAATTAAACTTTATGATAATTTCAAGTTTAATTTAGAAGTGTCGTTCTTCCTCGTATGGCCATTGGTTTTGATGGTGTAAATTACTTGACCGGTCAGACTATGCTAGACCGGGTCTAGAATAGTTTGTTCGATTTGGCAAAGTAATAAAGGTAAAAACACGCAGATCGACCGGTAGGACTTTAGGTGGAACACCTGTAGCCCAATTTGTATTATAACGGAGAATGCACGGGTGCTTTTACAAGGGAGTTTAGGGGAAATGGATTCGGATCCCTCTTTCTGAGGTTTACATGAGTATTTATACTAGGCTAAGGGGACAGGACCACGTGCGCCCACGTGGGGGCATGCTGCTGATGTGGTGCGAGGTGACTGGTTTCGTCCTCAAGCTGCCTTGTCGCCTTGTGAAGGGGATCATTCCCTTTGTCAAGTAGTGCCTTGGATGGATTCTCCAGCATCTCCAGTTGTCCTCTACTGACACGGGTCGCTACACGCCAAGCCCTCGCAGATCCTCCTCTGCCGACACTTTCCAACCCCAGAAACTACACCGGGTAATCTCCAAGGGACGAATTTATCGAAATCTGGAATAAATAGGATGATAACGTAGTTTGACCGGTATACTTTTTTGTGAAGTGTACCGGTCATTATTTGGCCGATGATATATTGTTTTGCTGGCGATTTAAGTCTCCCTTCCAAAACTTTCGAGATTGACCGGTCAAAGATTTGGCCTTCTCCTTTGACCGGTCTTGGGTGAAATACACCCATCAATAAGCCCTCCACTTCTCGGTCATGCAATTTGTCATGAGCGGGAAGTAAAAAGTCTGAAGTAGGACTCCAATTTTGAAATTTTGGCCCTTCCCGCCTAAAATTTTTTGAAATTTGAATTTCAAACTCTGACTTTTGCCACGTGTCGCGCACCAACCGTTGCAATCAGTCGGCTGCAGACCTGCCGTTTCGCCTGCCAGTGGGTCATCATTGCGCCGCCTGACGCGGCGTGTTCTCGCGTGGCCACGTCGCTCCCTTTGGCCTCCTCTCCTCCTATATAAGGGCCTCCACCCCTCCTCTCTGCCCACTTTCCGCGATCAAGTCTCAGAGCTTTCACCGGTCAAGTTCCTTATCTTTCGCTATCCAGCCCTCCGAGTCAAGTAAGTTCCCCCTTCCTTCTCTTTTTTCTTTCCCGGCCATGTCTTCGTTTAGCGATAGGATCTCGTCCTCAGAGGACTGCTCCTCTGAGGATTCCAACTCTTCTTCTTCGACCGGGTCTTCTTCTCTTGACTCTACACCCGGTCAGGTTCCCAACTCCTCCGTCCCCGACCCGCATCCTGTAAATCAGGTGCTGAAAGGTAATCATGCAAGGATAGGCAACGGAATATAAAAATTTTAACATCCTAACATGATTATCTTGCCCAGAATCACGTACTAAAACTTATAGTAGTAAGAAATTTGTACCTTTTCTCCGTAAGCGGTAAAACGAAGAAGTCGTAGAAGAGCGTTGAAAGCGCAAACGTAACCGTTCAAGCGTCCGGTCTCCAACTTTGACACACGAACAACGCCGGAGTCTACCACAATCTTTATGCTAGTAAAGATTATAGTAGTATAAAATATAAAGATTAAAATTGGGATAATAATAATCTTGTATATTTCTATAGAAAATATTTCTAATAATATTTAGAAAATATTATAGATATTTTCTATACACAAAATGATATTAATGGAACAAAAGAAGTATTTCTCTCTCTAAAATGTAATGGCCGAAATTATGCTTAAGTATGCTTAAGTAATCAATTGATGATCCTCACTCTTTAAAATGGAATTGCCGTGTTATTTAAAAAAAACAAAGATTACAAATTGATTAATCATATTTTGTCATTAAGCTAAAGGTTAAAACATTATTAGCTCCACTAATTTCAATCATATAAATTTGATGCTTTAAAATCTCCACTTGGCCGTAAGTGTAGATTGTGAGAAGGATTTGTGAAATTCTTCTCCACTTAAATGTTCAAAGTGTATTTTATTTGACACCAAAAATTAATATAAAATTAATTTTAAATCAAATAAAAATACCCATATCATTTATTTAAACAAGTATACAAATATACTTTAAATAGTTTATGTCAAAATAATTATTTTCATAATTAAAATGACAAACCAAAATAAAATATTCAACATATAATATATATATATATATATTTCGGTATTTATATATATATATATATATATATATATATATATATATATATATATATATATATATATATATATATATATATATATATATATATATATATATATATATATATATATATATATATATATCACCGAATGTTTTACATATATAATATTATATTCCAAAATATTTTATTTTACTATTTTACAAATATACAAATTACTTATTATCCCATTGTTTAATCCTACTCCTTAAATTGTTCAAAGTGTGTGACCCGTATAGGCACTTATAAAGCTGGCCACAGTATTGGCTCTGCACCAATACTATAAGCAATAAGCGGTATCTAGCAACACATTATTGCCCCCAAGATTATAAGTTAAGACGTTTGCACCGTCAAAACCTTTCCACGACTCAGACTCCGTGTAACTGTATCCCTTTGTCTCAATGTCTAAACTTAATGCAAGGGATTAATAAAATCCAACTTGTATCCATTAAGTCATTCACTGATTTATCAAGTCCGACTAATAGGAACAGACGTCATAAAAGCATCTCAGCATGGCCATGCAATTTCCTTAGTCATAACTTATCAGTGGGCCCCATAAGACATTAATCTCTTTAAAAAGAGTAGTGACAAATCCTATGTACGTAATCTACGTTTCTGAATACGCGCTGCAGCATACCCAAAACAAAGCATGTATACCATCCTTATTTCATATGGCTTAGGACAATGCATCAAAGTATGCGGGTTCACATATGCAGAAAACGTAATACTTCAAGTCGAAGGATAGTTACACCCGTGGTCGCGCTAAAGATGCTTAGAGCATGAACTAAAAGTTCAAGCAACATCTTTAGGATGGGTCAGTCAGGCATCCTATTATCTCTAGATAATATCTGCCCATGTGCGGATGCGAACACACCGTCATTGACTATGAGACTAAGTCAAACATCCAACACACACTAGTCTCACATGCATTAACGATATCCCACTCTCGTTAATACTCGACTATGGACATTTAGATAAATATTTATTTCAAGATGTTAGTCTCATCAGCAGAAAAACACTATCTGATAAACATCTTTTAAATATAAATCTAGGAATATAATATTTGTTTACATTAGCATGAGATGTGTAAACAAATTATATCTGCCTATACATGATAGAATAATGATAAACAGTTGGCCATCAGGGCACAACTCCAACAATCTCCCACTTGCACTATGGCCAATCTGGCATCGGTCTAATGCCCATGGACCTAGTGTGACCCTCATGCTTTAGCTTTCCTAAAGGCTTGGTCAGGGGATCGGCTATGTTGTCGTCAGTATCTACTTTGCAAATCATCACATCTTCTCTATCTACGATTTCTCGTATGATGTGATAGCGTCGTACAATGTGTTTGGTTTTCTGGTGAGATCGCGGTTCCTTTGCCTGTGCAATGGCCCCAGTGTTGTCGCAAAACAACGAGATAGGGTCATTAATACTAGGAACCACTCCAAGTTCAGTAATGAACTTCTTGATCCAAACAGCTTCTTTAGCTGCCTCGGCGGCAGCTATGTACTCAGCCTCTATAGTCGAATCGGCAGTTGTATCCTCCTTAAAGCTCTTCCAACTAAAAGCTCCGCCATTCATGCAAAACAAATATCCTGCTTGTGATTTTGAATCGTCTCTGTCGGTTTGGAAGCTAGCATCAGTGTAACCGACCACCTTTAGCTCTCCCTCACCACCGTATACCAGGAATGCATCCTTAGTATTGCGAAGATACTTGAGGATGTTCTTGACCGCTGTCCAGTGTGCTTCTCCTGGGCTTCCCTGGTATCTGCTGGTCACGCTTAAAGCGAATGAGACATCAGGTCTAGTACATATCATGGCGTACATGATGGATCCAATCGCAGAGGCGTATGGAACCTTCATCATGAGTTCCTTTTGCTCGGGAGTAGAAGGACTCTGGCTCTTGGAAAGAACCGTGCCAGGTGTCATAGGTAAAGATCCTTTCTTTGAGTTAGACATGCTAAATCGATCAAGGATTTTATCTATATATGTACTTTGATTTAGACCTATTAACTTTCTTGATCTATCTCGGTAGATTCTTATGCCAAGGACATAACTAGCATCCCCTAAGTCTTTCATGGAGAAGTTCTCGCTCAACCACGTCTTTACAGAAGTGAGAGCGGGAATATCGTTACCCATTAACAATATGTCATCGACATACAAGATTAGGAATACTATTACACTCCCACTGACCTTCTTGTATACACAAGATTCGTCAGAGTTCTTCTTGAAACCAAAACTGGAAATGGTTTCGTCGAAACGTATGTACCAACTCCGAGATGCTTGTTTCAATCCGTAGATTGAACGTTGCAGCTTACAAACTTTGGCAGACTGACCAGCAATTTGAAAACCGTCAGGCTGTGTCATAAAAACATCCTCTTTGAGGTTCCCGTTAAGGAAAGCCGTCTTGACGTCCATCTGCCAAATTTCATAATCGTAATAGGCTGCAATGGCAAGCATTATCCGAATGGATTTCAGCATAACAACTGGAGAAAAGGTTTCATCATAGTCAATTCCGTGGATTTGTCTATAACCTTTTGCTACCAATCTAGCTTTGAAGGTATGAACCTTCCCGTCTACGTCTGTCTTCTTTTTGAAGACCCACTTGCATCCAATGGGTTTTACCCCTTCGGGCGCATCAACCAAGGTCCAGACTTGGTTTGTGTACATAGACTCCATTTCAGATTTCATGGCTTCGAGCCATAGATCAGATTCGGGGCATGTAATTGCCTCGAGGTAGGTCTCTGGTTCGCCTTGATCTACCAACAAGACGTCACCTTCATCAGACATGAGAAATCCATATCTGACCGGAGGATTACGTATCCGGTCTGACCTACGTGGTATATCTTGAGCAATTTGAGGTTCAATTGCTTGATCTCTTTGCTCAGGTTCCAACACTATCGGGACTTCTTCTTGTGGTTCTCGAATTTCTTCGAGGTCTACCTTTCTCCCACTAGTGATAGCAGAAAGAAACTCCTTCTCAAGAAAGGTTCCATTCCGAGCAATAAAGATTTTGTTATCGGATGGATGATAGAACTCATACCCTCTAGTTTCCTTGGGGTATCCCACAAAAATTACTTTATCAGATTTAGGCTCCAACTTACTAGACGTCATGAGACGTTTTACATAAGCTTCACATCCCCAAATCTTAAAGTACGAGAAACTCGGTTTTCTCCCACGCCATAGTTCGTATGGTGTGCTCTCGACAGCTTTAGATGGAACTCTGTTGAGTGTGTGTGCTGCTGTTTTCAATGCATATCCCCAAAATGATTCTGGCAATGTTGTCAGACTAATCATGCTCCGGACCATGTCTAGCAAAGTCCGATTTCCCCTCTCAGACACTCCATTTAACTGAGGTGTCCCCGGAGGAGTGAGTTGGGATAAGATCCCATGCTCTTTCAGATAGTCATCGAACTCCAGGCTTAAGTATTCACCTCCTCGATCCGAGCGGAGGGTCTTAATACTTTTGCCTAATTGTTTTTCTACTTCGTTCTTGAATTCTTTGAATTTGTCAAAGCACTCCGATTTGTGTTTCATGAGATACACATATCCATATCTACTAAGGTCGTCAGTAAATGTAACGAAGTAAAAATAACCACCTCTAGCTACAGTGCTAATTGGACCACACACATCGGAGTGTATGAGGCCCAATAAGTCACTCGCCCTTTCACCGTGACCAGTGAATGGTGCCTTTGTCATTTTACCAAGTAAACAAGATTTACATACATCATATGACTGGAAGTCAAATGAATCAAGTACACCAGAACAATGTAACTTAGATATGCGTTTCTCGTTAATGTGGCCCAAACGACAATGCCAAAGGTACGCGAGATTCAAACTGTTAGGTTTGTTTCTCTTAACATCTACGTTATATATTGTGGTATCCATGTCAAGGACATAGAGACCGTTGGTCATTTTTGCACTTGCATAAAATATATCATTTCTAAAGACAAAGAGTTTTGTCTTTTACAACAAATGAAAATCCTGCTTTGTCAAGGCAGGATACAGAAATGATGTTTCTGCTCATACTAGGTACAAACAGACAATCATTCAAATGCAATATTAGACCACTAGGTAGAGATAAACTATAGGTTCCGACGGCCAATGCATAGACGAGTGCTCCATTGCCGACTTTTAGTTGTATCTCTCCCTCCGTCAATTGTCTACATTCATGCAAGTTCTGCATAGAAGTACAGATGTGAGAACCACATCCAGTATCCATCACCCAAGAGGTAATATCAGACATATTGACTTCGATAACGTAAATACCTGAGTTTTGGGGTTGACCGTGGTAAAGGTCTCTTAAGCATTGTATCATAGGACGCACTTCCATGTCCGTGTGGAGCCTTTGGAGCTCCGCGGTCATACTGGCCATAATGATACACTTTACATCTCGCGCGTCGTCCTCATACTTCTTGAAGGAAGTGAGTTCGGACGCACGAGCATTAGCATCAGGGGTCTTGGGAGGATCCATTTCGAGGATGTAGAGTTTCCGCTCACAGTTAAGAACGATTCGGAGGTTCATTTCTCAGTCAAGAAAGTTGGTCCCGGATAACTTGTTGTTTTCCAGGATGTAACGCAGGTTGAAAGGGTTGTTGTTTGCCATCTACAGAAAATTTTGCAAACTAGGTTATTTATCATGTTTAATAATTAATTAGGCCTTTAATTAATTATCTCCCACTATTTTTAACAAATAAATAACCCTCGATATTGATTCGGAGATTTCCGGCGAAACCTCTAGTGGGCCAAGATCCATATTTCATTATCTTGCGTTCCGCTTGGGCGTTACTCCACAAGACAACTATTTAGGTAGGAACATAGTTCCAACTGATGAGCCGGGCTCTCAGCTCTTGGTCTGGTGTTGGGCGAACAATATTACTACAACCGGACCAGGACACCTTTTCACCATACTTGTAATTGGCTGAGGCACGTCTTACAAGCAGACTACTTTGGTTAGGAATAGAGTTCCAATTAAATCATAAAGATCCAACTCCTGGCTGGATGAGTGAGTAAAATCATCCGACTTGTCATTGATGACCCCAACTTACTGCCTCTGAGTCGTCCATCCATTTGACCGAGACTCAGTTAAGTCTAACCCAACGTGCGATAGCGACCACGCTATGGCGGTTCCTGTAACCAGCTTAATATACACTGTACTATGCTCTGCTGAGGCTGAGTACATGACAGTGCACATTAGCCGGATAGGTGCCGGGCGTCAGAAGGCGACAGACTTAATATTCGTGAGGGATTTATAATTTCGATCTCACCTATCGACATGGCCGCGCACATGTCCATTACTAGCGTTCAACATACATTCAACATGCATTCACAAAATGCAGTAAATAAACGTGTAATGATTGTGGCCCCTAAAAGAAAAATAAAACGATAGCTTCCACTGGCTTCTAGGCACTTGGACTTCGGGCTATCTCCATTCTTTTAGATTTCTTCAAACGGTTTTCAAATCTTTTCATCTTCAAACCACCACGTGAGAAAAGAATCCTCGGTTGAGGTAAGAGAGAGAAATAGATTTACAACAAAAGTTTATGAGATAAGGCACGACACGCAGGCCGCATTATAATCAAATAAACTATAGCAACAATCATCCACCATGCATATCATACATCCACACAAGCAATAGAGATATACATACACCGGGTGAACCGCGCTCACCCTAGACAGTTCTAGAAAAATACTACGGCAGTAAATATTTTCTAAAACTCATAAAATTAAATTAGATGTCCAAATAAATCTAATAAAATTTTATAAAAAGAATTTTATGCATTCTGGATATTCTTCCAGCATAAAAAAAATCCAGAATATTCCAAAAGACCAAAATGCCCTTTTTGCAAAATTATATTCAAAAAGGCCATTAAAATTTTGAAACAATTTTGCAAAAATCATGAAAATTAAATTTCAACTTCCAGTAGTTATTTTTAACATTTATAAACCTGGAAATAAAATTTCCAAAATTTATAAATCATTATTTCCAAAATATATTAGTTAAATCTCAATAAGTTATAAAAAGCCATTTAAATTGATTTTGAAAATATTAAATTACAAAAATTTAATATTTTGAAAACCATTCTTTTTTCTTACTGAGATATAACTTTCCAAAATATATATTAGTCATTTATGTAATTAAAATACAAATATATAAATATATATAATATTTCGGTAATAATACCGAGTACATATATAAATATATATTTATTTAATTACTAACTAATATTATTTTGAAAAATATATTTATCAACAACCTTATTCAACTTAGAAATAATATTTTCAAGTTTAATAAAGTTCATTTTGAATTTTCCCATATTTATTTTCGGTTTTCACCTAAATAAATACAATAAATTCAAAATAGGAAATAATACATTCAAAAATTACAATATAATTTTATCAATCATAAAATGATGTTTTATGTCCAAATAAAATTATATTCACTATTTCTACAATATATATAAATATATATTTCGAAAAATCAAAATATATATCTTTATATATATATTACGGGTAGAAATAAAATAAATAAATTTAGAATTCATTTTCAATGATTTATTTAAGTCCAATACTTATTCCAAGACTAAATAAAATCATTTTACCAATTTTTGAATTTTAATAATTACCAAGTTAAAACTTTGACTTTTAAAATTTTAAAAGTCAAACGTAAAACTATAGTTTTGTACGTTGGCTCCGATACCACTGAAAGGTAACCATGCAAGGATAGGCAACGGAATATAAAAATTTTAACATCCTAACATGATTATCTTGCCCAGAATCACGTACTAAAACTTATAGTAGTAAGAAATTTGTACCTTTTCTCCGTAAGCGGTAAAACGAAGAAGTCGTAGGAAGAGCGTTGAAAGCGCAAACGTAACCGTTCAAGCGTCCGGTCTCCAACTTTGACACACGAACAACGCCGGAGTCTACCACAATCTTTATGCTAGTAAAGATTATAGTAGTATAAAATATAAAGATTAAAATTGGGATAATAATAATCTTGTATATTTCTATAGAAAATATTTCTAATAATATTTAGAAAATATTATAGATATTTTCTCTACACAAAATGATATTAATGGAACAAAAGAAGTATTTCTCTCTCTAAAATGTAATGGCCGAAATTATGCTTAAGTATGCTTAAGTAATCAATTGATGATCCTCACTCTTTAAAATGGAATTGCCGTGTTATTTAAAAAAAACAAAGATTACAAATTGATTAATCATATTTTGTCATTAAGCTAAAGGTTAAAACATTATTAGCTCCACTAATTTCAATCATATAAATTTGATCCTTTAAAGTCTCCACTTGGCCGTAAGTGTAGATTGTGAGAAGGATTTGTGAAATTCTTCTCCACTTAAATGTTCAAAGTGTATTTTATTTGACACCAATAATTAATATAAAATTAATTTTAAATCAAATAAAAATACCCATATCATTTTTTTAAACAAGTATACAAATATACTTTAAATAGTTTATGTCAAAATAATTATTTTCATAATTAAAATGGCAAACCAAAATAAAATATTCAACATATAATATATATATATATATCGGTATTTATATATATATATATATATCACCGAATGTTTTACATATATAATATTATATTCCAAAATATTTTATTTTACTATTTTACAAATATACAAATTACTTATTATCCCATTGTTTAATCCTACTCCTTAAATTGTTCAAAGTGTGTGACCCGTATAGGCACTTATAAAGCTGGCCACAGTATTGGCTCTGCACCAATACTATAAGCAATAAGCGGTATCTAGCAACACATTATTGCCCCCAAGATTATAAGTTAAGACGTTTGCACCGTCAAAACCTTTCCACGACTCAGACTCCGTGTAACTGTATCCCTTTGTCTCAATGTCTAAACTTAATGCAAGGGATTAATAAAATCCAACTTGTATCCATTAAGTCATTCACTGATTTATCAAGTCCGACTAATAGGAACAGACGTCATAAAAGCATCTCAGCATGGCCATGCAATTTCCTTAGTCATAACTTATCAGTGGGCCCCATAAGACATTAATCTCTTTAAAAAGAGTAGTGACAAATCCTATGTACGTAATCTACGTTTCTGAATACGCGCTGCAGCATACCCAAAACAAAGCATGTATACCATCCTTATTTCATATGGCTTAGGACAATGCATCAAAGTATGCGGGTTCACATATGCAGAAAACGTAATACTTCAAGTCGAAGGATAGTTACACCCGTGGTCGCCCTAAAGATGCTTAGAGCATGAACTAAAAGTTCAAGCAACATCTTTAGGATGGGTCAGTCCGGCATCCTATTATCTCTAGATAATATCTGCCCATGTGCGGATGCGAACACACCGTCATTGACTATGAGACTAAGTCAAACATCCAACACACACTAGTCTCACATGCATTAACGATATCCCACTCTCGTTAATACTCGACTATGGACATTTAGATAAATATTTACTTCAAGATGTTAGTCTCATCAGCAGAAAAACACTATCTGATAAACATCTTTTAAATATAAATCTAGGAATATAATATTTGTTTACATTAGCATGAGATGTGTAAACAAATTATATCTGCCTATACATGATAGAATAATGATAAACAGTTGGCCATCAGGGCACAACTCCAACAGGTGCCCGGTGAAACCTTCGAGGGGAGGGATGACCCGGTTGATGACGAACCGGGTCCCTATGATCCCGAACACGAAACCCGGGATGCGTGGGAGGCGCGGCTTCATGCTGCCGGTTACTTTCCACTCCCCACCTTCCACGTCCTTGACATACCTTCCCGTGTATCTAAAATTGCCTTAAACAAAATCCGTAGGAGGCTCCCGGATGGGTATACCATCCTGTACGAACCGAACTGGCCCAACATCGTTGAACCCCACCGGGAGGATAGGATAGGGTTCCATACTATTTCCCTGGATGCGGGCATAGTTTTTCCCCCTCGCCCCCTCCTTACTGAAGTTTGTCACGCGTTTAGGATTTTGCCCGGCCAAATAACTCCTAACGCCCACCGGTACCTTCATTCCTTCGTAAATATTTGTACCCATCTGAAAATCTTCCCTTCTTTACGTCTTTTCCTTTTTTGCTTCGAAGTCCTACCGGGCGGGGCTGGCTGCGAAGGCTTTGTATTCTTCAAAGCCCGCACCGGTAGGAAGTTCATTTCCGAAGTCCCCCAGAGTAACCGGGGATGGAAGGAAAAATTTGTTTTTATCGAATTTCCCCCCTTCTTCACTCCTCTGGCCGGTCTGAAGTGGAACGACCATCTGCTCGACCAAGAGTACGCTGCACCGGCCTCCTCCCCAGACTTGGAAGCCAACCTCGAGATCCTCATGCGCGGGGATCCTCAAACCGGGAGGATCTTCCATCAAGGCAGCTGGGTTTGGAGGGTAGAGTCGGGTGGTGAGGGTACCTCCCAGGCCCAGGAAGCAGCGGGGCACGGGGTACCCTCCCCGGGCAACACTGCAGAGGCCGAGGGCCAGAACCACCCAGGTTTTTATCCTTTTTCTTGTGTTTCGTAGTTTGACCGGGCAAACTATTTGTACTTAATGTTTTTGGTTCGTTTTGCAGATATGGAGTTTGAAGAGTTCGCTATCCCCGAGGACCAACCAGCCGGGGAGACCGGGGGCTCCCAAGCCAATCCTGCCAGGACTTTCCCGGTCAATCCAGAGACCGTGGAAATCCTGGATGAGGATGAGCCCCAAGACGACCGGTCTAAGGGGAAGGAGAAGGAGAAGGCCGGTCGCCGGGTGAAGAAGGTGGCGACCACGCACCCTTCCTACGCCAAGAAAAGGGCAAGGTCAGATCCTGAGCCGGCCGGCCAGACTATCGAGGAGGCCTTCATCAATCTGGGGCTAAGGCTGAAGGAGGTAAGTCTTGATGCCATCCCGGTCTTTATTGTTTTTTTTTTATCGAGAAACTTACCGGTCTGTTCCGTTTTTGTGCAGGCGGGGGAGATCGGGCCACAAACAGTGGACCGGTTGGGGATGAGTTCCCCTTCTGAAGTCGACCGGCTGAAGAAGGAGAAGGAAGAGATGTCACTCATCCTGAGGAGCCAGGCTGAAGAGCTGATCCGGCTGTCTGGGCTGGTCGGGGCAATGAAGACTGAGATCTCCCAACTGAAGGAGGAGAATGGCCGGCTTCTGGACGAAGTCTCTGAAGCCAAGAGGGAAGTGGCGAAGAAGGAAGAAACCTTCCCTGGGCGCGCAGCTGCCTGGGTGGAAGAGAATAAGGCTGAGGCCACCCGGGTGATGACGGCTAGCCCGGAAGCGACCATGGAATCCTTCAGGCTCTTGTACCGGGAGCCTGAAGGAAAGAAGATGATTACCGCTATTGGGTCCTTCGGATTCAAGAGTGGTCAGAAGAAGGACCGGGCTGCCTGCCATCGGATCTTGAAGAAAAGAGACCCAGAGTTCTCCGCAGCTTCTTACGGCCTGGCATCCATCCCGGAGGAAGAGCCTACTCCCCCCTTCCCCCTAGACTAAGAACTCCCCGGCCTTGACCGGTTGCTTTGTAAACTTAAAACTCATTTCCCCGGGAATGCCCGATGTAAATGTAAAACATTTAACATTCTTATTTGGTTTGAATGCCATGTTTTCTTTTCGTACCAGTTAATCTTCCACGTCTGATTGCTTGTTGATTTTTTTTTTTTTTTTGATCTTCATACCGGTACATAGGTTAGGCCACTTCTCAATTGTTTTCAACCGGTGGAACTTCAAAATTCTCTTTGATCACTTCATCTGAAGGATTAGCTCAAGTAAGTTTGACCGGCCGAACTTCACTTTTGCCTTTTGGATAACTTCACCAATTTTTTTGGCAAAATTTACTTTGACCGGTGAATTCCCACGCCATGGTTTGACCGGTCAACTGCCTTGCCTTCCGACGGACGTAGAACTTTCGAAGTTCTGTCGTGCCCATACCCGACCGGGGTATTCTTACTGCCTTGCCTTCCGACGGACGTAGAACTTTCGAAGTTCTGTCGTGCCCATACCCGACCGGGGTATTCTTTTTTTTTTATCGGTAGGTTGTAGATGGAAACACCTGTAACCTAGAAATTCTTGAAGTATCCTTAACCGGTAAGAATACTGGAGATTTAACCATGTCGAATGGTTTCGAACCCTCTCCAAGGTTCAAATGCACCCTTCTTCTAGGGCCCCCTCTTCCGGATGATTAAGTCTTTTAATGGCCCTTTGATTTCTACCATCCCGGGAAGGCCTTAGCTCACCCCCCGTTCAAGTCTTCCCTGAGAAGGGGGATATAGGATGCGCCACGATGGACGATCCCCTTCTATATCTTTTAATGGGCATCTTTTTAGTCCCCAATCAATTTGACGGCGCTGGCTGATTCCCCGACACCAGTCAAACCTCATGGGCCCGTGTAAGTACGGTTCGATCCCTCTTCCAGGTCCAGCCCTCTTGCAGGCATACCCTCTTCCGCGCCCCTCTTCCGGGTTTTGATATTTTTTCTATTATACTGAGCAAGACCGGTGTAGTAACCAGCGTGCCAGGTCCGGGCCTGTGTCTCAGTTGGCTTAGCCAAGTGGATTCGATCCACCCAGGAAGCCCTCCTAGGATAGGTTCGACCTATCAATCCTGCCGCTACCAAATAGAGTATTGAACATCATCGGTTTGATTGATAATAAAGTAGGCCTTGCCTAGTATTACAATCATTTGTAGAACTTGCGAAGATGATGGGAGTTCCAGGTTCTTTCTACCGATACCCTTCAAGAGTTTCTAACCGGTATGTCCCCGGGCGAATGATGGCTCTAACCCTATACGGGCCTTCCCAGTTTTTTGCTAGCTTCCCTCCGTCGCCGGGTCTACTTGCTTCTCTTCTTCGTAGGACTTCATCCCCAACTTGGAAGTATCGCGGCCCAACCTTGTTGTCATGGTACTTCTTCACAACTTGTTGGTATGTGCTCATTTTGACTTCCGCGGCCATTCTCCGTTCTTCGACCAAGTTGAGTTCGGCCAAGTGGTCTTCCTCATTCTGCTGGGGTTGATAGTTTGATTCCCGGAACGTTGGGAATTCAGCTTCGATGGGCAGCCTTGCTTCACATCCATAGGTTAAGGAGAATGGAGTTTCCCCGTGAGCCCTCCTGGGTGTTACTCGGAATGCCCATACGATGTGTGGGAGCTCTTCCAGCCACTTGTTTCCTGCTTCTCCCAGCCGTTTCTTTAGACCATCCACAATCGTTCGGTTGGCGTTTTCGACTTGGCCATTTCCTTGGGGGTACGCCACCGAAGAGCGATTGTGCTTGATCCCGAAGCCCTCCAAGTATTCAATGAATCTTGGATTTCGGAACTGTGGGCCGTTGTCGGTGATGAGGTTCATGGGCGCTCCAAACCTCGTGATGATGTTCTTCCAAATGAATTTCTTGCATTGTTGCGTGGTAATGTTGGCCAACGCTTCAGCCTCGATCCATTTGGTGAAGTAATCGATGGCTACGATCACGAACTTCTTCCCTCCTTGGGCGACTGGGAATGCTCCAATGATATCAACCCCGAACCTAGCGAATGGGATAACATTCGATACGGGGTGATAGTAGGTTGCTGGTCTACCGGGGTACTTGTAGAACACTTGACATGTTCTACATTTCTGTACATACCTCTCACAATCCTAGACAATTGTTGGCCAGTAGTACCCCAACAAGATAATGCGCTGGGAAAGCGTACGGGACATTTGATGCGCCGCGCATACGCCTTCGTGGACTTCCGCTATGACTCGCTCAGCTTCCCGGTTGGTCAGGCATCTCAGGAGTGGCCCACCAAACGCCCTTTTATACAGCTTTCCATCAAGAATTTGGAATCGGGCGCCCTGAGCTTTACTTTTCTTGCCCGGTCATCTTGTTCTGGCAAGCTCCCATCCATCAAATATACCATCAGATCATACATCCAATGGTCGTCTGCCCCGACCAGGTTTGACCGGTCAAACTGGCTTCCGGCCGTTATTGCAGCGACTTCCAATTTCTCGATGCTTGCACGGTCAAGGATCTCTACCCGGGCAAGTTTCGAAACGTGCTCGGGAGCATACTGCGTCAATTTGGAGAGAAGGTCTGCATCCGCGTTCTCCGCCCGGGGAATTTGGGCGATCTTGAATTCTTCGAAGCCTTTCAACAGGGCAAGTACAAGGTCCTTGTATTGTGCCATGCGTCCTTCCCTTGCTTCCATGTTACCGGTCACCTGCCCTACTATCAGGCTAGAGTCAGATTTGATACTGACCCGGCTGATTTTCAGGGCTTGGGCAAGTCTGAGCCCTCCAGCCAGAGCTTCATATTCTGCCTCATTGTTCGTCAGCTTGAAGTTGAAGACGATTGCATGGTAGATCTTGAATCCTTCTGGGGTGGTGAACACGATACCACCCCCGTATCCTCTAGGACCGGATGCTCCATCAACTGCCATCTCCCACCATTGCTCAGTGGGCTTGTTGACCGGTAAGTCTGGAGTTAGACCGGTCATTTCTACTAGGAAGTCAGCTAGGGCATGCCCCTTGATTGCTGACCTTGGCCGGTACTCAATATTGAATTGAGTTAACATCATTGCCCACTTCACCATCCTCCCGGAGGATGTTGAATTTCGCAACACTGCACCCAGCGGTTGGTCAGTTAAGACTTCTACCGGGTGAGCTTGGAAGTAGGATGTTAACTTTTTTGCGGAGATGAAAAGCGCGTAGGCTGTCTTTTCCATCGCCGTATATCTACTCTCAGCCCCGTTTAGTGCCTTGCTCACATAATAAATGGGCTTTTGTGCCCCATCATCTCTTATTAAAACGGAGCTTACAGCATTTGGGGAAATTCCCAGGTACAGATACAGAGTTTCACCCGGTTCGGGTTTAGACAATACAATATCCGACGCTAGGTACTCTTTCAGCTCCTCGAATGCCCTCCGGCATTCTTTGTCCCATGCAAATGTGTTGGCCTTCTTCAGAACTTTGAAGAAGGGCAGGGATCTCTCAGCTGACCGGGAAAGGAACCGGCTGAGGGCCGCTAAACGACCGGTCAACTTTTGAACATCCCTAACGGAGGTAGGGGCTTGCATTTCAGTGATGGCCCGGATTTTCTCTGGGTTGGGCTCTATCCCTCTCTTGGTCACCATGAATCCCAAGAACTTCCCGGTACGAACCGCGAAGACGCATTTCTTAGGATTCAGCCGGAGGTTGTACCTTGCCATGATATCGAACGTGGCTCGCATATCAGCCGGGTGGTTCAGAGATACCTGGCTTTTGATCAGCATGTCGTCGACGTATGCCTCCATGTTCTTTCCCAGTAGTGGCTTGAAGAGCTTGTTCACCATGCGCTGGTAGGTTGCCCCCGAGTTCTTCAAGCCAAACGCCATTACCCGGTAGCAGTAGGTTCCTTCGGGTGTGAGGAATGATGTCTTCTTTTCATCTTCCTTGGCCATGTAGATCTGGTGGTAACCCTTGAAGGCATCCATGAAACTTAGGAGTTCGCACTCCGCAGTTTCGTCCACCATTTGATCTGGACTGGGGAGGGGGTATGAATCCATCGGACAAGCCTTGTTCAAGTCCGTATAATCCACACACATTCTCCACGTGTCGCCCTTGGGAGCAAGGACAACGTTGGCTAGCCAATCCGGGTACTTGACTTCCCGGATGTGACCAACACTGAGGAGGTCTTTCACTTCCTTCTTGACGAAGTCTCGCCGGTCACTGGCCAGGTACCGCTTCTTTTGGCGTACCGGTCGACTTCCATCCCTTACGGCCAATCGGTGGCAGATAACAGAGCGATCTATCCCGGGCATATCCGCCACGCTCCATGCGAATATGCCCGCGTATTCTTGGAGGACCCGTGTAATCTGCTCCTTGAGATCCTCGGGGAGATTTGCTCCAATTCTGACCATCCTCGAAAAATCACCCGAGTGAAGTTCGATTTCCACCGTCTCGGCCTCGGGCTCCAATTTCTCCCGGGTCTCTCCCTTTGTGATCTCTTGGGAGATGACATTGACCCCCTTGGTCATCTTCTTGACTGCCCGGGCATAGCACTCCCGGGCGTTCCTCTGGTCGCCCCTCACCTCACCCACACCACCTAGAGTGTGGAACTTCATGCATAGATGAGGCAAGGAAATCACCGCCCCGACTTTATTGATGCCTGGCCTTCCTAGAATTGCGTTGTGGACGCATTTGATGTCCACAACTATGAACCGCATCTTCTTCCACACGGTCTTTTCACCTGATCCTAGTTCGACCGGTAGAACTATGGATCCTTCAGCTTCAACGGTGTCCCCCGTGAAGCCTGAGAGAGGGGTTTTGAGGGGTTCAAGTTGTGTTCGACACAACCTGAGTTTTTGGAAGGTCTCCAGGTATAAGATGTTGACACTGCTGCCGGTGTCAACAAGTACCCGGGCGACATCTACCCCATTAATGTCTATGGTGATGACCAATGGATCATTGTGATCTTCACCGGTAGGAGGGAGATCTCGGTCAGTAAAGACGATTGGCTCCCTCCTAGTATGTTTACGCCTGGGCGGTTCAGCACTTACTTCTCCCACGTAAATGCTCCGGACCCAGTTCTTCCGCTGCGCGGCTGAATCTCCACCCTCGGGTCCGCCGAAGATCATGCCGATGTGTTCTTTTTCGGGGGCAGGTTGCCGCTCCCTTGGCCGGTTATTCCTCCGCCGGTCATTGTCCCAGTCATTCCCTGGGGCAGTTGGCCTAACCCACTGATGACTCTTCTCCTGGGCTTTCTGCAAGTAATCTTTGCCCAGCTCTCCACTGTCGATCATCTGCCGGATGACCCCTTTAACACTCTTGCATTCGGAGGTGTTATGGGAATCAGACCTGTGGTACGAACAATAGGTGCCCGACCACTGCCGCCCTACTTGACCGGTAGGGTTTTCTGGAGGAATGACCGGTGCTTTCCGGACTTCTTGGCATTCTTCTGTATTGACCACTCGGATGACCGGGTCATAGTGGTGCCTCGGCCGGCTAGGTCCCGGTGCTTCTTCCTTCTTGACTTGCACCGGCTTGGGCTTGTGACCATGTTCAGCTTCTCTCTTTGCCCGGAGCTGGGTTTCAGCTTCAGCAAACTCCCATGCAGTATGGTAGGCCTCTTGGTACGTGGCTGGGGGTTTCCGGCAGAACTCCTTGTATAGTTCCCCAGCACGCAAGCCATTCAAGAGGAGGGAGAGGACGGTCTTGTCATCCATCTCTTCCACCTTGTCTACCTCTTCCTTCCACCGGGTAAGGAACTGAGTGAGGTTCTCAGACTCCCTCTGCCCGGTTGTACTAAGATAGGTGAACTTCTTCCTCTTAGTACAATTCTCCTGGAACTTGGCCTTGAATTTTGAGGCCAAATCACTAAACGAGTCAATGCTTCCCGGGCGAAGCTTATTGAACCATTCAGTGGCTCGGTTCCGCAAGGTCTGGAAGAAAAGTAGGCAGTTTTCTTCATCGGTGCAACCGTTCATGGTCGCACTCTGGTTGAAGGAGTCCAGGTGGATCTCCGGATCTTCCTTCCCGGTGAATCTGGGGGCGTCGATCTTGACCTTTCACGGGAAAGGTGTCAGATGGACCCTTGTGGTGAACGGGGACCCTGCCAGGGGTTTGTCCCGGTCATTCTTCTCCCCGACCTTCTTTTCCAGCCTTTCCAGCTTTGCCTCCATCTGCTGGACGCGGTCGTTTTGGATGGTTAACTGGTTCGCCACCGGTAACCTGGGCTGGCTTTCTGCCTCCCCTTCCTGGTGGGAGGCCCTCGTCCTCGCTGGCTCCTGTCGGTTAGACCGGGAGCGCCGGGTGCGGGCAGGCTCGACCTCCCGCACCTCGCCTAGCCGGGCG
The DNA here is from genome assembly GCA_003260385.1 of Cuscuta australis. Lineage (NCBI taxonomy): Eukaryota > Viridiplantae > Streptophyta > Magnoliopsida > Solanales > Convolvulaceae > Cuscuta > Cuscuta australis. Next base: position 3,992,765 of record NQVE01000209.1, on the reverse strand, counting down.
AATGCGCTGACATGGGCAACACTCTGCCCCAGCCTCTGCTTGGCTGACTTCCTCTGGCCTTCCTCCCTATCCCCCAGCCTTTCGAAGGCGGAGTTTCGGGAGGTCGCTGGCCGGATGTTTTTTCCTTTCTTCTTCTTGTGGGCCCTCGGGATGTCCCACTCGCCGTCATCGCTCTCAATCAAGACGCAATGACCATCAGGAGTGACCTGTGGATCCGTAGCTTGCGGGGGACGCGACGGCCCTGCAGCGTTAAGTGCACCGGCCAAGTTGACCAGGGCCATGGTGCTGACCAGCTGGGGCTGGAAAGGTGATGGTTGCGGCATCGGCGTCTGGAACGACGTCACCGCCATCGGAGCTTGTAGAGGCATGGTCCCCGCGCCTGGAAGGGCGAATGGGAACATACCAGGGAGGAAAGGCATCCCCCCGTTCTGCTGGCACATGGCCATGACCTGGCCAAAGCCCTGGATGGCTTGTAGGTTGGCTGGGTCATTCATGAACTGAGTCATGCTTGGTGGGAACGTTACCCTCGGTCCAGCGGAAGGGACGAGGGTCACGAAGGGACTGATCATGCTGGCCGTCGGGACAGAGCTCAGACCCAAAGGCAACACCGGGGCTGAAATGACCGGTATGGTAGCAACCACAGGGATACTGGCTCCCTCGTTGGTGGCCTGCACCTGAGCGGAAGTAGCGTTGATTTGTTGGCTGGAAGACATTTCGAATGGTGTTTTGATGGGTAGGTTTGTGTTTAGGAGAAGAAACCTTAACGGTCCCACGGGTGGCGCCAAAAATGATGGTGTAAATTACTTGACCGGTCAGACTATGCTAGACCGGGTCTAGAATAGTTTGTTCGATTTGGCAAAGTAATAAAGGTAAAAACACGCAGATCGACCGGTAGGACTTTAGGTGGAACACCTGTAGCCCAATTTGTATTATAACGGAGAATGCACGGGTGCTTTTACAAGGGAGTTTAGGGGAAATGGATTCGGATCCCTCTTTCTGAGGTTTACATGAGTATTTATACTAGGCTAAGGGGACAGGACCACGTGCGCCCACGTGGGGGCATGCTGCTGATGTGGTGCGAGGTGACTGGTTTCGTCCTCAAGCTGCCTTGTCGCCTTGTGAAGGGGATCATTCCCTTTGTCAAGTAGTGCCTTGGATGGATTCTCCAGCATCTCCAGTTGTCCTCTACTGACACGGGTCGCTACACGCCAAGCCCTCGCAGATCCTCCTCTGCTGACACTTTCCAACCCCAGAAACTACACCGGGTAATCTCCAAGGGACGAATTTATCGAAATCTGGAATAAATAGGATGATAACGTAGTTTGACCGGTATACTTTTTTGTGAAGTGTACCGGTCATTATTTGGCCGATGATATATCGTTTTGCTGGCGATTTAAGTCTCCCTTCCAAAACTTTCGAGATTGACCGGTCAAAGATTTGGCCTTCTCCTTTGACCGGTCTTGGGTGAAATACACCCATCAGGTTTCATTAAAAAATTACTCTATTCTAATTATGTCACTCTTCTTCTTTGACTGTTTTAAAAATTTCGCTTCTTATTCTCTTCTAAAAAGTTCTTTGTCTGATACTCTGATCATTTATCATGCTAGACCTACTTGGAAGAAAAATATTCCTTTTAAAATTAACTTTTTATTTTAGTTTATGATGCTTGACAAGGTTTATTTTCAATAAGTATAAAATTTTAAAAAAATTATATATTTAAAAACTATATCAAAAATCTTCTTAAAATAGAGATGTCATGATTATATTATTTTATAAAATGGACAACGAAAATAAGCTAACAAATGAATAAAGTTTGACCATGCGAAGGGAGTAATTCAAGTTAAAAACCAGTTTTAACAATGCTCATCCGATTATTACTCTATTAGATTATTTTTTTCATTTTGTTGGTAACACGTACAGTATAATTCATATCCATGAAAAGTTAAACATGAGAGTTTTAAAATGAAATTGCAAAAAAGATTTTTAAAAAAACAACTTAATCCATATATATTTAGAGCATGTACGTTATAAAATGAAGTGTATACATTTATGAGTTATATTGTTCATTGGTCATATAAAAAAGTACTCGGTATAGATTTTTCGAACGAATATATTGCATGATTTATTTTAAACAATCAATGAAAATGTGTAAATAAAAAATTAATATGATTTTGTTAATAATGAATAAATTTTTATTTTGAGACCAGCGTTGATAGTGGGTGGCATTAAAAAAAGGGCAAGATTCTCATGACATTGGGAACCAATGTCATGCGATGACCCGAGGGCGCTCCGGTGCATCGTTCATAAAATTGACAGTTCCTACCCCTCTTAACCCCCCTCCTAACCATCAATTTTACGAACGGGGCACCGGATTGCCCCTGGGTCATCCCATGACATTGGTTCCCAATGTCATGGAAACCTTAGTGTAAAAAATATGTGATACTAAAATCTCAATTCAAACAAGCGTACGTTAATTTATCCACTACCAATAAAAAAGGTGATCATAAATTTGGGAGGTGCAACTAAAGAGCTGGAGTGGCCGTATATGAGTTCGGGGTAGAGTGGGGCAGGAGGTTCACTGGGAGTTTAGGAAGAGTAGAAACCGTCAATATTAGGAACGGAGCATCGTATGTCTTCCGAGGGATCGATCCCGGTGTATTAATTATAATATGATATTCTCTACACCTCCAAAGACATGGCCATCGAGACCGACCTTGGTCCTCAGAGCCAACCTCGGTCACTGAACAATTTTTTTCCTAAAATGTGTGTCAATCGTATATTTGAGTGAAATAATTTTGATGATATCTTTAATCTTATATCTTTTGAAGAAATATTCGATAATATACAATAAGCTTATTTTGACACCAAGGGGTGTTGTCATATTATGACACTATTTCAAATCGAGGACCCTACCACCTGCAATATTGTAGGGATCTCAATTAGAAATTGAATCGTAACACTGCATACTATTTTACTTTGTGTTTTCATGTTCCATTCATATCATTTCACCCGAGAACTCCAATTAACTATAGTAGCTTATGTAGTAAAGATTATTCCAGTTGTTACATTTTATTATATTTTAACAAACAATTTATAGTTGGTTCAGAAATATTTCACTTGTATATTTTACTAATAGGTTTGTTGCTAGTTAGATCTTTTTGAAAGGCAAATTGGTCAAACACGATAAAACTTGCTAAGAAAATTAACATGTGTACGTTAACGTCATTTCCCTTTTTCACATATTTGGTTCCCAAGCCTAGAGGCCGTGGAGTTATTTAACAGGATCTAGCAGGTCATGCATATTAATGTCTTAGCCTCTAAAGCTCATAATTATCTTTTTAATGAGATCAAATTTACTATACAAAAGAGGATTGATGCACTGCTTGTTCTCCGTTTATCTGTTACTCCCTCCGTCCAAAAAGAAAGTTATGTTTCATTTTTTACGCAACTCATAAAATACTTCTATATCGTCTCAAATGTTTAAAAAAAACTTTCAAAACGACTCCTACCCACAATAAAGGATAAATATGGTAATTTTTAGGCATTTTAGATGTGGGTAGAAGTGTTCTTTGGAATGCGCAGAAAATGAAATATAACCTTCTTTTTTATATGGAGGGAGTACTTTTTTTTTGTAATAGGTTAAAAGTGATTAAATGTACAAGTAAAGCTAAATGGATAGAGGCATATTTATAAAAATCCCATTTTGATATAATATTCGGATATTCCGCGTTTGCCTACTTACACTCCAAACCAACATAAGAGATGAAGGCTTTGTTTGGTAACAGCGTTTTCGATTAGCGTTAGCGTTTTGGATAAAATTTTAACGGTACAGATTAATTCTGAAAACGCTAACGCTAAAGGCTACCGTCGGATAGCTTTTTCAAAACGCTAACGCTAATCTCTGACGCTGATGCCAAACGGGGCCGAAATTAAAGAGTTAGAAAACATAAATCCTGATTTAACAACTGTTTTGCTCACGCTTAACGAACACAAAATCTTAATGACGCTTTTAGTAATGTTTTAGGATGGGGATGATGATGATGAACTGGCGTAGCAGCTGGAGTCTTGTGAAGACCATGGCAGAGGCGACCTGCCACGTGTCTCTTTTCGAAATTTTGTTTCACTACACTCCAAACAACACGCACCCCATCACCCCTCTCCCTCGAATCTCCTGCAGAAATATAATATTCACTCCATTTTTCTCTCTCTGGGTATTCGTTCTTTCTGTATATTCATCGAAGAAATTTGTTAAGCTTTCTCTTCTTCATCCTTTTGAAATCACCCTTGGGAGGTAATAATAATAATAATGATCTTCTCGAGTAAAAAAACTCCTTTCTTTTTTCTTGTTGATGTCTTCAAGCATTCAAATTCCCATTTTCACAGTCTATTTGTTCTTTTCTTCGTTTTGTAGCTCTCAGAAAATGGTAACTTTTTCTTTCAATTCCTTTCTTGTTATGGATCGTTTTTTTTATGTAAAAACTGATATGGCAGAATGGGTCTTTCGATTTCCTGGTTTGTTTGTTCTTAGTGACATGAAAAAAACGTTGTTTGGTTTAATTTTCTCTGTTAAGTAGTCATGAACTGAAATTTATAAGTTTAGACCAGAGAATGGCATTCGGAATTGAAGAACACTGTAATGTATTTAGTTTCTGAATCTTGAAAATCGATTTGTATTATATTCATTCGTGATTCTGTAGGGAAATGTGTTTTTTTTCTGGGCTAAAAGAGATCAGAGATTAAAAGAAAAAAAAGAAACTACTATGGAGATGGAGTGGAATTGTGAAAGTCTGGTGATGCTAAGGTCAAAACCAGGTGAAGTTCCAAAGAATCTGCTGCAATGGGGAGATGCTGAGTCTTTCAATGGTGTCTATGTTGGGAGACAAGAAGATTCAACTCTCAAGGGCAAGAAAATGATGCATTGCAGTGAGGGAGAGGAAGGGGAGAAGGAGAAATATGTAAATTCTCATCCGACTATCGATACCACAGTTGGATCTGTAGAGCCATTGATGGGGCTGAGGCTTGGGAAGAGAACATATTTTGAAAACAACAATAGTTCCCACCATAGCTCATCATCTTCCCATGTCATCCCTGGCTTATCAAAGAGGGCAAAACCGTCTTCTTCCCGGGCTGGACAAGTGTACCGGTGCCAGGTTGACGGCTGCAATCTGGATCTTTCTTCTGCTAAGAGCTATCACCAGAAGCACAGAGTTTGCAACAACCATTCAAAATCCCCTTGTGTCCTTGTGAACGGGTTACAACTCCGGTTCTGTCAACAGTGCAGCCGGTATGGTACATTTTAATGAATCATTAGTTCAATTAGTTTGATTCTAAAAATGTTGTTTACAAGAACTTATTCTTAAAATGTTGTCCAATCACTTTGTTTCTGAACATGCATAATACTTTGCAAGAATAGAGATGTTACCTTTTAAATATTCATTAATGTGAAGGTTCCATAGCCTGTCAGAGTTTGATGAAATGAAACGCAGTTGTCGCCGGAGACTTTCCAATCACAATGCCAGGCGGCGTAATCCACGTCAGCAGTGTGATCCCACTCCATCCCTTTATGGTCTGTCAAATTCATTCATTCATCTCCCATCTGTCGCAATGAGTTCTGCTTGCTAAGAAGTGGTCCTCAGCTTTTATTGATAGCTTGTAGATTATGATCACAGCTTCCCATGTTTCTTCTTGAATTTTGCAGATGATGAGCAACAGATGAGTTTTGTGCAGAACAAAGGCCAACTCGTCCCCTCAAAAACCGCTAGCTGGGAATCCCAGAGCTCTAAGCACACTGTTGGCAACGAATTGACTTCTGAGCTAGAAAAAAGCAGCCTGATCAGGCAACTGTACCTGCCAAATGGTAGCGCAAACTCTGCTGAGGTCTTCAATCTAGGTTCGTTTTCCCCCTATTCCGATCCATATATATACACTTTTGAAATGTACATATCTGCCATTATAAAGCCAATTTTTTGTGGGTTTCTTGATCAGGTGCCAAGGGATCATCATCCCTGTTGCCTTCACACATACCAGCTGAGTTTTGTGCTCTCTCTCTTCTGTCATCTACTTACACGGGAGGGGTCACATTCGACCCCAAATTCATCTCAAGCAGCAGCAGCAACGACAACATTGTGTGCGCAAATCAGAGTGGATTTCCTGAGACAATGCTGCATGACAACAATATCCCACATCAGCTCATTCCCTTCGCCTCAACGGAGTACTGGCAATGGCAACAGGCTGCACCCAATCTCCATGCCCATCATCATCATCACCACCATCATCATGCCTTTGTTGTCCCCAACGCCGATCTCTTTCCAGATATCCAGTGGTTCAAAGCTCCGTGTGACCCCACTGACTTTTACCTCAGTGCTTTCAAATGACAACCCAGAGCCCTCCTTGCTTACTTTCGTTTGTATTTTTTTGTTCGCGCATTGAACTGAACTTATTTTGGCCGAGTATCACCTGTTTCCCTTTACTGTTTTCCGATACTAAAATCCTAGACATTGAGTTTCTAAACTTACAAATTATAGCTTGAAGTTCTCAAATGAATGGCTATTGTCAATTCTTAATTGCTCTCTTGGCTTCATTGCAGAAAAAACAACAATGCTGCAATCTTTCTTTTTCTTTAGTGGATGTTTACTACATGATTATTAAGTGGCACTTATTAAGTTTAGTTTTTGCAAGTTCATGCTTAATGCATATTAGTACTTGGATAAGTTCTCTCAGGGCCGTAAAAAAAACAATCACATCTCTTTTTCTTGCATGTTCCAATAAAGTTTTACTTTTTCTAATGAAAAAAACAGATCTATTTTTAGGAGTAAGACTATGTACATTTGAGCTGTTTTTTCTTTTTAAGGAATTAATCGTGTGATTTATACTCCATATTATTTTTATATCCTCTAGGTAAACACTAACCACCCAAGTTTATCATTATTTTCAAGAGTGTGGGGTCAAATGTGGTTTTATTTTGGACGGAGGGCATAATTGTAAATAAATAATAGGCATACGAGTACGTCGATACATATACTTCACGATGAGTGTCTCAAGTAGGAAATGACACACGTGTTCTTTTCAAATTGCCGTGTACCTAGTACAAATTCGTCACGGACCCTTAGCTGGCTGGTGATAATAGTTTATCTTATGCATTTACGCTACAAACTCCACCTCAATTGAAAATGGAGGTGATGATCACGATCATGGAGTTGCCAATAAACACGAAAATTGCTTGTAGACGCGAGTTAGATGAGATCATGTAGGATGAACACAACCTTATTTTAGTGTCTCAATGGCAAATTGTGAAACATAGGATGGCTCACATTGAAGCATTACAACAAAGTATGACACATATGATGGCTCGAAATGCGGCATCACGAGTAAGGTGGGCCATGCCCTCCCAGCGAAAGAAAGAGAGAAACAAAGATTCATCATAAACTCACACACAATGCAGAACTTATTCCAATTCTAATTCTAACACCAAGCCAAGAGTCCAAGCTTCAAGCAACCTGGCTAGCTGCTACTTGCATGTCTTCCTTCCTACATGTAAAAAACAACATCACCTAGTGAGTGTCAAACTTCCACACTATTTGGGAGAACATCAACATTCCTCAGCAGTAGAAAGAGCTTTGAATGTAAGACTACTATACAGATGCAATGACAATTTACACAGACATTGCTCCAATCATCACTCAATTAAACATAACGATACCGAATATCCGAACACCAAAGCAATCATTGTAAAAACGAAGCATGAAACATCAACTGAACACGAATCTATTCGTCTTGGTTTCGTTATAGATCAAATTGACCTAATACTATGATTGCTCAACTGAAACCAATGTTACATTGGTTAGTTCCATTGTCATAACTTATACGGAGTACTCCGAAATTTAAAGACTATGCACTGTATTTCTATAAAATCTTGATGACCAAATTTCTGGGTTCGATCGATTATCCAAATCATTTTCAAATTAATCACACTGCTAAATGTGGACAATGTGTTCAAACAATTGAACATAAAAGGTTGCACATTTGGATTCTGATTTACTGGTCAAGAACTGCAATATCATCAACTATGACAAAACTATGTTCTTAAACTTGAGCAGAATATATGAAACTCACATAATCACTTGTCAGTGGATGTGGTAGAAGAGGGGTAAGGGGTGGAGACGTCGTGGCGGTCGTCCTGAAGAAGGTCGTCGTACGGATCACGGCGGCCGGGAGCTTGGCTGATCTTAGCATCCCAAAATATCTGAGCATTGTGGCGGTCGAAAGTCCAGAAACCGTACGGACGAAGAGGAAGGCTCCACATCTCCTTCGTCTGCTTGCACCTGTCCTTCAACGTGTAGAGATGTTCGCGAAACTTCCGATCCCTCTCCTTCGGATCCTCCATCATTCTCAGAATCATGTTCTCGGCGAATTCCATGACGAACTTCATCTTCCTCTGCCAAATCTTAAATCCTTGCAGGAATTGACACGCAGTTAGGCCCTTATCGAGAAATTCGAAGTGGATAGAAACAAAAACAGAAATCGAAAATGGAATGCTGTTTACCAGTGATTACAAAAGTCTTTGGAAAATCTCAGATAAGAAAAGAAGAAGATGAAGAAGAAGAAGAAGAAATAATAATCACCTAGCGGAGCTCAGGGAATTGCAGGATCACAGATGCCCCGGTGATGGAGTAGGAGGATGTGAGCTTCTCCTTAGGCCCATCAGATTGTGGGCATGGGTGCTCTACTTCGATGGCGAGAGACTTGGGCCTAGATCCATATTGAAGTATCGTAATTGTCTTATCCTCCCGACCTGTTTAGGAATAGCGCTAGTGTTTTAAAAAGACTATTTACTGGCATCATTTAGCCTTAACGATAATGTGCACTGTTAAAATTTATCTAAAATACTAATGTTAATCTTTAACACTATTCCCAAACAGACCCTCCGTGTTTCAAAATGAATCTCTTTTTTAAAATAAAATATAGTTTGCAGCATTTGAGAATGTCAGGTTTTAAATTTTTCACAAACTCAGAAATAGATGTAAGAAGTATTTTTGAAATGCTTTTAGATTCTATTATAAAAGTTATTAATTTGCAAAAGGTTAAAAGCTAAACCCAATGTATCTAACAACTACTTTTGAAAATGTTATCTAACAACTAATTTTGGGTTTAACAAGACCTGAGCCATTAGTTTTTCATTTATTAGGATGCTTCTATATTTCGAGTAAAGTGTCGTAGACATTTTTGTACTATTTAAAATTGTTCAAATTAGTCTCTATATTGAAAATTGAAATGATTCAGCACGTGTACTATTTTTGTTTAACCTGGTGTGTCATTCTATCTGCTTGTACTTTTACCTACATTCTCAAACTCTAAACGATCACATATACTCCATAATTTATCATTAGTAATGCTAAAGTCAAACAAAATATCCACAAAATTTATAAACTTGCCAAATGTGTAAAGTATTGGGTTCAAATAATGGTCTCAAATAATTAAAAAAACTAAAATACTCCCTCCGTCCTAAAACTTTCTTCCCGTTGCGCAAAACGAAGAAAAATCCCACGTTTTTTCAATCTATTTTATTTAAATATTGGTATAGAAATAAAAAATAAAACATACATATTTAAAAACTACATCAAAAGTTCAACAAAACAAGTGGTGATAGGAATATTTTATTTTATCATATAGGCCATGAAAAAACACAAATAAATATAAATTCCCGTAAAGTTGGAATAGTGCTCTGAGAAGAAAGTTTTAGGACGGAAGGAGTATATAAATGATAAATTTGTTTATTTTGTGAGTATTTTGTTTGTGACTCTAGCATTACTCATTTACTATAGATGATATGTAAATGTTGATTTGGCTTACTTTTTAAGAAAGTCGATGACTTCTTAAGTGTATGTTGTGTCCATTTAAGAACGGAGTGTTTATTATTCACATGTTGATTTGGTTTGTTTATAATGTTTGATTAAAATTATTTTCAATTCAACTTAAACGAAAATTAGTGTTGGATTAAAAACAAAAAGTTATATTTTTATGAAATATATCAAGAGTTTTACAAAATAAGGTGCAGTGACATTATTATAATATTTTATCAAATGAGCAATACAAGAACAAAGCATTATCTTAGGCTACATGAATCAAACGACATCATTACGTCCTACCATATATCGTATATGATGTGAGATCATTCACGTGAATGTTCCCATTGAACCAGGCCCGCCCAATTATTTTAAAAGGCCCTGTGCTATTTAGTACTTTTGGCTCTAAACTTTTTAAGTTAAAATAAAGAAAAATGTTAGGGGTACACTTTTGGTGTACCCCGTTTGTCCCTCACCCCCTCCATAACCACAAAAAAAGGCAAGAAACTAATAAATAAATAAATAAATAAAAATAAAATAAAATTGAGTGGTGCAGAGAGGGGTGGGGGATAAATAGGGTAAACCTTTGGTGTACCCCTAGCATTGCTCTAAAATAAAAGTTGTGACAATACAAATGTATCAATATTGGTGATTCCATTAAAAATAATATACAGAGTAATAAACTTCAAGTCCTTTCATCAGTGGAGCAATAAAACCTAAGAATTGCACATGTCGCAATGCAAGTAGTTTGAATAATAACTTTTTCTTTAGTATTTGCTTTTGTTCAAAAAAAAAGTTAACTTGCAAGTAAAATCACTTTTAGAATTGAAGGAACAAAATAAGAAATAATTCATTAATAATTAAAAATCAATTTAAAATTGTATTTTTAAAACTGAATTAAGTTCTTAAAACTGAATTTAGGAATGAAAAAAGTAGATCAATTTTAAAACAAATTGAAGATGAAAAAAACAGAAAAAACAAAACAGATTAGTTCTTAAAGAATTGAAAATAAAAAATTATTAAAGATGCATCCTATAAATGAAAAATCAAACACAATTGACACAAGATTTGAGAAGGAACGTATCGAAGAGCCTTGAAGAACAAAGAAGGTAGAAGGAAGAGTCTTAAACAACTTAATTGACTTGAGATAAACTCATGGGCTTTTAATTGAATTACAATGGGCCCCATCATTTTGGAGGCCCTGTGCAAGAGCACCTCTTGCACTCCTCATTGGGCGGGCCTGCATTGAACACTTCTTGTCAAGTAGTCTTTTTGGGTCTACATCTTTCTATAACCACATGTTTATTCACTATTTGATCAATCATTCTCACAAGATGCTCTATTGATCTTCTCTTCACATGTCTGAACCATTTAAGATGAGTTCCCACCATCTTTCCTACAATATGTGTCACTCCACTTTAGCTCTCATTTCTTCATTTCTAATTCTATTCATACATGTATGACCACTCATCCAATGAACCTCTTCATTTTCGACACACTAACCTTGTGTTAATGTTCATCATTTGTTGTCCATATACAATATAGCTAGTCTAATCATTGTACGAAAATTTTCTCTTTAGTTCTAAAAAAGTATTTTTTTGTCACATATAAAGCTCGAAACACTTCATCATTTTGACCAACCGGCTTGAATCTTGTGGTTAATATCATCATCTATTTCTCTATTATCTTGAATCATACACCCAAGATATCTAAACCTCTCTACTTGTGTAATATAATATTTTTCTAACTTTCACCTTGAATGAGTAATAAAAATGGAAAAATATAATTAATATTTGATAGACGCATATAATATAGAGTTATATGAGAAACATTAGAGTCACAAACGTATATGTCACAAAATACATAATCTTAATACGGCTTGGTTCTATGGTCTCATTTTAAGGGATCACGGAGTATATTATTCCAATCAGGAAACCTACGGTGCTTCGTTTGCAAAATTCATTGTTCCTATCCCACATGGCCTCATAACTCGCGATAAACCTCCCCACATAGTCCCGACCCCAACTCATCCCTGACTCACTATCACGGGAGGTTGAAACATTCAATTTTGCAAATAAAATCTCGTAAGTGAGTGACCATGGAACCTGTGTGATCTTAGTATTTGTATACTTACCAAGAAACAAAAAGGTTTTAAATCATAAAAGTTACAGAGTAAAATTTGAAGGCGAAAATGTCAAATATGTGTATTTTGTAAGCATCACGTTCGTAGTTCTAGCATTTCTCAAAGTATATATGTAATTTACATTTGTTACTTGTTGTGTTTCGTTTACTTATGACTTCACTTTTCATCTGTAGCCCACTAGCCTAGATTAGCACCCTTCTTCTTCCCACATAACGTCGCATCTCGCATTTAGGATTTTCCTCTTTAATTTCTCTCTTCCACATCCGAAGAACCTTTTCTCTGTTTCAAAGATGCAACTTGCAGACACAAAGCTAGCATCTACACCACTCACCGCTCTCTCTATGCGATTCACAAATCACATAATTGTTCTTACCTCCATCTTTGAGATCATAGTTGGACCAACATCTCTATTCTTTCGATCTTATTCGCAATGAAGATTTTTTCTTTTTATTCTTGTTTTAAACTTGATTCTTTCTTTTTAGAGTGAATTTTCAAAACGGTCATATCGAATGAGGTGTTTTTCCAAGTTATAATTAGTCCTCAATATATAAGTTTTAATTACATATATGATATTTTATAATTGAGATATATTCCCTAAGTAGTCATTTGTAAAAAAATGTCACTTAAATGGTTACTAATTGTAGGGTATTTTGGTATTTCTATTATCTAAACTTAAAGTATATTCTCAAAATGGTCATTTCAATGCAATTTCATATAAAATTAAAACGATTGTTGATTATACGTAGTCCATGCATTATTAAAAACTATCAAAATATTTTAGAATTTGAATTAAATATACCTTCTTAATTAGAAACGACCATTTTGAAAAAATACTTTACTTGAAATTATCATTTTGAAAACTTAGTCTAAGCTTAGATGCTGAAAAATATAAAAATATTCTATACCTAATCGATATTTAAGTAACATTTTCTATCGAGGACTATCTAAAAACTAAATCTCAATTATAAAGTACCACATATGTAATTAAAACTTATTGAAGACTTATTTGGAAAATAACCTTATTATATAGGACAATTTTGAAATTTTACTCTTCTTTTCATTACATTCTCAGGCAAATTAATGAATTAGTGTATTTGTATGAATCAGTCTTTTCTGTTTAAATAGGTTTGATCTAATTGATTTTGGTCTAGATCGGTCTAAAACCGACTACTAATAGTTCCAGTCTTCAGTTCCACTTTTACCTCAATTCTGTTCGATTTGGACCTAAATGATGGATTTATACCGGACTGGACCGAAATCCAATATCCTAGAAAGTGTGGATCAAAGACTGGCCTTAAATGCTATCGATCTAGGTTTGATTTGGACCTATAGGTCTGGTTTAATCTATTCTTTTGGTCCAGTCCTGGGTCATGCTCTCCTCACCTGATCTGAATTGTTCTGATCTGATTGAAATAAGTTCGAGTTTGATTTGGTCTCAATGTAGTTATATTAAAGTTAATTCTGATTTGATCTGACGTGATCTTAACTAATTTAATTTCAATAAGAAAAATTAATAAGTAATAAGAATAAGTTGAATAAAATATACCCCTAATGTTGAACATCCCTGCTTAGAACATGTTCTTTAGAGCTTAAATTCTTAACTTTCTGTTATTTTCCATTCACTTAAGTTTCTTTGAGTTACTTCCATTTTCTTCCAGTTTTTCCCACTCCCTTCTAGTCTTTTCCAGTTTCTTAGAGAACCTTCCATTTTTTCTAACTACTCTCCTTTTTTTCAAACTCTTTCTATTCCCCAACTAATTACTCTAAGAATGTTATATTATTACTATTACAACTATTTTAATCTTAACTATATTTTATAAATTATTTCATTTTTTCATCTCACAATTTTACGATTCACATTCATTATTATTTTTTTTCTTTAACTTTTTAATATGAACAATATAATTTTTTTGTATATTAATCTAAATGATAAAATAGAAAAACACCAATATTTTAAACTATGATAAAAAAATTATTGATAGAATGGTTACATTGAAAAAAATAAAGAGGGAAGATGAAAACAATCAGCAAAAAATGCCAGAAAACGAAAAAATGGAGCAGAGAAAAAAAAGATCCCTTAGCTTTCCCTTTATTACTCATATTTTTTTTAAATTTTATTTATTTCAAAAATTTAATTTTTTTTCATTTTTCATATTTTAATACGAAATTTCGAAAGTGAGAGTAGTTTAGAAAAAAAGACTAAAGTATGAGTAAAACATAAAAAAATGTACAAAAATAAGAGTTATGTGTCTTTATTCCATAAGTAGGAGTTAGAATGAAAATAAAATGTGAATTATGAAAGAAAAATAGGTTTGATTACATTACGTGACATTTTTGATATTTAAAACAAAATTTTGTAATATATAAAGTATAATTACAATATATTATTTTATATAATAAATACTACATAAATAAATTGAAGTACGACGTAACCACAATGACTTTTTAAAATTTAACGTTTTGATATTTATGTTGATTTTATATTTTAATTAATTCTTTTGTTCAAAAGTATTTTTTTGTATATGAAAAATAACAATATTTTTTTTCTTAAAGACATTCATTAACATAATGGATGATAATAATTACAATAATTTATAACAATAACAATTAGAATGAGAATAATACAAAAATACACTAAAATAAATATTTTAAAAGTTTTTAGATTTTACAATTTTTCCTAATTTTTCCAGTTTTATCTAATTTTTTCCAGTTCATTTTCATTCTAGTTACTCTGCAAATTATATTGTACAACCGGTTGTACCGTATTTTCGGTACAGCCGGCAATTAAGTTGATTGAAGAGAGTTGCGCCAACGCCTATTGCTTCGAAGTAGTCACCTGAAATTCCCGTCGGAATACGCCGTGGGTGAAATTGGTGATTGCCGAGGAAGAGAAGCGATCTGGAGATTGCGGCGAATTCGTCAGATCAGATCGGAATCCACATCGGCGCGGCTTGCGCAGAGAGTAATCTGCATCGGCGGCTGTATCTGGGGAGAAGCAATTGGGAGGATAGAGTAGATACACGCAGGAGCAGCAGGGCCCAATAAATTTATATTTTCTAAATCTGAAACTAATGAAAGGTAATTTACTTGAGAATGAGAATTAACTTATTTGAGAATGAACATGATATTTTTCATAAATAAATATTATAATTATATTGAACAAAAGTGTAAAAATGAGTACTACGTTATCTCAAAATGAATATTACGTTATTTTAGATTGAGTACCATTCTATTTCAAATTGAATAGTTATGATTGTGTGAGAATGAATACTACTCTACTTTAGTTACTGTTCATTCGAATGCTTTCCTGTTTCTGAACACACACTCTTTATATTCTTACTTGCCCCCAGTTGGTATATCTTTCCCGTTTCCAAACCCTGACTAGTCAAGGCACACCATCCCATCGGCCATCGCCAAAGAGGTCGCGGATAGGGTTATTACCTCCACTTTTAGCAGATTTCGATTCGGTCTACGGGGTAACAACTCTTAAACCCTAGATCTATTAGTAGTAGGTTGAATTGTGAGAAAATGTGTTGAGCTTTCTGCGTTTGTGTACGGTTGTGTTCGGTGTTGTTGAGCTCCCGTTCGAAATTGCAGTATATTCGTGCTTTGTGTCTGATTGTCTTAAAAAAATCTTATTGTAAAATGGCTTATTTCAGTTTCAGATATGTGGTTTGTGATTTTGCAATTAATATTAGTGAAGCTTTGGGTTAAAATTTGTGGTGTGTGTTCTTGAAACTGTTTTTTTTTGAGATTTATGTTAGATTTAATCGTATTGTTTAATTCCTTGTCATAAGTTAGTTAGTTTAGATTTAAATTTTAAAAATAAAAGGGACAGTTATGGGTAGTTATTTCTGGAAGTTATAGGTAGTTATTTCTGGAAGTTGTATTAGTTGGTAATAGATGTGTTGATTAGTACCAATAGTTGTGTTGGTGCTGTCTATAAATATTCCAGGAACATAGAATTCCTGAATAAAGTTCACAACAATAAAATATTCTACTTTGCTTTGATCTAGTCCTGTGTAACAATTTAAACTTTTTAATCAGAAAAGAGATATTAGAAGTTTTGCTGTTTTTTATTTGGACTAGACTTATTGAAGAAAAAGTGTTTTTGTATCGATTTGACCTAAGCTAACTGGTAATTCTCAACCTTAGAGTACATCAATTGTTATGGGATGTATATCTGAGTGCAATGAATTGACTGGAACAATTATGTCATATAGACCTGCTGGTGGAACTATAACATGTTTCTGGGTGATGCTTTTCTAGTTCGTAATGCTCCCTTCTTAGCAAAATTAGGGCACTATTAATACATCAAGAGAGGTGACCAGCCTTAAAAGTTCTCATTAGTTTAAACTGTTTAAGTATGAGCTGAACACACGAAGAGGAAGAGGGAGTTTCACGGGGGTTCACTTCTACATTGTGTTTCTCCACCGATGATCATTCAAACAACCCACCATGTATAGGAAACATTTTGCTGTGATGATTGGAAATTTCAAGGTTCTAATGTGAAACTGTTTTGATTGTGGTATGGCAACTCAGTAATTTTTCTGAAATTCTTATTTTTTGAGAGTTACTGTGTAGCAGCCACCAGCGGATTTACATCTTAGTCTCTGAAAGAATGGCAAACCTGAGCATGTTTTCAGGAATGAGGCACTTTGCAACTCCCAGAGGAGGTGTCCAGATTTTTTAGGCTCACACTTTCTGTCTGGTTCAAGTACCTACAGTTTCACCACATAACAACGACAGTATAACATTGCATTAACAACCTCAGAAGGGTGTTTGTCATAGTTACGACGGCTAGGCGAGGCTGGGCGCCGGAGTACCTTCTAGTCGCCAAGGTGATTTGGCATCCGTCTAGGTGTCCATTAGGCGAGTGCAGTGTGGCAATATTATGTGTTTGTGTGTGTGTATATATATACATATATATATATATATATATATATATAGTGAATATATAGATATAAAAAAATGAATGCACATATATGCATACACACACACAGAAAAACGATCAGACACGTGTTACTTTTAAAAATAGAGTTTTTCATCGCCTTAGGTGTATTCATGCAGGATTAGGATTTAGGAAAAAGGTGAGGCTAAGCCGAGCGCCTCATTGCCTAGGTGTTTTCGGGCTAGGCATCATTAGGCAAGTTCATAAAACTGCCCAGACGCCTAGGTGACGACTTGATAATTATGGTGTTTTTTTGGTTCTGGATTAGTTTAACTTGAAAGTGCAAAGTTAGCCTACTAATTAGGTTGATGGATTTATGGGGTTAAAAATATCCAAATGTCAATCAAGCTTCCCTTATTTGTTACTCTGTATAATATAGTTCCTATGTTCCAACTAATCTTCGTGCCCTGCTTAATAATGTTATTGGGCTGTAAAGAGTTTCTTTTCCTTACTTTTTTGGTATCAGAGTCTTCAACCTAGCTATATTTTGGCTTGGTAGTTTATGCTGCATCCTGCATCCATGGCAGGGGCAGAAAATGATAGTTGTGTGAGAATAATGATGATTCTTACCCTCATTATATCTGGTTGGGGCATATCATACCTTGGAACTCACATGCTTTTCCAAACAGACCCTAAATATTGTATAACACAGTTCACTTCTCCCCCATTCAATAAAAAAGGTCCTTATGAAATGAACAGTTATGAAGTAAGCACATTTCTCTAGACACTACACAATCTAGAGGCTGTGATGATTACTAATTGGATTCAAGAGTTTCAGTCACAACCCATGTCGTGGCGTGGCAGATGTATATTTGCAGCCATGGTGGGATTGGTTGATTCATAATCTGATTGAGAAAAGGCGAATCTGAGCCTCATAACATTTTCTTTCTAGAGGAGTTGAAGTGGCTGATTTTATATCTACTTTAAACAGCATAAGGGTCTGTTCATTTGGGTTAGAAAAGTTAATTCTAACTTTTTTCAACTCCTTCCAGTTTCTTCCTACTCCTTCCAGTTTCTTCCAACAATGACTAAAATAAGTAATTACATATGATGAATATACAATAATATTATATCCAAATTTATAACATACCACCTTAAACGCAGACAAAGATGAATTTTTTTAATCCAAAATTAGATTTCTTACATATTTATTTGGGTGATTATTTTATTGATTGATTTTTTAAACACTTCATTTTTCCAACATTTTCCAACTCCTTCCAATTTTTTCCAACTCTTCCCGTTTCTACCAACATCTAACTCTGGTTTTACATCCCAAACCAACAGAACCCATGTGTCTTTTGATTCTTAATATCTTTTTTTACTTTCTGTTCTGCTCAAGTCGAGGTCTCTTTGGAATAGCTCCTCTACTTTTGAATAAGGGTAACAGACCCTCCCTAGACCCTACTTTTGTGGGATTCTACTGGCTTGTTGTTGTTGTGAATTTTTACAGTCTATGAGCGATTGAGCGTGTGTTTCTAAACACTCTCCTTAGTTTAAACATGAGGCTGAACACACACAGAGGAAGAGGTAGTTCCACAGGGTTTCTCTTCTACATTGTGTTTCTCAGCTGATGATCATTCAAACAAACCACCATGTATCCAAAACATTTCACTGTGATGGTTGAAAATTTCAAGATTATAATGTGAAAATATGTTGAACGTGGCATAGCAACTCAGTAATTTTTCTGAAATTCCCATTTCTTCAGAGTTACTGTGTCACAGCCACCAGCAAATTGACATCTTAGTCTCTGTAAGAATGCCAAATTTAAGCATAATATCAGGAATGAGGCAATTTACAAAACCCATAAGAGGTATATAGATTTTTTAGGCTGGATGCTCACACTTTCTGTCTGGTCCATACCTCGGAACTCACATGTTTTTCCTATCAGATCCTAGAGGCTGTGATGATTACTAGTTGGGTTCAAGAGTTTCAGTCATAACCTGTGTCATGTGGCGTGGCACATGTATTTATGCAGCCATAGTGGGATTGGTTGATTCATTAATCTGATTGAGAAAAGGCAAATCTGAGCCTCATAACATCTTTTCTTTTAAGAGGAGTTGAAGTGGCTGAATTTATATCTACTTTATCCAATAAACTCAAACAACCTAAGTGCCTTTTGATTCTAAATATCTTATGTGTTTTCTGTGTTGCTTGAGTCGGATGTCTCTTGGAAACAGCTCCTCTACTTTTGATTAGGGATAATGTCTGCTTACACACACTCTTCCTAGACCCTACTTTCGTGGGATTCTACTGTGCTGTTGTTGTGAGTTTTAACACTGTATATGAGCACATGTTTCTAAAACTAGTGTGTGAAAATGGGCATAATTATAACAGAAATAGCCCGCTGAAATCTGCTCAAAATGTAAAATTAGGGCACTGTTAATGCATCAAGAGAGGCGATCAGCCTAACAAATTCTCATTAGTTTAAGCATGAGGCTGAGGCTGGACACACGAAGAAGAGGGGAGTTCCACAGGGTTTCTCTTCTACATTGTGTTTCTCTGCTGATGTCATTCAAACAACCCACCATGTATACAAAGCATTTTGCTGTGATGATTGGATATTTCAAGATTCTAATGTGAAAATATGTTGTTCGTGGCCTGGCAACTCAGTAATTTTTCTGAAATTCCCATTTCTCGAGTTACATTGTAGCTGCCACTAGTGGATTCACATCTTAGTCTCTTAAAGGATTCCAAATTTGAGCATAATTTCCGGAATGCAACTTTCGACGTGGAGCCGGGGGTCTCTTTGGAAACAGCCTCTCTACTTTCGAGTAGGGCTAAGGTCTGCGTACACACACCCTCCCTAGACCCTACTCTTGTGGGATTTAACTGGGTTGTTGTTGTTGTTGTTGTTTCCGGAATGAGGCAATTTGTCAAACCCAGAAGAGATATGGAGATTTTTTAGGCTGGTTGCTCACACTTTCTGTCTGGTTCATACCTCGGAACTCACACGCTTTTCCAAACAGACCCTAAACACTGTATTTCACAATTCACTTCTTCCCTGTTAGGCCGTTCCTAAAAAAGGTCTATATAAACTGAGCAGTCAAAATGTAAGTACATTTCTTCAGACATTACAGAATCTAGGGGCTGTGATGATTACTAATTAGATTCAAGAGCTCCAGTCACAAGTCACAACCCGTGTCATGGCGTGGCAAATGTTTTTATGCAGCTGTAGTGGGATTGGTCGATTCATAAATCTGATTGAGAAAAGGCGAATCTGAGCCTCATAACATCTTTCTTTCAAGAGGAGTTGAAGTGGCTGATTTTATATCCACTTTATACAATAAGCTCAAACAGCATAAGTGTCTTTTGATTCTAAATATCTTATGTGCTTTCTGTGTTGCTTGCTTGAGTCTGAGGTCTCTTGGAACAGCCCCTCTACTTTTGAGTAGGGGCAAGACACCCTTCCTAGACCCTACTTTTATGGGATTCTACTGGGTTGTTTTTTGTGAAATCTTACACTGTCTATGTGTGTGTGTTTCTAAAACCAGTGTGTGAAAATGGGCTTAAATGTAATATAAATAACCCGCCGAAATCTGCTCCAAATGTAAAATTAGGGCACTATAAATGCATCAATAGAGGTGATCCACAGGGTTTCTCTTATAAATTCTTATTAGTTCAAACATGAGGCTGAACACACGGAGAGGAAGAGGGAATTCCAAAGGGTCTCTCTTCTAGATTGTGTTTCTCCGCCAATGATCATACAAACAATCCACCATGTATACAAAAAATTTTGCTGTGATGATTGAAAGTTTGAAGATTCTGATGTGAAACTATGTTGATCGTGGCATGGCAACTCGGTTATTTTTCTGAAATTCCCATTTCCTGGGAGTTATTGTGTAGCAGCCACCAGCGGATTCACAGCTTAGTCTCTGAAAGAATGCCAAATCTGAGCTTAATTTCATGAATGAGGCACTTTGCAACTCCCAGAAGAACTATGGAGATTTTTTGAGGTGGTTGCTCACACTTTCTGTCTGGTTCAGTTGCCTAAAATTTTACCACATATGAACCACAGGATAACATTGCATTAAGAACCTTAGAAGGGAATTTGTTTGGTGCTGGATTACTCTCCCTTGAAAAGCTAAGTTAACCTAATTTTTAGGTTGATGGATTTATAGGGTTATAATCATCCAAATCTCAATCAAACTTCCCTGATTGTTATACTGTACTCCCTCCATTCTGAATAAACTTTGTGCCAATAAATTTTATGGTGTAATATCATTTTGGGTGTAGAAAATACTCTATAATATTTTCATATGAGGCCGTGATGAGTTCTTTCCCTTTTCTTGACCATTTCTTGATTGTGCGTGTCATCCTTGTGTATGGGCCATGCTAATCTTCTCTGTATCGTTCCAATTTTATACATATCTCTTGGCTTGGTAGTTGTTTCTGCTGCAGCCATGGCAGGGACATAAACTGATTGCTTGTGTGAGAGTAATGGTGATTCATAGCCTCATGTTTTTCTGGTTGGGGGACATCCGATATCATACTCAGAACTCACCCCTTTTTCCAAACAGGCCCTAAGTAAATTATATCACACTTCTGCTCCTTTCCTAAAAAAAGGTCCTTAAAGAATGAGCAGTCATAGAGTAAGTGCATTACTCTATACACTACAGAACCTAGAGGCTGTGATGATTACTAATTAGATTCAAGAGGTTCAATCACAACCCGTGTCGTGGCGTGGCAGATGTAGTTTTGCAGCCATGGTGGGATTGGTTGATTCATACTTCATATTCTGATTGAGCAAAGGCGAATCTGAGCCTCATAATGTCTTTCTTTCAAGAAGAGTTGAAGTGGCTGAATTTATTTCCACTTTATACAATAAGCTTAACAACATCAGTGTCTTTTGATTGTAAATATCTTACTCCCTCCGTCACGGTGTTTTCGTCCACTTTTCATCCATTTTTGTTTTGAGTCCTTTATTTTATTTTGAGTTTAATGCTGGAGATTGCTTCAATTTTTGGAGTTTGGAATTTAAAAAATTGAGAGCTCATACAATTTATTTATTTTTTACCAGTTTTAAAATCTGTGATCTTCATTTTATTTGTCCTTATTTTGTCAGTATTTTTAGTTCCATTGGTTGGTTTGCTCAAACTTTCTTGTTTATACAGTGTTATACAATGAGCTTAAAATGACGGATTGCGTCATTTACTGCCCAAAAGGGCCAAAATTTCATATGAAGGAAGCAACAGAAGTTTAATGCGACATTTTGAGAATCATATTTACCATTAATTTGTAGAATGCTTTAGTTCCTGCATTGATCAACTCGTGTCAATCCTTCCAAGTGTTGATAGATTTAGTTAGAAGTTGTTGAGTCCATATAATTCTTAGAGCAATGCTTCTTGATTGAGCAAGCTATCTATGTGCCGAACTGTGTATTGTGTTGCTGGAAATCTTTGAGCGTCTGCTATGTCATTATTATATTTACATTTATTTTTTTTTCTTTTGCTCCTCAACCAAAAAAAGTCCCATTGATGCAGAGTTCACAATGTCACGGAGATATGATAGCCGTACAACAATCTTCTCTCCAGAAGGCCGTCTGTACCAGGTGGAATACGCAATGGAGGCAATTGGAAATGCCGGGAGTGCCATAGGCATATTATCAAAAGACGGGGTCGTTTTGGTCGGCGAAAAAAGGGTCACTTCCAAGCTTCTCCAAACCTCCACCTCCACCGAGAAGATGTACAAGATCGACGACCATGTGGCGTGCGCTGTTGCAGGAATCATGTCAGACGCCAACATCCTCATCAACACAGCCAGGGTCCAGGCCCAGCGGTACACTTACGCTTACCAAGAACCGATGCCCGTGGAACAACTGGTCCAGTCACTGTGTGACACCAAACAAGGGTACACCCAGTTTGGAGGGCTGCGTCCTTTCGGGGTGTCCTTCCTCTTCGCAGGGTGGGACAAGAACTACGGGTTCCAGATGTACATGAGCGACCCAAGTGGGAACTACGGTGGGTGGAAGGCTGCTGCGATTGGGGCAAACAATCAGGCCGCGCAGTCCATGCTGAAACAGGACTACAAGGACGAGATCATGAGGGAGGAGGCTGTTCAGCTTGCCCTTAAGGTCCTTAGCAAGACGATGGATAGCACGAGTCTGACCTCCGAGAAGCTCGAACTGGCTGAGGTGTTCCTCTGCAAGGACAAAGTTAAGTACCTGGTTCACTCACCAGAGTCTTTGAATAAGTTGCTTGTGACGCTTGGCTTGACCCAACCCACTTCGGAGGAGGAGACCTAAACCTCTGCTTCTTCTTCTTCTTCTATTTCCTCTGTTTACTGCTCTATAATATATTCTGGACTTTGATTTGTTTTGTTGATGATGATCACACATTATTGTGTGGTGGATATGAAATCATAAGAAAAGTGTGAGATGCACTCATTTAACTCTAATCCCACTGTTTCTATATTAGTGTCCTTTTAAAGCGGTCTTGAGGTTTAATAAAAATAAAAATGGTATGGTTGCCGGTTTTTTTTAAAAGCAAATTGAATTTCTATTATATCAAAGATGTTTTTAAAAGAAAATTGAATTTATATTTGATCAAAGATTGTCTAATACATCGAAATGTGAGGCAAACGTGTATTGCTGTGCTGCTAGTCCATTTTGAATAATAAATTCAAGTCTTTAAAAAATTATACTAAAAAATCTAAGGGTCATAATATAATTATCGTGTTTGGTCACGTTGCATGAAGTGACTTATTCAGAAAAAAAATACTAATAAAAAAGTATATAAGGGCGTACTTGTATCTTAAAAGAAAATTTGTAACAATTTAGAGGTATGATGGTACTATTCATAATGTTAAAAAAAATCACACTTTGGCACTGCGGCAGAGTATTTATAAATTATAAAATGCTAACATACAATGTCAAATTATAGATATTTTACAGTGTTAACATGCTTATTTAAGTTATGAAAATATTAAAATATTATTTTAATATATATGTTAGTCTAATTTAATTTTAATAAATTTTCTAATATTTTCAAAATTAATTTATGTCGTTAAAAGATTATTCAAAACTCTAATAGGGAGTACCTCAGTAATTACAAAAATTGTTTCCAAAACACCTTTTGTAGTGTAGAGGCGAGAAATCGACTCCGGCGGTTTTGAAGTTGTGTTTGGCAGAGAGAAGGACGGCTCATGGCGGCGGCTCACCGGACCTTAATAAGTACAAGGTAAAAATAATTCTACTGCCTCATATAATCATACGCATTCTTCAGTCATATGCATCGTCGCATCTAATTAGCGCTGCCTTTTGGGGCAAATTTGCAATGTCGATTTGGCTCGTGTTGCTACTTCATGGAGGAGGAATTTATCTCCAAGATCTTTACCGATTGATGAAACGGCGTCTTCCAGCGGCGGCAGCGACGAGCTCCAGCGCCGAAATTTCAATAGCTCATGGAGTACGACTGCCAACCTCCGCAATTGGGTGAACCAGGGACGAAAAGCTTCTGCTTCTGACCTGAACCAGTTGACTCGATCTACATGTCTAGTTTAGACCAGACCCGACCGAAACCCGATATCCTAGAAAGTGTGGATCAAAGACCGACCTTAAGCGCTATCAGTATGGGTTCCATTTAGACCTATAGGTTTGGTTCGATCTATACTTTTGGTCCAAACCTAGGCGATGCCCTTTTTACCTGATCTGAATGGTTGTGATCAGACTGTAATAAGTTTTGATCTAGTCTGAATGTAGTTATATTTAAAGCCAATTTTGGTCTGATCTGATCCGGCATGATCTGAATTGAATTGATTCTAATAAGAAAAAGTAATAAGTAGTAAGAATAAGTTGAAGAGAATATGACCATAATGTCCTAGCACCCCTACTTAGGCAGCATTCCCGTTCACCTTATTTTTCTGTTTATTACTTATTTTTATTAAAATCAGATCGGATCAGATTCAATTAGATCATATCAGACCAGATCTAAATAAAATTAATATTATTATTTTTATTATTATTATTATCACTATTATTATTACCATTATTATTAGTATTATTATTACTATTACTATTAATATTACGATTATAATTATTATTACTATTAATATTTTTTTATTATTATTACTATTACTATTATTATAATTGTTTCTATTATTATTATTATTGTTAATGTTATTATTCTTACTATTAGTATTATTATCATTATTACTATTACTATTACTATTGTTATGATAATGACTATAATTATTATTAATATTGTT
The DNA here is from genome assembly GCA_003260385.1 of Cuscuta australis. Classification (NCBI taxonomy): domain Eukaryota; kingdom Viridiplantae; phylum Streptophyta; class Magnoliopsida; order Solanales; family Convolvulaceae; genus Cuscuta; species Cuscuta australis. Next base: position 3,967,627 of record NQVE01000209.1, on the reverse strand, counting down.
ATTATAGTTATTACTATTATGATTATTATTTTCATCATCATTGTTTCTCATATTATTATTATTATCATTTCTGTTATTATTATTATTATTATTTCTATTATGATTATAAATATTTCTAGCATAATTATTTCTATTATAATTATTACTATTGTTATTAGTATAGTTATTATTACTATTCTTATTACTATTATTATTATTATTATTATTATTATTATTATTTCTATTATTATTATAACTATTATAATAAGTTTTAATCAAATTCATATCAGATCAGATCAAATTAGACCAGATGAGATCTAATTAAATCACTTGAGTTGAGAACTTCAAAAAAAATCTTTTCAAAGATAGTCTAAACTTAATTGTCCTCGGTTCGCTTATCTTTCCCGTTTCCAAACCCTGGCTAGCACACCACCCCATCGCCAAAGAGGTCGCGGATAGGGTTATTACCTATACTTTTCACAAAATTGCTGACAGGTACCATCGGTTTTCTGATAAGAACTAACAGGTCCCATCTTTTTTAAAAATATACTCCGAGGTACCTTTAATTATCTGAAAACTAACTCTGAGGAGACTTTCCGTCTATCCCTCCGTCAAATTCATTATCTCCGTTAACTTTTCATCTTCTTCTTCCTAAAAATTGTTGTCAGGTACCCTCAATTTTGTAGAAATAACTTTCAGGTCCCATCATTTCTAAAAATATATTCCGGGTACCCTAAAATATCCAAAAACTTGCTTTGGAAGAATTTTCTTTTTATTATTATTATTATTATTATTATTATTATTATTATTCTTATTCTTATTATTATTCTTATTCTTATTCTCAGATTATTATTATTATTATTGTGATTGTTATTATTATTATTACTATTACTAATGTTACTTTTATTACAAAGTATTATTATTATTAGTCACTTCATCATTATCTTCTGCAGCCGTAACTCGCTGCCGCATTGTCTATTGTGTTGCATTGGATTTTCGCTACACGCACTAGAACAATAATAATATTAATAATAATAATAATAATAATCGTGATAGTAATAGTAATAGTAATAATAATCGCAATAATAATAATAATACTCCGTAATAATAATAGGAAAAAAAAGGAAAACCCCCATAGTAACTTTTTGGATATTTTAGGGTACCCCGGAGTATATTTTTAAAAATGATGGGACCTAAAAGTTGCTTTTATAAAATTGGGGGTACCTAACAGCAATTTTTAGAAAGAAAATGATGAAAATTAACGGAGAAAATGAATTTTACGGAGGGAAGGACGGAAAGTCTCCCCGGAGTTAGTTTTCGGATAATTAAAGATACCCCGAAGTATATTTTTTAAAAAGATGGGACCTGTAAGTTCTTATCACAAAACTGAGGGTACCCGACAGCAATGTGTCTACTTTTAGCAGAATTCGATGCGGTCTACGAGGTAACAACTCTTAAACCCTAGATCTATTAGTAGTAGGTTTAACTGTGAGAAAATGTGTTGAGCTTTCTGCGTTTGTGTACGGTGGTGTTCGGTGTTGTTGAGCTCCCGTTCGAAATTGCAGTTTATTCGTGCTTTGTGTCTGATTGTCTTAAAAAAATCTTATTGTAAAATGGCTTATGTGTGGTTTGTGATTTTGTAATTTATATGAGTGAAGCTCTAGGTTAAAATTTGTGGTGTGTGTTCTTGAAACTGTTTTTTTTGAGATTTAAACTCTTTAATCAGAAAAGAGATCTTAGAAATTAGGGATATGCTAGGGGTATATCAAATACCAAAGGTACACCACCCCTCTCTTTACCATTCATTTTATTTTGTTTTTAATTTTTGTTTTTTTTTGAATTTTTCTTGCTTTTTTTGTGGTGATGGAGGGGGTGGGGATGTTTAGGGTACACTTTTGGACATTTTCCTAGAATTATGTTGGTGGAAATTTTTGGGCGTCTGCCACATCATTATTATATTTAAATTTATTTTGTGGGGGGCTAAGAGGACTGGGTATACTCGTAACGCCGACCAGTGTTATGGTTATTTTCACACCCAGGGAGCGTTAAATACCGCCCCCTGCGGCTTCATCCCGGCGTCAGCATGCACGCGTCAAATCAATGACGCTGTAATCCCCCCAACGGCTATTATAGCCGTTGAAACCAAAAAAAATTAATTATTTTTTTTATAAATTTGAAACTCCTCCCCCTCCCATTCTCACACCTTCAATTTTCACATATTCTTCAATTTTCCAATTCTCCAACTCTCTTTTGAACATGAATCCTTCCGGCTCCGGCTTCTTCCCCGACGATCTCAAGCCTCACGAGTCCGCGATGTGGTATTTCCAACAATACGGGAATCATCCGCCGATGTTCGAGACACAACAATCGGGGTACGTCGAGCGAGATTCGGTTCTGGAGACTCAACCGGGACCATTCGGCACCAAAAAAAGTGCACGCCGGAAGAGCCACAAAGCGAAAGGCACGATGACCGAGGCGGCACGGTCAATCCAAAAGTGGACGCTGGAGGAAGAGTGCTTATTGGCATCGGCTTGGGTTGACGTCTCCGAGCATCCTATCGTTGGTAAAAATTATATGTTTTCTAATATATTTATGTTTTTATTTATATAAAATTATATATAATCGTGTCATAAAAAAAATTTCGTGTTATACTTTTTTAAAGGTTCAGAGCAAACGAAGGATGCAATGTGGGATCGTATCGAGGAGAAGTTCTTCACGGCGATGAATAAGGACGGCTCTTACCGTACCCGGGACCAACTCACTTCCAAATGGAGCCACATTAACCGTAAAGTCCGAAAGTTTATCGGAGTTTACGATGAATGCGCCCGGTCCCGGAGGAGCGGGACGAACGACGGCGATGTTCTCCGGCTTGCCACGACCCGGTATCAAGATGACGGGCACCAAGGCAAGGTGTTCATCGATCTTTGGAGGATTTTGAGCCGTTCCCCGAAGTGGCAACAACTCAACATTCCCGACGGCGGATCGTCAAAGAAAAGATCCTCCGTCGACACCGAGGTTGAGGTCGACGACACTATCGGTTCGTCCGAACAAATGCTTCCCTTCAACATTGCGGATTCCGATGACAAGGACCCCATTCCATGGCCGATCGGAAGAAAGAAGGCAAAATCCATTGCCTCGGGTTCTGGAGGGTCCGGCTCTGTTTCCGTTTCTTCTCGCAACGATATCGGTCGGGCAATGGTTAAACAACTTCGGGTGTTCAATATTCGAGAAGAAGAGAGGATGAAGCGAAAGGAGGAGCAGGACGAGATCAAAATTATGGAAACCGACCTTTCTACGTTATCGAGCTTCAAACGGCGAGAGAAGACAAAAAGAGATCAAGGCCAAATATAATTTACCTTAGTCTTTTTATTAATGTATCTTTTTTATTATTGTCGCTTTCTTTTTTTTAATTGAATGAATGTAATTTTTTTAAATTATTATCGTTTCAATTTCTTTAAATTTAATGAATGTATTTTTTATTTTTCGTGTTTCAATATAATTAAATAATAAATTAATTAAATTTTATTAATTTAGTTTTAGAAGATGTATATTTAAAAATTTAAAAAATGAAGGTTTGAAGCCCCAGTTTGAAGCTCCGGGGCTTCAAACCCATTTCCACTGAATCTGTGAGGTAAGTTAAAGCTGACGTGGTAGAGAGAGAAATTTTGTAGCCCCGGTTTGTAGCCCTGGGGCTTCACGGGTATTTTTAGTGCTCTAATAGCCACATATTTTGTGGTGGGCTTACGGCGGGGTTGGGGTGGGGGTGCAGGGGTGGGGGTATGGTGGGGGTTTAGGGGATGAGTTATGGGAGTGTGAACCGTCAATTTTACGAACGGAGCATCGGAATTTTCCAAAAAGACAGTGGCACCGCTAGTGTCACCAAAAACCGGTGTCACCAGAACCGTCAATTATAACCTAATTTTATTTTAAAATATTTTTTAATGTTTTCAAAATTAATTTATGTCGTTAACACTAATAGGGAGTACTTCACTAATTACAAAAATTGTTTCTAAAATGCCTTTTTAGTGTGGAGGCGAGAAATCTACTCCGGCAGGTTTGAAGCGTTGTTTGGCAGAGAACGACGGCTCATGGCGGCCGCTCGCCGGACCTTAATAAGAACAAGGTAAAATTAATTCTACTGCTTCATATAATCCTACGCATTCTTCATTCATATGCATCGTCGCATCTAATTAACGCTCATTTTGGGGCAAATTTGTAGTGTCGATTTGGCTCGTGCTGCTACTTCATGGAGAAGAAGTTTATCTTCAAGATCTTTACCGGTTGATGAAACGGCGTCTTCCGGTGAACGCCGCCGCGGCACCAGCGACGAGCTTCGGCGCCGGATTTTCAATAGCTCATGGAGTACGACTTCCGTCCTCCGGAATTGGGTGAACCAGGGACGAAAAGTTTCTGCTTCCGAGCTTCGCCTTGTCTCTAGGCTGCTCATCAAACGCCGTCGTTTCAAACAAGCTCTTGAGGTCTCTCCTCTTCTTTTATTTCGCCGTAGTTTTAATTTTTTTTCTCTCTTGCTTTTGGAGCATTTTTTATGGTTCAATTTGTGAAGTTTTGAAGTTGATTATAGGCCCGTTTGGCAGTACCTTTAACCTTTTGTCATTTTGAAACGATTGTCTAATTTAGTTTCAGTATTTTCAAGGTTAATCTGTACCTTTAAAAGATTAAATGCTACGTATTAAAAAAAAGTTGTTCCCAAACAAGACTTATCCGTTTGGGGTTGGAGTTTAGCTTTTGCGTTTTGGACACTCTGTGAGTAACCCTTAAGCTTTAGATTTCATCGTGTTAATCTACACTAATTAAAAAAAATTATTCAAAACTCTAATGTTAATTACAAACTCAATTCCCCGACTATGTCAAGGAACCAACTGAACCAAAAGCTTAAATTTATCCTCTAACAAACTGACCATGATTTAAGAAGGGAAATGTTTCACTGGAAAATGCTTCTAAGTCCTGAAAAAAGGGTTATTGCTGGTTAAAGCTGATTGGGATTAGGGTTGCATTCACTACTTCCAAAAATGGATGCATTGCTGGTTAAACAATGTTTTTAGATCCTAGAAAAGGATGCATTGCCGATGACTATATTCTTAATTTCATATTTGAGCAGATTCTAACATGGATGGAAGCTCAAGATAGTTCTGCCATGTCTGCTTCTGATTACGCAATCAGGTCCGAATTAACGGTTAAAATCCACGGTTCAAAAGTAGCTGAAGAATATTTTGAAAAACTCCACAGCTCCATTTCAAAGAAAGCTTCCTGTCTCCCTCTTCTTCATTTCTATGTCAAAGAAAGGGACACCGAGAAGGCAGAAGCTCTGATGTTGAAAATGAACAGATTGGGGTTTGCCGTGACAACTCAGCCCTTCAATGAGATGATGAAGCTCTATATGGCCACGTCTCAGTACACCAAAGTACCATCTGTCATCCTTCAAATGAAGCATAACAATATACCCCTAAATGTCCTCTCCTATAACCTGTGGATGAGTGCATGTGGAGAGCTGAATGGCGCCTCATCGGTAGAGATTGTGTACAATGAAATGTTCAACGACCCACACGTTGGCGTGGGGTGGAGCTCTTTGTGCACATTAGCTAACATATACCTAAAATCTGGACTTACCCACAAGGCTATTCTGGTCCTAGAGCTCGCCGAGAAGAAATTGTCCAAGGATAACCGCCTTGCTTATTTCTTTATTATTACAATGTACACCTCTTTAAACAACAAGGAAGGCGTGCACCGGCTTTGGGAAGCTTCGAAAGGTGTAAAAGAAAGAATGACTTGTGCTAATTACATGTGCATGGTGTCATCTTTGGTGAAGCTCGGGGAGATCAAGGACGCTGAGGGTGTTTTCGAAGAGTGGGAGGGTCAGTGTAGAACATATGATGTCAGAGTCCCCAACATTCTTCTCGGTGCGTACGCGAGGAGTGGATTAATGGGGAAAGCTGAGTCGTTATGTCTTCGCATTTTGGAGAGGGGCGGAGTTCCAAATTATAAGACCTGGGAAATATTAATGGAAGGCTGGGTTAGAACTTAGAAGGCGAAGTAAAGAGAAAGGCAATGATGTCGTCATGCAAAGAGAACGGCGTTGATTGTGAGCATTGCAAACTACTCGCAGAAGAAGAGTGAAAATGCTGAAGATAAGCCACATCTTACACGCTCTAAGGCTTTGTTTAGTAGCCATAATTGGCGTATTCTGCTCATACAAGCAGGACGACTAGGTTCTATTTCTTCGGTTGAAAGGGTTTTACCAAATGGTTTCCCCAAATGGATACTGAGCCAGAAAAGAGTTTTTATGACTGCGGGCGGGTGGGGGGGGGGGGGGGTAGCATGTCCGCGCCCGTTGCCCGACAACCCCATTTTTGCAACCCTAAAACTGCACTGCTGCAATAAGTTTGGGAGAAATTCCTGCAACTCTTCTCCTCTTCTGGTAAACTGTGAATATGTATTCGAGTTGCATGTTGGTCTTGTGTTAATCTCAAATGCACCAAGATATAAAAAATGTTCTACCTTTGTGATTTGAGATACATTCTTCAAAGAAAATTAGCTGGACTTTTGTTTTTGCCATTTTATCGAGACATTCTTAAGTGTAATTTGTTGCAAAAATTATACTCTATTTATTTGAAATTAGCTGGACTTTTGTTTTTTTCCATTTTATCGAGACATTCTTAAGTGTAATTTGTTGCAAGTATTTCACTTCATCGAAATCAGTTGTCCACTTTATATATTCAGTAAAGATATGATGAATTGTCTAAAGTATCTTAACAATAGGGTATGTGTATTGTTGGCATGTATTAAAGTGGACAAATAATTTAAGATGGAAAGAGTAATAATTAGAACAAGTGGTTGAGCTAGTGACATTTAGGGTCTGTTTGGAACGGAGGAAAACGACTTCCGGAAGTCATTAGTCATTTTCCGGTGTTTCGGAATAGAGTCCAAGGAAAATGAGAGGGGTCAACCGGAAAATGAACCCAAAATCCGAAATTTGACTTCCTCTTTTTTTTTTTCAGATGTTGATTTTCGCCTGAGTTAACTTCATTTTCCATTCATGCTAGCCAAACAACAACATAAAGGAAAACGACTTTTGGAAAATACTCATTTTCTAGAAGTCATTTTCCAAAAAACGTTCCTCATTCCCCCCTTTCCAAACGGACCCTTAGTGTAACCCAATTATATCATTATAGATATTTCTTGAGTTCTTAAGTGCATGAAAATCATAAATTTTTATGCATATTTACATTAAGGATGTTTATTTAAAGGTTAAACCTCGTATGTTCCCAAGGTAATTTTAAGTTCTATTCAACACACATTCTAAGTTCAAAACCTACAGTTGAGCTATGCATGTTTTGCTCAGCAATATTTTCGAGGAACAAAGGCAATAACACGACAGTCATACGACTTAGCCACCGAAGCAATGCGTCCCCAAACACCTACATTGCCACCCCCACTGTATCTTCATTGTCACGTTAATATTTTAATTTGATTTATAAAACAAATTGTGCAGATCATAACTCGACATTTGTTGTATATGCATGACACTTTTTGATCAAATGTATATATTTTTAAAATATGAAAAAATATTCTTCCTATGCAACACACGAGCACAAGTCTAATTGAGTATATTTTTAAAAACATATTGATATATTTTCACGCAGGCGATGTGCAAGTAGAGTAGCACAAGAGTTGCGCGAGACTCCCCTTCATCGCCGTGAGAGCTTGGCCAGCAAATAGATGACAAAGAAGCAGAGCAGTGCAAAGAGTACAACATGCATTACATGGGATGATCCCTCCTGGATGATACTCCTATTAAGCCGCCTCATATTGTTTTTCAGCCCAGCTTGAGCTTTGATCAATGTCATTTGCTGTGTAAGGAAAAAATAATATGCATATGATATATCTATAAACATAAACACAGATATTTCGAAATGAAGATTTCACATCTCAAGTGAAAACGGTAGGCTCGGATTCTAAGTTAATTAAAGAGAGAGGATGCCAGCGACAACAACATACCAGCTGGCTAATAAAGTCGTTCTGGAATTTAGCTTCTGATTCAATTTCCTGGGCAACCTGCAATAATATCACACAAGGCTAAGAAATTTGCAAAGAGAATAGGACTATAAGAGAGGAAACTGAATGATACATTTGGAGCTTTCCGTCAAGAAAATGGTTCACCATGTAAAACGGTTTTGAATTGATGCGGGAAAAAAAATAAGAGAAGGGAACTGGCATAAAGATTTAGATTAGTAGTCTCCCAAACCTCAGTTGTTACAAATAACATAACTCAGGAATGAATACCTATCACTACTGATACAGGAGTCCCAAGAAATAACTCCCTACGCATTTGAACAGGAGCTCATATGGTCATGCACGTATGCTAGACAGCTAACACATATCCAAATGAAAACACAAAAACGAATGCACAAAGCAGGTAAGTATTGTAAACATAAGAATAGTTAGTGTCTTTCCATATTGAGATTATGATGATCATCTATAGTTTCAGAAATCTTTTTAGCATAAGTTCACGAGTACTACACACTCCTCATAGTTTAGGTCTTTAGGAATTGCAAAGGAGCTATAAGAAACACGATTTACAAAGTCCTAGCTCAAGGTAAATATTGGACTAAATAGAGAACCAAGAAGTACCAACAAAAGATCATTTATGTTATCAAGCATTTAAATACACATTAAAACTCAAAAGGTGACATTTCACATCACAAAAATGATACAGCAACCCGGTTGGATCCCACAAGTGTATGGTCTGGGGAGGGTGTGTACGCAGACCTTGCCCCTACTCGAAAGTAGAGAGGACATTACAAAAATCATGTAATATCAAACTATAAACATAAAATGTATGGAAATAATTACAGAGTCGGTACTTCACAAAAGAAAGGGAAAATGTATTACATATTTAAGCTGTTTAACTTGTTTTCGAAGACCAGTGATTTCATCATCCAAATCTCCATGCATTGGATCAATACGCAGCTGTATTTCATCTGAACTGCCAACCTGTCTTGTACTCAATCCATCTCTGTCAGATTAAACAGAAATTATTCGAAAATCAATTTGAATTCGCTTCAAACACCAAAGATTCCAAATAAACTTTGCATGTCAAAGGTTCCATTCCATCAACTTGCACATTACATTTCACTACCATTTTGTAAAAGTTCAAGTAGAAAATAAACCAAGAAACATTTCATGAGAAGGTAAACAGAGTCCGATTTACCTTGACCGGTAGGGTTCGGCTCCATAAAAACCACCACCTCTGTGAGAACCCAAAGCCATTGAAGCAATTTACAAGAATAATGGAGCGAATATTTATGGAAATAATGCTGAGATGACTTCAATCCTGTCTCCATTAGTCAAATTGTTAGCAGCAGCTCATGTAACTCATTTATTCTGGTCAGTGTCACTTAGATCATAGAACAAGAAACATGCTATTTATATAGTAATATGTTTAAGTAAACCCACGATACTTTACACATGCTGGAAAGGACGAGTGCAAACAGATAGAAAGTGACAATCATGTATCATAGGAGCATTTATATCTTGTAGAAAATTCCATGCGAATTGGTTCGAAAAATCCAAGAAGCACTCTTGCCCCACATTGTAATCCATCCTCACATCACTGAATTCCAGTGCACATATTCATTGAATCTATAATTTGCTAGGGTAAGAGTAAAATAATGCGGAGTATACTCTAGAGTAAATTTGATTATCAATTGAGGGTAAAAGTGGAAATTTCCTGCACTGAGTTTGTATAAGAAAGGCTCATTTTTCCATTACACTACATAGCTCTTTGCATCCTCCAGGAGAAGCAGTGCAAGAATTCTATACACTCTTCCATGTATCTGTTTGGTCACTTTTGAAGGATATTCATCCTTCAAAGACATGTTCTGTCCTAAAATTACAGTAGGCAAATATGACAAGTTGCCATCCCTAAAAAACAGTGGCGATGGTCGAGAATGCATTTTCCATGATTTGGAGGTGTAACTGAATTAAATCATACCGAGTATACTTTTTTTATGTTTAGAGTAGGAGCTAAATGTCTCTTTTTGCATGGTTAACGAACTCATTAATCCATTTTCAAAGAATGTATTCCTACATATGAGCTTATACTGTATATACAAGACCACCACAAGCAAGTACAAGCTCACTATTGTGAGGCAAAGTCAGATTTGTCCACATATGGATACAAAATTCTTATCGCTTTAGGAGGCAAATACAATGTAGACCATTGAGGTTGCTATAATATATTGAGTGAGAATTTTGTATTGATAATTGTATCATTTTACACTTTAGAATATCACAAAATTGAGGCATAGTGGGTGTAGAAACCTTTGTGGTTTAATTTCTTTTATTAAAGAAGTACACTAATAAAAATTGAATACATTGTTCATATTATTCTGACCACAATGTTCTTATTATAAAAGAATACATTCATGAATCATATTTTCCTGTAGATACAACATGTTAATCATCTTAGAATGTCTTAATAATATAAAAGCATGCCTCAATACCAACACATAATGTTTGTAAAAACAGTTTAATTACAACAGAGTATATTGATAGATCTCATCTGCTACCTGTGATGAATTAAGAGACAAATAAAGGAGTATATTTACATAGGTAGACAGGAGTAGTTCAAAAGAGTGAGGCAGGGTGATGTGCATGAACCATTGTGGTTTAGACTCAGGATTAAATTTTTAGTATCACAACAAAAAAGGGTCAAGCTACTTTATAAAACAATTTGTACTTAGCAAAACATTAGTGTTATCTCTTGAAAGTTAATAGCAGAGAATTTGAACTATAATGCAAAATTGATCAAATAAGGAAATAGGTAAACATTGATGGCGAGAAACGGATTTATCTGCTTATTTTTAATTGATTTATAGTTTCGTCAGCATCCTAGGACAGTTCAATGAAGAAGTAAATAACCATCAGCAAAATGTATATTGACAGTGGGAAAACATATAACTGACTTACCCATACAAATTACAAGATAGTTTACCATGACTTACATACGGAATATTACGGATCAATGTTAAACTTTTGAACAACCATTCTTAGTAAGTTTCGGATAATTTAGACGATTCAATCGGCCTTCAGTCTGGAAATCTAGGTTTCTACTCTGTAATCAATACGGAGTATAACTTTTTAATTGAAATTTCTAAAAGAATTTTTAAAAAATAAGATTTCACCAATTTTCTTATCGTTTGTATGTAATCAATAATCTAAAAGCATTCATTTTGTGAATTCAATCAAATGTATATTATCGACAGGTTTAGTTTCGAATCCAAAAAAAAAGATGATTGAAGATGGAGGTTGGAAGATCTGAAGAACAGAAGAAGCATAGATGACTACCTGTTCACGGGAATGTAAGCCTGGCGTGGGACGACGACACACCTCTGTAGTCGGCGATTGGGAGATATCCGATGTGCGTCGAGGGCAATGGTCGCGGGGCGACGGAGACACCTCGCTTCGCACTTACTTGGACTCAATTTGTGGATTAACTTTTTTTTGTTTATTACTTTTTTTTAAGTAAAACTAAATTAAGTTGAATCAAATTATATCGAATTAGATCAAATGAAATCTAATCACATAAGATCAGACCAGATCTTCAAAAAATCAGATGAGATTAGGCGAACGGAACACAATCTTATACTCTCTTTTATCCCTGTTCCAAAAGATCTACCGCAGTATGATTTTTTTAGCCATATTGTAAAACATTTTTACCACATATTGTGGAAAAATATGTTTATTTATAATGTAAATTTAATCAAATTACTTTATTTTGAAATATATTTTTGATATATTAAAATTTTATAACATTTAACTATTTAAAACTATATTTAGAGCAAGTTCTTTACGGCTTAAACTCTTAACTTCCAGTTTCTTCGAGTTCCGTCCAGTTTCTTCTAGTTTCTTCTAGTTTTTCCAGTTCTCTCCAGTTTCTTCTAGTTCCTTCCAGCTTCCTCCAACTATTGTCGTTTTCTTGAAACTCTTTCTACTCCCCAACAAATTACTCTAAAAACGATATATTTTTAATGTGATTATTATTATTATTATTATTATTATTATTATTATTATTATCATCATCATCATCATCATTACAATTGTTATGTTCATAACTATAGTTTATAAATTATTTTTACATCTCACTATTTTTACGATTCACACTCATTATTTTTTCTTTAAATTCTCAATATGAATAAGATAATTTTTTGTGTATTAATTTACATGATAAAATAGGAAAATATAATCCTTTATCCTTTATTATATATCTTTATATAAATTTTTTGAGAGTTGAACTCTCAGAATCACGACATTAGGCAAGTTTACCTGGCAAAATTTTAAGAAATCATCTGTCACTTTTTAATAACTTGAATGATGTGACAATTTGATCAAAATATATAATATATACACGGAGTACCACTATAGGTTTTTTTAAAAAAATTATCTTTTTATATTAAATTTGAGAGTTGACTTCTAGAATTGCAACATATGTCACGTTTATTGGACATTTTTTTACATGTTAGCAACTATTCCAACGATCAAGCATTGACTACATAAATGATAATCAAATATTCTTTTCTTAAAAAATGAAATAATATAAATTTATATATAAATATTTTTTAAAAAATTAAAAATATATACTACATATATAAAAAGAAAAAAATATTAATGGATAAATAATAAAAAAATTAATGTGTAATAAGTTAACTATTACTTGGTGTTCATGATCAAATATTTTATGGTATAATATAAAATGTTGTAAATGTAATCACTATCAAATAATATTCTTAAATACTAATTGTTATATTCTTGGTTACAAATTAATTGCTATATTCTTAAATGGTACCCAAATTGTTTATGACAAATACATAACATTTGAAGATTATAATAAGTAATTAACAGAAAAAAGTTTAAATATGTTTAATATTTATGCGCTTAGAGATAATACTATAAATATTTAAAAGAAAAAATTTATATATGGTCCTTATTTAATACCTTTTTCAAATAACACATGCTTTATTTATATAAAATCAAAAAAATAAAATTACCATCTTTGAACTGAACATTAATTTTAACATACTTCTACACTCTTAAAAAAACCACTAGCAATTTGATTTTTCAAAAAAAAAATGAACGTTAAGTTCATGTTACAAATAAAAGAATTATGTAGCTGAAAATTATTTGAAAGAGAATAATATATATAACATTCAAATGTTGTTTTATTTAAAAAAAAACTAAACAATATGATCCCGATTTCAAAATATTTTTTAAAAAATAAAATGTATACTACATATATTAAAAGACAAAAAAATATAAATTCATAAAAAATGTATTTTTATTATATAACACATGTCTTATCTATGTTAGAATACAAAATTAAAATGCATTAACAATTTAACTACGCTAAAAATAAAAAATGTCGATTAAATTGATGTAAAAAGAAATGAATTCTTACAAAAAATGCATGAGACACACCTTGCTTTTATACTTGTGCAATACCCTTTGTTGTTTCTTTTTGGAGAGGATGGTTGTCAATAAAATGTCCCTATAAGGAAATCAATTTTGAGGGGAAAATGTAAAGCGTTCGAAGGTCTCAGTGAAAGAATTTATTACATTTTGATACAAGAAAGAGAAAATAAAGAGAATTTATTACATTTTGTACTTACAGTTTTAGGTGATGCATACACGATGATTGAAGCACGAAGAATTCCGAAGGTGCGGTTCAACCAGTACCAAGTTAGAGAAGCAATTATGAGTGGCATACAAGAATCTGTGATTAGAGATGATACTGAATCGGCAGTCATTTGCCATCAAAGTATTCTACCATCTACATTCACTAGGGTAATATGTTTAACAACTGTCAAGATGCAATGACCATTTGTAGAAGATTTAGTTATCCAAATTTATTGATTACTATGACATCTAATTCCAATGGCCAGAGATTGCAAGATATATGACAAGGGAGAAAAACTAAAATAGCACTCTAAGAACATTAAAATACTCTAAATAGCTGTGATATATGTTTCGTACCTGTAATTCCGATTTTGTCCTTTAATTAAACAGCAAATGTTCATTATTCACTGCCAAAAAATATGATTATTTTGGGCAGTGTGGTTGTTCACTCGTAATTGTGTAGTGGGCAGTGTGGTTTTTTATATGTGAGTTTTTAATGTGGGAGTGTAGAATGGATATATGTTGTTATATCTTACGGCAGTGTGTAAATGTATTATTGTGTTCCTTAATTTCATGTTGTAGTGTAATGTCCATTGATTTATGTGGCAGTGATTTCATGTATTAATTCTACACTGTCAAAAAATGTATGACTATTTTCATGTATGAATTCCACACTACCCTAAAAATGTATAGCTCTTTTTGTGTATGAATTTCACACTACTTTCATGTATGAATTCCACACTGCCAAAAATGTACTCCCTCCGTCCCAAAAAGATCGTTACGTTTCATTTCTTTGCGCATCCCTTAAAATATTTTTATATCGTCTCAAATGCCAAAAAAACTTTCAAAACAATTTCATCTTATAATAAAGAGTAAATATGGTAAATTTTAGAAATTTTAGATGTGAGTAGCATTGCTTTTTGTGATGCGCAAAGAAATGAAACGTAACGATCTTTTTGGGACGGAGGGAGTATATGATTGTTTTCATTTATGAATTCCACACTGCCCAAAAATGTATGACTGATTTCATGAATAATCTATTACACCAAAACACACTGGCCAAACATGGGCTTGGCTTTTTTTGGTCTTTCTTGATTTTGTATAATGTTAGAAGATGTTAGTATTAGACATATGCTGAATTTCATTTATGTGGTACTGAAAAGAAATGGATAATGAAGGTATTATGTTGTAAATTTTAAGACTTTGTATGCAGCATACACTGCAACATTATGTAAAATTGTGCAACATAGCACACTGGCCAAAACATAGGACATAACACACTGCCAAAAAGTATACCTAGATCAGAGGCATTCCACACTGCCAAAAATCTTTGAGCTTACACTTCATACTTTATTTATTAAAGTTATTCAAGCACTAGTCATTTTGGTGATTTTTTTGTGTCCGCTTCCAATGGAACTCAATGAATAATTTATTACATTGGGATTTTTAGATATAAATCCCATTCGACCAAAACACACTAGGCAAACATGGTCATAGGACATTTCCAAAAAGTGTAGCTAGAAGTTGATTATTCCACACTATCAAAAAAATATCAGCCCCTATTCAGTAACAGTTTCCATAACGAACTCTTGAATGTTCAAACCCAATAGTCATAGAACGAAACACATGGCTTTTGCACAATATGAAATTCAATTCATAATTCATAACATTGGCAGTTTTATATGTATGTCTAATTTCACTGCCATATTATTAATGGAAGTTAATGAAGTACATACAAATTTGTTTAAGTCACTAACTTTTATACACTGTCATATTTTCACTCTCGTCTGCCACATTATATATAAAAGACAAATTCACAACCAAAAAGTGTTTGCATAACATGATCAATCTGTACTGCCCATATATTTATAGCCACCATATTGAGTAACACATTTCATAACAATCTCTTTCATGGTGAAACCATATTGTCATAAAATCAACCACAAGCTGTTTGCACAATATGAAAGTCAAATAATAATTTATAACATTGGTAGTTTTATATGTAAGTCACATTGTCACCACTTGTTTATAAAAAATTTTATGCAGTTTTTTTAATATATAATTCCTATTTTTTAATTATACAATAATTTTTATTTATATTGATTTGAAAATAACTTCAATCAAACATCGTAAATCGAATAAGAGCCCTATTTTGGGATGAAGGAAGTATTTATAATTGACATATTTTTATGATATAATTTTGATATATCGTATTTTTATTATATATATTTATTCAAAACTACATTTAATTGATTGACGAAAGAATTTGATAAAAAAGAGTACTATGCCACTATGCACAAAGTATACATTATGTGAGTCTGAATTTGATATAGGAGTTGAAAGAGGAATTGAAACAATTGATAGTGGGATAGATAAAAGGGATTCACAATATAAAAGGTATGATTGGAAGAGATTGACAACATAAATAGCTAATTTGGTAAAAAACAATAAGTAGTGCTAAATGCGTAGTATTAGATGAGTTAGAGTGCTACGTAGGGTAATTTCTTATATGACAATAAGAAAATGTAGAGCTATAGACAGACCTGATATTGAATCTAGAATATTTAAGATGAAATTGGATTATTTAGAGAAGAACTTAAAAAAGAACATATATTTGGTGAAGTTATTGAAGGTAATTTTAAAGTTTACTATTTTATTTTCATTTGAATAATAAGTTGTTATAGTTTAGACATTCATATTCAAAGTATCATCATTTGAATGTATTAATTATGTGTAGGTTTGTACACTATTATGTTTCAAAAGAGAGGTTTGTCTCATTCACATATCTTAATATGGTTACACAAAATGGATAAACTTCAACCACCTGAGTCAGTTGATCGTGTAATGTGTACGGAGTTGCCTAATAAATATAAATACATAAGATGTATGAATATGTAACTTGATTGAAAATGCATGGTCCTTGTGGCAGAGATTCTCCTAGATCTCCATGTATGAATGATGGTGAATGCGAAAAATATTTCCCAAATATATTTGTTTGCATAACATCATTTGATGAGAATGTTTATCCGATATAAAGAAGAAGAAACATGGGGGTCACCATAATGAGAAAGTGTATCGAGTTAGATAATCAATTTGTTGTATCATATAACCCACAACTTTGATGAGGTATCAAGCTCACGCCAACATTAAATATTGCAACAAATCTAATTCCATCAAATATCTCTTTAAATATGTCAATAAAGGTCCTGATAGAGTAAGTATTGTAGTTACCCAATCAAACTCTAACACTATTGATAATGAGGTGTATGATGAAACAGAGAAGTACTATATCGTTACGTATCTACGTGTGAAGCATTTTTTAGAATCCTCTGCTTTGATATACACCACATGTGACAAGCAGTATTGTGGTTGAATTTTCATCTCTCTAGGCAGAAATTTGTCACTTTTAAATACCAACAAATACTTAAAGATGTTACCGAACAAACTATAGATAATCTTTTGATGTTTGATGCTTGGATGATTGCCAATACGGAATATAGTGTGGGACAGAAATTGACATATACAAAATTTCTAGGACAATTTGTGTACAATAACAAAGAGCAGAAATAGTTCTTGAGGCAACAAAGGTCATCAATAGGCTGGCTGCATTTGTGCCAACACGAATGGGAGAGTTATATTACTTGAAAATACTATTAACTGTTCAGCGAGGATGTACAAGTTATGAGAGCTTGAAGACGGTTAACAATGTTCGATAAACTCATTCGAGAAGCATGCGATGCATTGAGGTTATTAAGCGATGATAAAAAAATATTATTGAAGGTATGAAAGAGGGTGTTGAGTTAGGATCTAGGAATCACCTAAGAAAGTTGTTCGTCGCATTATTAGTTACAAGTATCATGAGTCACCAGCAAATTATTTGGGAAAATAACGAGAAAAACTTTTCTATGGAAATTACTATTTGCTTCTCTGAGGTCAAATGGTAAGTTTGTCTTGAATGTCATATCCACTGGCATTGTAGAATTCCTTTTTCTTGGAGGATGGACATCACACTTGAGATTCACAAGCTCTCTAGCGCTAACTGAGTGCTCAATGTGTGCCATCAAACAAGAGAGTCCGAAAGTAGAACTAATTTAACAAGCAAGTCTAATCATATGAATTAAGCATATATGATGAATAGATTTGCTTTTAAGGCATTGGATTACACAATGATAGATGTAATGAGGTTCTCTAATAAAAACTTTAGAAATGAACCATTCGGAGGGAACACGTTGTACTCAGATGTGATTAAAACAAAGTCATACTAAAAATATTGTATATCCTAAAGCCTTTCAGAAAATTTGGCATTAAAACAAAGTTTGTTGAGTACACATTCAATTTCTAGAATAGTATTTATTCTACTTTGGCTTCTTTGTCTATAATATTAAAAATCATGTAAGAAATATATTTTCTTTATTCCAGAAAAAATATTATATTAAAAGAAACCTAAATCACTAAAATCTCGTTAGACCCCGTGCGTCGCATGGGTAGAAATACTAGTTTATAACAAAATTGAGCTCATTTCTTGAATTGAGTGATAAAGAAAGAGGTAATTGCATGTGTGTCCTCGTGGTTTACAAAAGATATGCCAAAATCTCCTTTATTTTCAAAAGTTATTTGTAAAACCATGTAGTTTTAAATTCTGCACAGACAGCCCTCTTACTTATTTTTAGAAATAAAATAATATTTATGTCCTTTATTTATTTTTCTCTATCTTCAAGTTTTACTCTTTTATTCGTATTTTTTATTATACAAATAATAAAATAAAATATACGCCCTCTTTTCAAATTAAAAATTTTCATTTGTTTATTTTTCAGAAAAATAATTTTTAAAGAAAATGTTACAAAATTAAATTAAGAAAATGAAATAAAATATACTCTGCACTTTTTATTATAAATAAAATTAAAATAAATAAAATAGAAAAATTAGATAACATATACTCACTCTATCTCTAATTAAAAATTTCAACTTTTTTATTTTTTAAAAGTAAAATAATATTTTTAAGAACTTAAAAAATAAAGACCAAAAAGATGGCAAATAAGCAATTCTTACATATGATTCAAATAAACAATTCCTTATATTTTTCTTTCTTTTCATTACCTTTTTCAATTATTATTTTTTTACTTCATAAATAATATTTTATTTTTCTTTCGTAACATTCTCCAAAAAAAATTTCTTTTCAAAAATATATAATTGAAAATTTTTAAATTGAGATGGGGCGCGTATATTTTATTTTATATATTTGTATAATAAAGCAAAATAAAATAGTGGAAATTTAAGATAGAGAAAAAGAAAGGACATAAAAATCGTTTTTACTTTAAAAATAGGTAAGTGAGCATATGTGCTCTATTTATACCCTTTTTGTACTTTACAAATGACTTTTGAAAATAAAAAGGTTTTGACGCCGTTTTTGTAAACTACGGGGAGCACACATGCTATTAGATATTTAGATCGGTAAAGAAATTTATTTTCCAAAATTTATCGGGAAACTCATCCAAAGGCACATGCATAGGTTAATTTGTTGTGTCATTAGATTGAAAAAATATGAATAAATACTATACTTTACTTTTCTTTAAAAATGATATATTTTAATTACGTCAATAACATTAAAAAATACTTATAACAAAATTAATGACTAAAAATTACAAGTAATGCTCATCTTCTTCACATAACAATTACACAGTACTCCGTGACAAAGAGAACAATTTAATTTTGGTAGCACATTTTGGCAAATTCTTCCATAGACCTAGCGTCCATGCTTATTATATGCATTTTAGTATATTTGAAGTATTAAAAATTATTTTATTTAAAAGAAATTATCTACATATAAATTCATAAAAAATGTGAAAAATCACTAAGTATTTGACATCATTAAACATGATTATATTTTTTGACATCACAGTACTTCGCTACCCATCACTCACTCACTTTATATTCAAAATCATTAAACATCTTTATAGTTTATATACAGTATTTGACAACTATTTTAAAATACTTTAAAATTTCATTTTTCTTATCAAATGTTATAAACTTTACCTTAAATTATAAGAATAATATACTTAATTATGGAGTAATATAAATTTAATGTAATTGAACTAATTTTAAAATATTCTTTTGATATCTCAAATTCTTATGATATGTATTTTGAATTATACTCCGTATCTATTAGCGATCCAAGTATGTTACAATTTGACTTAAGTTTTAAGAGATGGATAAAATATTAGAAAAAAATTACATTAAACAGTATGATTCAAAAAAATTATGTTACTCAAATGAAACTCATACTTGAAGTTGGAACAGAAATAGGAATTAAGTATAATTTCATCTTAATAAACAGACAACAATATAGGTAAGTAACTACTCTAAGAAATTTGCAGAAATTGAAGCTTTTTTTCTTAAAAAAAAGGGAATAAGAAGAAGAAATAAAACTAAACATACAAAGTAAAATTATTTTCTATAATGCATATGAGATAATGCTACTAATGGTTTTATCATAATTCCATGCTACAAAAAAGAGACAAGACAAACAAACCCAAGAACAACAAGACAAAAGAGTTTGGAAATTTAAAAACAAATAAATTAAAAAACAACAACTTTAAAACTGCTAATCACTCTGCTAATTACCGCGGTTAAACTCTAACTAATTAGCTCTCTCCACGCGGCGCACGAACACAGATTCCAGTTCCGGCGGATGGAAGAACTCCTTGACGCCGTTGTAACGGCAAACGGAAGATGGCCGGCGTTTCCTCGGCGCCGGCGGACACGGCAGCCTCTCCGGAATCCTAGACCCTCTGGCCGTCGGAGTCGTCGACCGCTCGTCGTCGGAACACCGGCAATCGCCACCCTCCGCCGCCGGCTTTGTGGATATTGACTTCAGAGGGGCAGAAATTGAAATTTCCGAAAATACCCATCGCTTTCCTCCCTTCATTTGTTTCTTTCCCCGCCCTCTTTGTTTCTTCGAAGGAAAACAGAGTATTTATCTCAAAGAGAGAGAGAGAGAGAGAGAGAAATAAAAGGAATAAACTTTCTTGCAAAAAACGGCCTTTTTTTCCGACAATAGGGAAGGGAAGATGAACAGGTGAGGTAAGGGCGTGTTTGTTTGGCCTGAAAATTGAAGCTTTTTTCTTCTTCTTCTGGGAATTGTTCTGGGGGGAGAGAAGAGTATTTGATGATGATGATGATGATGATTGAGGTTAAAACCAGGGGCTGCCCGGGGATTTATTTTGGGCAGCGCGGGAAAATTGAGGGATTCTGGCGGGAAAATCCGGATATCAACGGTTATATTTCCCGCCTAAGTAAATTTGTCGGTTTTTCCCGTATTGCCCCCCGCTTTTTTTTTTATATGGGAGGAGCCCGCGTTCCGCGTTTAATGGTGCAAAAAGGGAAGTCCGTGTTTGGCTTTATTCTTGTTTACTCCGTATTATAGAAGGCTATAGCAGCTTTCTACACTTATGGGTCTACACTTATGGGTAGACCTGACAAATCGGTCACTCAGGTCGGGTTTAGATTCGATCACCTTGGATTTGAGTTACTTTGGGTTCAGATTAGTTCGGGTTTTGGTTGATAACTACATGTTCATGACCCAGTATTATCGGGTTCGGGTTGATCCAATGGATTATGAGTTTCATTTTTTTTAAATTTTAAGTAATTTTTTTGACTTAATGTCAATATTACGAATATAAAATTAAATATGTAGAAATTTTGAAAAATGTAAGATAATTATGTGACATCATTAAAATTTGTTATGATGGTATAAATTTATACACAAAAAAGAGTAGTAAGCAAAGAAATATAATTATACTATTATTTTTATAACACTATATTTCATATTAAAATGTATGATTCTAAAAAAATTTAGATTCGTGGGTCGGTCAGGTCGGGTTCGGATTCGGTCGGGTTCGGATTCGGTCGGGTTTGACCAATTTTTAACGGGTCATTTCGAGTTCAGTCAAGTTCGGGTTCGGTCAGTAAAACCTTTGTTCAAAACCCAGTATTTTAGAGTCGGGTTTCGGGTCAAAAACAGGTCGGTCATTTTTTGCCAGGTCTTCTTATGGG
Source organism: Cuscuta australis (assembly GCA_003260385.1). Lineage (NCBI taxonomy): Eukaryota > Viridiplantae > Streptophyta > Magnoliopsida > Solanales > Convolvulaceae > Cuscuta > Cuscuta australis. The sequence continues at coordinate 3,945,904 of NQVE01000209.1, read as the reverse complement.
TTTAAGTGTTTAATTAGCAATACCCTCTAGATTAATCATTAATTAGCAATACCCTCATGGTTTGATTTTATGAAATTTAAAGAAAGTCTTATCTCATTAGGTATATATGATCGGTTACATAGATAATTAAATTTTATCATCTTTTAATCTCACTAAAATTACATCAGATTTTCAGATTTGGACATCGAGTTTACAAACCTTAGCCTTAATAAACTACTCTGTAATATCCACTCAATTGCAAAACAAAGTTCTCATTCTGACTTTTGACCAATTTAAGGAGAGTGTATTTTACACTTTGCTTTTCAATTTTACCTCTGGATGTAATAAATAAAAGTGTAATATGATGACATTAGTAGAATAATAATGAATAGAGATGATATCAGTGATAAAGTAATGTTTAGGCTCTATTCTTTTAAGTTAGAATTTCAAAATTGGATGCTAAAAGAAGTTGGAGATGTTGGAAGAATTTAAGTGTTAAAACGTAAATCAATTGAATTACCACTCAAATATATATGTAAGAAAACTCTAATTTTAAATATAAAAAATGCATCATTGTTTGTGGTTGATGAAGTATGTTATAAATTTGGTTATATAATGTTATTTTATATTCATCATATATAAATACATTTTTTTAAATCGTTGAAAAAAAATTAAAAAAATTTAAAAAATTAGAAGTTATTTTTTTTCAACCCAAAAAACAGAGCCTTAGTAGGGGTAGTATAGACGCAACTTTTCAATGAAAAGTAGAAATATTTTGTTGATAGAGAAAAGAGTAAAAGAGAAACTAATGAGTACTAAAGATGCTCCATTATCACACCCAAATTTTTGTGGACTTCACAGTCAATTATATTACTCAAAAATTAGGAAATTCAATTGGAGGGGGTGCAGAGATGCGTAGGGACGGGCCGGATATGAGGAGTTTACCGGAGGTGCAAAAAAATTGAAGGAAAAAGAGAGAAACAAGTTTCATACTGTTTTTTTTTTCGTTGCAAAAAATGAATTGAATAAATTCGTAACTATAATTATTACCAAATGATTAGTGAAAATAATCAAATGAAGTGAATAAATTTTGACCGTTTATATAGGGCATGAGGAAAATATTTTCGGACGGAGGGCGTAATTTTAAAAAACAAAGGTGTGGTGAAATAGTAATTATAACAATGTTAATAATAACAATATTAATAAGATCATTGGCAAGGGCTAGTAAAAAAATTGTCTCGCCTTGCCATGAGAGGAGAGCTGCATCTTTCAACCGCGTGGGAAGAGAGAGGAGCGAGTCTGCCATGCGTGTCTATGGGCGAAGCACCCGACTTTGCGAGGCATCCGCGAGGCAAACCCAAATCCCTTCGCCACCGTAATCGCAACCCCAATCCACACCCAAACATCACCGGCCACACCACCCCAACTACCACCCACCTTCCCGGCCATCTGTCCGCCTTTGTCGGTGTGACTATCGTCGGTAATTATTGTGATTTCTTCTCTCCCCCTGTGCGAAATCGCTGGCCAATCCTTCCGCAGTGCGAAATTGTCGAGCGTACATCCCCCAGCGAAATCGCTAGGTGCCTGTACACTTTGCCTGGAAAATCACCACCTATTTGCCACCCCAAATCCGCAACTTTGTCATGCCATGCCATGCCACAATTAGAGTGACTTGCCATTGCAAACTATAGAATGCCACTCTTTACACATTTGATTTTGATTGGTTGGAAGGTAACACGTCATCCAATGGCATTCTATTACAATTGATGGTGTAAATTATCAACCGGTATATCGTTTTTAACCGGGCAAAAACGATAAACTAGTCTAAAAATACACCAAAATTTAAAAACAAGGATTTTGACGTGAAAACCTAAATCAAGAGAAAACCACATGCCTTTTTTGGTGGTACCTTGCCAACGGAGAATTTTATTAATATCGAGGGTTGTACACGGTACATGAATTCGGCTCGAAAGCCATTAATGGAAGCTTAAAACTTCTTTGAAGAAATAGAATACAAAAATACTCTAGAGAGAGAGAGAATTGGGCAGTTGAGTAAGGGAGCAAAATTGGCCTCCTCCATTTTGAGGGCAAACCCTCTCTTTTATAGGAAGGAGGGGGAGCATCTACGGGAGAATATTCTGTTATTCCTCTATTTTTTTAAATAGGTCCAGTTTGGGTGTTCTTCGTAAATAATTGGGAAATGTGGACCGAGCCACGTATTGTTTCACATCAAGAAGTCCTCCACTTTTTAAGTTGTGAGAATCATCAACTTAAGAAAGTAAACAAGTCCTCCTAGTTCTATCTTTAGCCTTCGTACTTTGCATTCTTGACCGGTTGATATTGCTAGTCCTCTGAGTCTTCAATAATTCTCTAATTTATTGAGATATTTTCCTGCAAAAAATTACGCACAACATTTTTTTTGACTGGCCTAAGCCATGCTCAAATAATTATTATCTTTACCGGGGAGCTCGGTGTTAAGGTGATTAAAATATGCACGAATAAATATCGTAACGAGAGTGATGATGTCAGTTCGATAAAGTACCGATGTTTCAAGTAGTTATATGATACCGGAGTTAGTACGATGAAGCGACGGTGTTTCCAGTAGTTATTTCGTCAAGACCGTTGTTAGTAGGAATTAAACAATCGATGTGTAACGAAACTAGTATATCGAAGAGATCAATATTACTTAGTATGAATAAGGTATGCTGCAGTAGCTTTTTCGAAGATCGATGTTAGCCTGACTAACTGATCATGCACAGACCACCTTCGGAGTGCCTTATGTAAAAGGCTTGAAGAATCGAGTGTCCTTGATAAAAGCTCAGCTGAGACATCGGTGCACCCAATTCGATTGGGTTCAGACTTACAAAAAAATATGTGCAAGACCAGTGTGAGACCAGTGTACCAGTTCGACTGGGTCACATATTTTCATCATTTCTTTTGTGTATACTGTGCAAGACCGGTGTGAGACTAGTGTACCAGTTCGACTGGATCGCTGTAACACCCTAATCCGTCCAGGTTTACAGCCCCTTCCGAACTAAAGTATTAACTTGGTAATCGTATAATTTAAAACATTTCAAATAACTTTATTCATCATAAATAAAATTTCCAAACATAATTGTAGTAAATACGGAGTGTTTAATAATAATAATGCAGAAGCGACTTTCAAACATGTCTCATAACAACATAATTATTTATTTTGTTCAATGATCCACCACGACTGTCTCGCCCCTTTTTCTGCCAGGAATCAGCCAATCATTAATTCTACCTACCTGCGTGTAGCAAATAAAACACACTACACGCTCAGCGGTGAAGCTGAGTAAGCATATCTAAAGCGTCGAACATCCAAATAAATTGAATCTCAATTCATAATTAACCATTTGATATCATGCACACAATATATGATTCAAACATTCATGATATTCTCAATATTTTATGTCAAGTCATTTGATATTCAATATCTCAACCATGCTCTTAAATTATTCTTAATCTAAGGCCAAATCATTTTATAACAAGCTCTTAGCTATTCCTAGTCTAAGGCAACATTTCTAACCAGGCCCTTAAACTATAAATAGTTTAATGCAGAACACAAGAATCGATAATCCACCCTATGAGTCATGTGGATTACGTACCAACCGAACAATGATTTGTCAGGTGGGTGATATCCGGTCTGGATCCCGTACGTACGTTTTAACCCGGAAATATGAATTGGTCAAGGAGGTATATCTTAGAGTTCTTCTAGATATCCTTAATATTCGTCATCATTATACAAGTGGGTATATCTTAGAGTTCTTCTAGATATCCTTAATAATGTACATCAATTTCATAATCATCATTATATCCATTTTTAATCATGAGTTAATCATACCAATCAGTAGGTTAATCATTCATAATTGGCCACAATAATAGTTCATCATAATAATCATTTAACATAACATTTAATAACAATTAGCAGCCTAGTCTCGAGTGTTAACACCCGAACTTACCGTCATGCATCACATAATGTTTTAATTTGTTAAAAACATCATTTTTGTTATGAAAAATCATTTTTATAATAATCATAATCAATTGGTATCAAAAATAGGATTTTAAAGCTCAAAAATAGCAATTTCAGACAAAATTTCGGACCAGAGTTTCGGAAGATCGATCCAGCCCTCTAGATCGATCCAACTAGAAGAAAAACTCCCAGAGGATCGATCCAATGAAGGGGATCGATCCACTCTGTGGATTTTCAGCCACTGTTCATTCGTCTTCAACCTCGGTCCATTTTTCGGGAAAACCATTTTTAGTCACCGAACTTCAATTAAACTATATAGAGGTGTTCTCCAAGGCTCATAGATCATATTAGAATTATTAAAACATATTTTTAACATCAAATTCAAGGTTTATGATTCTTGGTTCTTCAAACATGTCAAACACAAAACTCAACCAAATGACCATTTATGAACGTAGAAACGAGCTATATGAACATTCTAGTCATTAGATATATCTACGGGCTTACCTTGAAGCGTAAGGGAGGTTTTGAAAATTTTCCGGCGAAACTTCCGGCGACTCTATCTCACTGCTCCGGCGACCTCACACAAAGATGACAGCACCACTGCACTCCACTCTCAGCAAGGAACAATATAGAAGGAAGAATGAGTTGTTTTGGTGATGAAATGAGGGAGTTGGGTTGTCCTTAAATAGCCAAGTGAGGAAGGAAGAAGACAGGGAGTTTGCAGCTTCTTTGATTGCTCGGTGATTCGGATTTTGGAATCGGCGTAATTGAACAGGGTGCCATTTGGTACGTAGTCCCTGATTGGGACTAATATTTGGTCCCAGTCGGGGTATACTTTTTGGTCCAACTTTCTCCAAATTGAAATCCGATTGAACCATTGGGGTCAGACAGTCAAACTCTACACATTGATATAATTTTCATTATTTATTGACAAACTTTAGAATTTACTTATTTTTGGGTCCTTCTCAGTAATTAATTAATTATAAATTAATTAACTCTGATAGGCCTATTTTTGGGGCATTACAATCGCAGTCATTCTAATATGTGCAAGACCAGTGTGAGACCAGCGTACTAGATTGGGCATGTGTCACGTATTTTATTTTATTTATTATACTGAGCAAGACCGGTGTAGCAACTAGCGTGCCACGCCAGCCTTGTGTCTTAGTTTTCCTTCCAAAATAGGCAAGAAACCGCGACCATTCATTTCAACAGGAGGGGCACTGTTCGTTTTTGATATGAGCAATAATGAATCTGGTGCATTATCTTTAATGTGAGAGGCCCCACTCAAAAATGGGAGGCATTCTCATTATCCCTCTCTTCATATCAATATAAATCCCACTTTATAAAAAGGGTGATGAATGTGACACAACACATGCACCTTCCCTCTTTCATCTTTTTGTCTCTAGATGTGAGATGAACAAGCTGGGCAAACAACATCTTATCAAAGTGGAGATTGGTTTTGGGGTCGACGATCCCATCGTTGGGCTGGAAGAGCAATCTGAGGGACGCCTACTTCGAATTAGCCTTGTACGCAAAATAAGGGTAGGCATTGATCAGAAGCTGTAACACCTTAATCCGTCTAGGTCAGTAGCCCCTTTCGGACTAAAGTATTAACTTGGTAATCGTAAAATTTAAAACTTTTCAAATATTTTATTTATTACAATAATAATTTTAATAATCATAAACGATACGGAGTGTTCAACAATATTGCGGAAGCGAATTTAAATGTTGTCATATCGCAATAAATTAATTCAAAATCAGTCACATCCATTCCAGCTATCTCGCCTCCGTCTGCCTCCAGATCACGTCACGTCATTCTTTCTATTAACCTACGTGTAGCAAATAAAACACACTACATGCTCAGTGATAAAGCCGAGTAAGCATATCTAATACATCGAACATCCATATAAATTGAATCTCAATTCATAATCAAATCATTTGATATCATGCACATATTGTTCAGTTCTAATATTCAATAATCAGTGTTCAATATTCATCATTCAATATTCAACATTCAACATTCATATTCAACATTCAACAATATCCTTAAATTATGCTTAGTCTAAGGCCAATCTCTTTAATGTTTACCAACTCTTAAACTAATTCTAGTTTAAGGTACTTCTAACCAACTCTTAAACTAATTCTAGTTTAAGGCAATTCTAACCAACTCTTAAGCTAGGTCATTAGCTTAAGGTACATATTTTTGCGACCGATTTACCAACTCTTAAACTAGCCTTCGCTTAAGGTACAATCTAGAAAACCGAACAACAGAATACTAATTGTGCCTCTAGTTTGGTTTGTAGATCCCGTACGTACGTTTTAACCCAGGCCACTGAATATTCATAATTATACCCGCAAGGCCTATTTCTAAGCCATCTTAGAGGTCTTCTAGATAGTCTTAGAAACTAACATCAATATATTTTAGAATTCTTCTAGATATCCTTAATAGTCATTATCAATTCCAAATGGATATATCTTAGAGTTCTTCTAGATATACTTAACAATACAAATCATTTCATAATCATCATTTTTAATCATGATTCAATCATTCACAATAATCATTTATCATAATCATTAATCAACATAATTGTCAAACTTCGAGTGTTAACACCCTAGCTTACCATCATGCATCACGTAAGGTATTTTTAATTGTCAACCCATCATTTTTATTCAAAAAAATCATATTTATATTAATCATAATTGATCGTTATCAAAAATAGGATTTTAGAGCTCAAAAATAGCATTTTTCATTGCTGACAATGTTCAGAACGATCGACCTTTGTGGAGGAACGGTCGACCGTTATTGTAACCATGGTGGTTCTTGTCTTAGAACGGTCAAACTTTGTGGTAGAACGGTCGACCATTCTACAAACCAGCCAACAGCACTTCATCTTCAATCTCGGGTTAAATTTTCGAAAAATCATTTTAAGCCACCAAACTTCAATTAAACTATATAGAAATGTTCTCCAAGGTTCATAGATCATTTTGGTATAATTATTTCATGGTTTTAACATCAAATTCAAGGTTTATGATTCTTAGTTCTTCAAACATGTCAAACACAAAATTCAACCAAATGAGCATTTATGAACGTAGAAACGACTTATATGAACATTCTAGTCATTAGATATGTCTACGGGCTTACCTCGAAGCTTAACGAAGGTTTTGAGAATTTTCCAACGAAACTTCCGACGAGGTTTGTGGCTAGTTCTGCCGACATCACACCAAATTGACAGTGTAACACCCTAATCCGTCCAGGTCTGCAGCCCCTTTCGGACCAGAATATAAACTTGGTATTCGTAAACATTCAAATATTTCAAACATTTAAAACTTTATTTCATAATAAATAATTCAAAATAGTAACGGAGTAATTTAAAGTTGCGGAAGCTTAATAAAAACATAATACAACATAATTAATTTATGTCTTTTCAAACAATATTCCAAATCCAAAACACACATCCGCTCGACCATCTCGTCCCATCTGCCTCCAAGAAAGCATTGCTTCATTCTTTTTGTTTACCTGCGTGTAGCAAATAAAACATACTATACGCTCAGCGTTTAAGCTGAGTAAGCATATCTGATGCGTCGAACATCCATATAAATTGAATCTAAATTCATAATCAAATCATTTGATATCATGCACATAATGTTCAGTTCAGATATTCAATAATCATTAGTCAATATTCATTCATATTCAATGGTCATCGGTCATTCATAATATTCACAATATTCAATTCAATAATCATCATTCAATATTCATTCATATTCAATATTCAACATTCGACAAAATCCTTAAATTATCTTTAGTCTAAGGTCAATCACTTTAATGTCTATCAACCCTTAAATGAATTCTAGTTTAAAGAATTAAACTATATTCCAGTATAAAGTATGCCTAAATAATCCTTAAGCTAGACCTATTTTAAGATAAAAAGGTTTTGAAAATCTTAAACTTACCTCCACTTAAGGCCAACCAGAAACCGATAGTGTAGTGTTCACTGTTGGGTGGGTGGTACCCCCAAACGAGTAGGTACTCAAGTTTGGTTCTTGGATCCCGTACGTACGTTTTAACCCTAGCCACCGGGGTTCATACCCGCAAGGCCTAACTTAAATAGGTATATCTTAGAGGTCTTCTAGATATCTTTCTAATCAACATTAATATGGGTATATCTTAGAGGTCTTCTAGATACCCTTAACAATATATTATTTTCACAATCATCAATATATTCATTATGATTTAATCATTCACAATTATCATTTTTAATCAGAATATTTATTAAGATTTAATCATCATAATCATCAATCAATAATTATTATCATAATCATCAATCAATAATTATTATCATAATCATCAATCAACATAATATTCAATAACAATTAACGGTCCAGCTTCGGGTGTTAACACCTAACTTACCGTCATGCATCACATAACATTTTATTTGTTAAAAATATTACTTTTAATGTGAAAAATCATTTTTATAATGATCATAATCAATTGGTATCAAAAATAGGATTTTAGAGCTCAAAAATAACATTTTCAGACAAATTTTCGGATCAGAAATTCGGGGGATCGATCTGTTAGACAAGGCGTGCAACTCTAGAGGGGGGGTGAATAGAGTTGTTGAGAATGTTTACCGATTTTCGCAGGATTAAATAAGATAAACAAAAGTGCAGCGTAAATAAAATAGAGAAGGCAAAGAACACACCGATGTATACTGGTTCACCACCTCGTGGCTAGTCCAGTTCCCCGAGAGACTCTCTCGAAGCTACCACTACTTCCGTTAAGCTTACGGGTGCTTAACAAACCGTTTACAACTCGAGAACTTGAATCCCACAAGCCTCGACACAACCGCTCGTAGATATGCCCTCTACAAGACTTCACAACCAAGACTTAAATCACATAAGCCTTGAACAACAAGAAGAATAATCTTCTTCAACCTCTCAACAATAGCTCTCAAAAGAGTAGATAAGAGAAAAGATTAAAGCTCTAATGGATGACAAGAAACCTCTCTTGAAAATATAATTTTCTCTCAAAATAATATAAATTTGAGGAAGGATTGATGGAGGATTAACACCTCAAGAATGGGGAGTATTGGAGTGTTTCTTGTTATAAGAAATGACCAAGGAAGGATGCTTAAATAAGAGGTGAAGAAATATATCCGTTGGTCCAAGAAAAGAAGCTGTGCAGAAAAGATGCAGCATAATAATCGATTAATGCATCACCAATAATCGATTAATGCATCATCAGCAACGATCAATACAGCTGAAGGAAAATCGATTAAATTAAGGGGATTAATCGATTAGAAGGGTCTGTGTGAACTAATCGATTAAAGGGAAAGGAAAAATCGATTAGACACAAGACCTAAGCAATCCAACGCAACAAGCAGCTAATCGATTAAACAAGGAGGAAAAATCGATTCATTAAATGTGTTGAACAATAATCGATTAAATAAAGAAGTATAATCGATTAAAAGAAGAAATCATTCGCAAACACAAAGGGCCCAAGCCAGTTGCGATGGAGAGCAGAATTGGCGTAACACTCGTTGTTTGAGACAACGGGAATCAGAGAACGCTCCTCCTCTCTTATTCAATGAATTTGAATAAGGAAGTAAAAGTGAGTACAAAAATTATTTTGTGTGTCAAACGATGTACACAAAAAAAATATTTGAATAAAATATTTTTGCTTACCAAAAATATTTTATAATATCAAAATAATTATTTGATAAATGTTTGGCACACCTTTTGTAACTGACTCAATAAAACTATTTTGAACAGTTAAAAAGATTTTTCAACTGACTCCAAAAATAAATATAATTTTTATTTTAAGTCTCATAAAAATAATTTTGGAGAGAAGATATTTTTGTCATCCTTACAAAAATTCCTACGACTCAAATAAATAAAAGTCTTCGGAAATCTTCTACTCCTCCGAGTCCTCCGTTAGGCGCTCCGAACGCGTCTCGAACTCCAATAAAATCCTGTGCACCTACTTGAATACTTCAAGGAATGGCACTTCAAGTCTTCGTGTTTGTCGTTGTAGCACTTTGATCTTGACTTGAATAAATTGTGTTTGTCAATTATCAAAACCTGTAATTCAACACTTAATAACACGGAAAGGGTTGAACTCATGCATTCCAACACGATCCAGCCCTCTGGATCGATCCATACTATGAAAAATCACTCCCAGGGGATTGATCCAAGCCCCTGGATCGATCCAGACAGTGGTGTTTCAGCCACTGTTCATCTTCTTCTTCGATCGGGTCCAATTTCGGAAATACCGTTTTTAGTTATCGAACTTCAACGAAACTATATAGAGATGTTCTCCAAGGTTCATAGATCATTTTGGCATCATTAATTCATAGTTTTAACATCAATTTCATGGTTTATGATTCTTGGTTCTTCAAGCATGTCAAACACAAAACTCAACCAAACGACCGTTTATGAACGTAGAAACGATCTATATGAACATTTAGTCACTAGATATATCTACAGGCTTACCTCGAAGGTAAATGAAGGTTTTGAAGATTTTACGGCAAAACTTCCGGAGAGGATTGTGGCTATCTCCGGCGACCTCACACCAATATGACAGCACCACTGCGTTTTCCTCACTCCCAGCAACAAAATAGATATAAGGATTGTGTGAAATGGTGGAGAATTGAAAGGATGAAGGTGGTCTTTATATAGGGAAGGAATGGAGAAGAAGCCAATGGTGATGTACGCAGTTCCTGTTTTGGCGTCTCCGTGGAGCGGGCTTCTATATTTCTCCGATTCCAAACCCAAGTCCCTGATTGGGACTAAATTGGTCCCAGTCGGGGAACACTTTTTGGTCCAACTTTCTCCGAATTGTAATCCGTTTGCACCGTTGCGATCAGACAGTTAAACTCTATCCAACGATATAACTTTTATATATATCTGTAATACTTTTTCCGACATCATATTTTTGGGTGATTGACTTTGACAGAGTCAAAATTGATTTATTTGACCTTTACTCAAAAAAGGTTCTTACATTTCATTATATTATTTATTCTCATGATTTATTTCAATAAATCATTTCAAAGTTCATATCATAAACAAACTTCATTTATCCTTGATTTGGGTCTGTACTCAGGTCCCAATTTAGGTTACACAATAAGTCAACATATTGGATTTATCTCTATGAGATTTATCCAGACTTTAATATTGGATATTAAAGCATATTTCATGTCGCCCCAAAAACAATTTATTTTAATCAAAACAAATTTAATTAATTGAATAATTATTCATTAATAATTCTAGGGAATATTTTGGGGCATTACAGACAGCACCAATGAACTCTCCGCTCAACAAGGAACACAATAATACTAAACTTACTATGTTTTGGTGCCAAAATGGAAGTTGGTTCTCATTCCTTATCTTGGAAGAATGAAGAAGAAGGAGACAAGTGGTGAAGTGATGCTGCGTATGAAATTTTCTAGTGCGCTCGGAGGCGCCGTCTCCACAGTGTCCCTGATTGGGACCAACTTTGGTTCCAGTTGAGGTATACTTTTTGGTCCAACTTTCTCCAAATTGAATTCCGTTTGCACCATTGCGATCAAGCAGTCGAACTTTATTTGATGATATAATTTTTATATTTATTTGAAATACTTTTTCTGACATCATATTTTTGGGTGTTTGACTTTGACAAAGTCAAAATTGGTTTAATTGACCTTTACTCAAAAAGGTTCTTACATTCCATTCATATTATTTATTCTCATGATTTATTTCAATAAATCATTTCAAAGTTAATATCATAAACAAATTCTTCATTTATTCTTGATTTGGGTCTGTACTCAGGTTCCCAACCAAAGTAACACAATAGTCAACATATGGAATTTATCTCTATGAGATTTACCCAGATTATGATATTGATTATCAGAACATATTTTATTTCGGTTCAAAGTCCCAACAACAATTTATTTTAATCAACACAATTTGATTAATTTAAATAATTATCCATTAATAATTCTAGGGTATGTTTTGGGGCGTTACAGAAACGGCGACCTGATTATGGAATGGAAATCCAGGATCTTGCAGACGCATTTGATCAGATTTGGCTAAAACGAGCCGGCGGCCGGAGGATACAAGGTCTCGAGCAAAGCCAGCGAATGCGCAGTGGTGACTTCGACTTTGGCATCTAGGCCCAGATTCACGAGGGCAGTGTGGATTCTCTGCATCGCCGGGAGCATATTTCCGGAGAGGGCGGTGTCTTTGACAGGGAGGACTTCATTTCCAGTGGCAATGCAGGCGATTCTGGTCGTTAGTAAGTACACCTCCACGTTCCTAAGCAGCGGCGATAGTCTTGTGAGGTAGTAGGTCAACTTCTTTGGCATCCATTTCCCTCCTTTCCCTATGAAGGGGTGGCCCATCACAGTGTGGATGCAATTCCATCTCCCACCAGTGGGGGGGGGATATTTTTTATAGTAGTAGATCTTGAAAGAGTCTGGCCCAGACATGTGCGAAACAAAACGAAAGGGTGGTGGGTGGTGGTTTAGCTCTGGCGATGGCCGAGTCTGGCAGCGGTGTTGTCGGAGATCCACTAGGCATTGCAGTCACGGTGAGATCCGAGCTCCTCCGCCCTAGCCATCCCTTCGAGTGTGACAACAACCCATGGCATGGTAGTGGCGGTCTAGAATTTGATCAGCGACTGCCCCCCTTTCTCGTGCTTGATTTTTCATGCTACACCGGCCGTTGTGGATGGGAGCGGACTGGGGTTTCAGCTTTCCAAAACCACAACCCCCCAATTTAATTTGAGTCATAAATTTTCTTTGCCTCCCGGATTTTCGTATGAGCCAAATGGATCTACATGAAAGTCATGGCTTTTTTGCTCGAGGTCCCACGGATGGCGCCAAAATGATGGTGTAAATTATCGACCAGTATATCGTTTTTTGCCGGGCAAAAACGATAAACTAGTCTAAAAATGCAAAAAAATATAAAAACAAGGATTTTTACGTGGAAACCCAAATTGGGAGAAAACCACAGGCTTTTTTTGGCGGTACTTTGCCAACGGAGAATTTTTATTAATATCGGAGTTGTACACGGTACATGAATTGGGCTCGGAAGCCATTAATGGAAGCTTGAAGCTTCTTTGAAAAAAAACAATACAAAAATACGCTGGAGAGAGAGAGAGAGAGAATTGGGCAGTGGAGTAAGGGAGCAAAATTGGCCTCCTCCATTCTGAGGGCACACCCTCTTTTATAGGAAGGAGGGGAGCATCTACGCGAGAATATTCTCTTATTCCTTTATTTTATTTAACAGACCCAGTTTAAGTGTTCTTCGTAAATAATTGGGAAATGTGGACCGAGCCACATATTATTTCTCATCAACAATAATCGCCACTATCAATGCTCTAATAACTTCACTTCTCTCAAAAAATAGCAATAATAATAATAAACTATTTGAGGAAAGACGCTCATAAAAGAAGGACTAAGAGAGTAATATACTCCCTCCGTCCCATAAAACCTTTCTCCTTTCTTTTTTCATCCGTCCCATAAAACACTTCTCATTTCTATTAAAAAGTCACTTTTACCCCTTACTTTTTCATACCATACCTATCACATAATACCTTTTTACTAATAATCTACCCATCAAATCCTACTTTTACCCATCACATCAAAGGACATTTTTGGAAATTCAATACCAAAATACACTTCCTTAAATCTCTTCAAAAAGCAAAACATCTCATGTTTCATGGGACGGAGGGAGTATGATAATAGATCACTAAATATGAACATCTCATGTTATAAAGGATCAATTATAGATTTTATTCCAAAAAATAACAATAAAATAATAATAATAATAATAATAAGAGTAATCTATGACATTATTATTTTTTCAAATTGGATGAACGTGAGATGCACATTCATTGCTTATTTGACATTATTATACCCTACATTTACACCACATATTATACCCTATTTGGATAATGGCTGATTATACGAATTATTCTACGAATGTGGTCATTAACAACAAATATTGGATAATGACTGCTTATTTCAATGACTATTCAAATTGTTTTTAATAATGTCTTAATCTACTTTAATTGTGTAATTGGTCATTTTTCTCAAAGACATAGTGTTTTAGAACTTTGCATTGCCAAATATTAGAGTGGATATGATTGTCCCTATTTAAAGAAAAATGGTATGTTTAAGTCTCATTTGCATAAATTACCCAACAATCATTTCATCTCTTTTAACAAATTTTTTTTTACAAGTAATTTAATACTCGATCATTCTCTACCAAGTGGCCAATGACCTTGTGGTCCAATGGCATTGCTATAATTCTCCCAAATGAGAAGTCCCGTGTTCAATCTCCAGTGCGGATAGAAATTCTACAAGCTTTAATAGAGTGATAATGTATGAATAGATACAATGTTACAATAGAGAGTTTTGATTGTTCATATTTCCACTAACTCCCAATATCAACAAAACTTCGTAGTTATTTTTTTGCTCGGATAAATAAAACTTTGCCCATAATTGTATTAATTTAAATTCAAAGTTTTATATAGGTCACTTAGTAGAGAATGAGTATTAAATTACTTGTAAAACCCAAATTTTGGTAGAATAGTGTAAGTTTATAAAGCTAATGATCAATAATTAAATAAAAACTGTATTGTAATATTTGATTTCCAAACAAATGATTTATTATAAGTATGTAATGTAATTTTTATTTAATTGAGCATTAATGTTTATCTAATTTGGTTGAAAAATATAAAAGTGGACAACTATTTTAAGATTGTAAACATATTTAATAAAATATGAGTAAAATTTATTCACTTGTGACCAAATTAAAAAATTAATCTTTTTTTATACTCCCTTTGTCCCATTTTAAATTGTTTGTTTTCCTTATTTCTTCGTCCCAAAATAAGTTGTTTGTTTCTTGTTATCGTAAACTTTTAAGAGTAAAATACCTAAACTTCCTCTAAAATAAGCCACTTTTCTCCACTTTATCTTCTCATTCATCGTCACCTCTCCTACAAAGTAATGGTAATTTCGAAAAGTCAATTCTATTTTTTTCTCTTCCTTAAATATGCCCTAAAGTCAAAACGAATGATTTAAAACGAGACGGGGTGAGTATAAATTTATCAAGTTTTTTTTCCATGAAAAGAATGTTTAAATGTCAGATCTAAATCGCCAGTGTGTAAATTGCAAAATCATACTGCGAGCACAATGACACACTAGACCTCTTAGAACGTGACAAATTTTGACACTTTTTTAAGCTAGAGAGTATGGTTCCTTCTTCTCCTTATTATCCTTATTCTTCCTTTTTAATCAAGTTTTAAATTTTAGTATTAGTTTCACTTTTTTTTACTTTTAAATTTTAGTTTTGTTCTTAAGTTTTAAATTTTAGTATTTTACTCTTTTTAGCTTTTTTTTTACTTCTAATTTTTTGTTTTTTAGTGTTTGTTTTGATTATTTATTTATTTACTTTAGTTTTTTTTCTTCAGCTATGGCGCCTAATTTTTATTTTGGCCAAATAGCTCCAGTGTCTCCTGTGATTTGAAAAATTGACACCGATACCCATCTGTTTTCAAAGTTTATTTTTAAATTCTCCGTTCTTTCAAAACATTGCACGACAAAGAGGGAACATTGGTGCCTAATTTCTAAACCATAAGGATACTCGTGTTCATTTCTAATTTTTCATTTATTATTTTATTTCTCATTTTAAAATCATTTTATCTCCTTTTTTCTTTTGAAAGTTTTTTAAAGTTTTTTCAATTTTTTATATTGTTTTTAAAAATTCAAAATTATTTGTGTTTTAAATAAAAACTAAAAAATTAAGATATACTCTATCTATTTCAAACTAAACACTTTTTGTTTTTGTTTTCTCGATATTTTTTTGGTAAGTTCAAAAAGTATCCAAAATAAAAAAAAATAAAAAATGAAAAAACAAACTGAAAATGAATGTTAATTTATTTATATACTTTTAATTTTTTTAGTATCAACTTTTAATTTATTTTATTCAATTTTTTATTAACGAAATGTTAAGAATAATTAAGGAAATTAATTCAATGGAATTTTAATTTATTTATGTAATAATTTTTTTATTATCTGCTTTGAAATTTAACATTAATGAAATGTTAAAATTTAAGTTTAAACATTTTTAATTAAATTAAATGTTAAAAATAAATTTGAAAATCAAAAGTAAAAGGAGAAGAGAAGAGGAAAGGCACCCCTCACAGGGAATGAAAAGGCAGAGAAGAGAGAATGCTGACAGCAGCTGAAAGAGAGAAAGAGGGAAACCATACCGAACAACCTTGGAGATGTTGCATCTTAAAAGAATCCAAAAAAGAATTGACATTTTAATTTTAAATTTAAATCTAAAAAATATTCACATAGTGGTGGTGAAAAGCAGAAACTGACATGTCAAACAGAGTAAAATCATTTCTACTCAAAGCATAAGCTAAACTATTTAAAGCAACATACTGTCAAACACCCTCAAAGTTATAGACAAAACCGAGACATTAAGCTAACCAAAACATGTACTCCCTCTATCCCATTTTAAATCATCTGTTTTAACTTTTAAGCATATTTAAGAAAAAAAATAGAGTTGATTTTTCAAAATTTCCATTATTTTTTAGGAAGGGTGACGATGAATGAGAAGATAAGGCAGAGAAGAGTGACTTATTTTAGGGCTAGTTTAGATATTTTACTCTTAAAAATTTACAAAAACAAGTAACATGCAACTTCTTTTGGGACGGAGAAAAAAGGTAAATAGACAATTTAAAATGGGACAGAGGGAGTACTAATAATGGTGAGACTCAAACACACACAAATCTACCAATGGTCATGGTTAAGCATTTGGAGAACACAGATGCTCGGGGCAAAAAGCCGTAGACAGTTAAGCTCATTAAATAAGCCAAGCTTTTAAAATAAGTTACCTCGACCGGTATATATGTATCGAAGCTTTTTTAAGCGAAGATAACTCTTAAAGTTATTGGCTAGCTGCCAATGTAGGCTAAGGATTACAACGTAACAGAAAAGATCAAAAATTGCATAAATATGGCGTTTAATTTTAAACACATGGCAAAAATTTTGAAAATTTTGAACTGATCAAATTGCGCGCAAGTAAATCATAATATAACAGAGAAAAACACACGCCAAACAAGACATTAGGACCTTAGACGGCTCCTGACTTCTTTGAACTCTCGAGCTTTTTCTTCCTCTCTTCCAAAAGAGCAACTTTATCCTTGCGCCGTTTCTTGCCAATCTGAACATCAAGGGGAAAAGACAGCAAAGGATTATACATCTTTTCCTTAAAATTATTTATGTAGACAAACAAATCTTTATATGGAGTGATTTATATGTGATTGCAATGGGTTACTTAATCCGGAGTAGAAACTAGTGTGCTACTAAACAGACTAAAATACCCTTTCAACAGCATCCTCTAAGGTTTGTCATCTGTCGCTTAAAAGATAATTTAGTCAATTCCACATAATTCCTTAGCCCTTACAGTAAATTTAGTAATGTTGAAGAAAAAATACTTCTTTAACCCCAGGTATAATATTGAAGTTAACACAGCCACAGGCAACCACACACTGACACGACTGTCTGCAAGGGAAACACTTACAGTGTCATCCTAGGTGGCATCAGCGGTTTGACTGTAGCAATGTAGCTTTACCCAATATTTAAACCCACAACATTAAAAATTGATTCAGGAACAAGACCCCCTTTTCAAGAGGTCAAGTAATTTTTCAAATAAACACAGAATCTTAGAAAATATTTTTCTTCATGGAAAAGTTTTTTGTTGCCAAATATAGGAAAATCTGAAGCCATTCTCTAGAAAGAAAAATTCCATCAATCATACAAAGAAGATCAATAGAGTTACCTCTGCAGCCTCCAAGATTTTTCTCTTCTTGCGTGTCATCCCCATCTTAGTCATGTTATCATCATCCTTAGCAATTTGTTCCAAATCAAGAACTGGTTCTTGATTGGCATTATTATCCTCCGAAACCACCTTTTTCTCAATTGAAATTGTTGAAGGTTGAGAATCTTGAAGCTCTCTTTTTAATTCTTCATGAAACTGTTTCTCTAGTACAGACATCTACATTTCACAGCAAGAACAATAAGGGTGGGTTACTACTTTTTTATGGTCGTGCATGTTTCATATAAACTTTTCAGATTACAAAGATATACCTTTTGCTTTTTTTGAGCAGCTTCAATGGCTTCTGCACGGTCAGCAATACCACCAACTAGTAGATTCTTTGGATCGTCCAAATCATCTATGTCGACACCCGGCATTGGGAGAACTACTTTTTTGGCAGCATCCTGTAACCGTTTGATGGTCTCGGCATATTCAGGGACGTAGCCCTCTGCCTCATTGTCCACAAAAGGAGACAAGTGCGGAGGAGGAACCCTGTTGAAATATATGAAATTAAGTACTCCATAACAATAAATCTCTTAACAAACCGTCTTTTAACCCTGTTTTTCGAATTAAAACATATTTTGTTTTGCAACAGGTGATTCCAGGCATGTGGGTGCATACGAAAATGTTTCAAAAAAGTATGGCTTGTAACAATCTATTCTGATGCAATCAAAGAAAGTCAAAAGGTTACACGCTGATTTTTTATCCCCGTGGATCTTGTGATTGCCAAAAGCTGGTGCAGTAGTTGTGATATTTTGGCATGGGACAAGTTTTATTTAGTTTTCTCTGGATGTTAAATGCTATTGGTTGGGTCAAATTTTATTGGCATTGGAAACATATTACACAATTCCCAAAATGACAGAAATCAAAAAATTGCAAGATCAACCTGCCAAATAAGAAGTCAAACCCTTATAGCACACATTAAAAATCCTAACCAAAACGGGTGTGGCAATGCTATATGCAAAAAAGAAAGAGATTCATAGAATGGTACGTAGGGACAAATCAAGCTTTTGCTCATTTTTTGTTGATCCATTATGGAAAAGAATCAACAAAAACCCTTGGAGAAAACGAGCCAAGAACTCTGCATACCTTCCAACAAAGTAATCCTCAGTTGGCAATATGATGCGAGCATTTATGCAATCAAAAACCCACTGGGGCTGAACATATTCACGAGAAAGAAATCTCCTTCCCTGTGTTGGCCGGTCAACAATCTGCAACAAAATATTATATTTGAGAAACAATTTCAACAGTGAACTTAAAGTTAAGCAATGTTGAACTTCAATGTATACAACATAAAATGGGCTAAAACTATTTTTATTTCATGGCAGACCTGATGAGTAATACTCTGGTCAGACTCATTGAATGGGGCTCCTTCCCCCTCCCACGAGACAACACCACCAAATGCAGGGATGATAAATAGCAGGGACTCTCTAGGAACCTGACCATAAGTAGAAAGATTGAATAAATTCAATTGCAGAGCAGACGCAAGGGACAACAAAATTTAAGACTTTTTTATGTAGCTATACTATGCACTTACATAGTACATCTTGACAACTAACAAAATGAGTTGGGTAATTTCTAATCACATCCCTACCTCACGACTTAAGAACAATTTCAGTCCCTTAAAAAGGGTCTTGCATTCCTTTGTTTCTGCATCATCCTCATCACTTCTTGCAGCCTCTTCAACAAGGTGCATTAAAGCACCAGGTTCATTTGAAGGAAGCTGGTGTTGAAGCTGTGCAAGCCTCAATTCAGACTCCTCAACAGCTCCTTGCTGATCTCCACTCTGTCCAGACTCGGGCAGAACAGTGGCTTCAGACTTCACAATTGATGCTCTAGAATCAATAACCCTTGACAATGCATAGAGATCTGTAAAAATTTATTAGTAAGTTTGATAAGATTCATATTTTAATCAAAACACATTGTCAAGTTAAGCAATATCTAAGTGACTAAGAATAAAAAGAATATACCAGCAGCTAAAGCTTCCAGCCGTGCATCAAGAATGGGAGGATATTTCACATTTATTGAATGATAAAGCTGGAAATTGACGAAACCGAGGAGGGTCTGCATTACAATAACAGGGCTGTTATCAGAATGCCTAGAATTGAGATGGTTAGGCACCACAGCAATTTTCAGAGTAAAGTTCATAACACATGTCATGTTTTTTAACCACAGTTCACATTTCCACTGAGTATGCAATTCTCCATCATTCCAACACACCAGTGATTCCTATAGCTCTAGTGAAGCATTTCAGGTATCAAACAAACAATTGATCGATATTCAAACCTCATAAAACTCCAAGAACGTCAGCATGATTTTGTAATCAACATCAACAGGTAGTACTTGCTGCAGTGCATGAGGTGTTAACCATGTGACTTTTTGTCCCTCAACCTCAGCCTAAAACAGTCGGCAGAGGAATGAAAATCATAGCTGAACTCAATGAAATAGATAACCAAAAACTTTAAGTGTCAAGAACCAGGATACCTGATAGTATATTCCTTTGACAGATATAAATGTTTTTCGCAGTTTGTATGTACGAGAAATATAAGCCTGCCACTCATGACTCAACCTAACACATCATAAAAGGCACAAATTTAATTAGTTGTACCTTGTACCATGTAATTAAAAGGAAAGGGACAGATATGCTATACAGAATGATAGAAATGTTTGCACACAAGGATCAGTAGATGACCTTCGACAGTTGTGAATGCGGCTTACAGGAATATTTTCTCTTTCTACAGCAGGCAATGCAGCAAAGAGATGCACCATGCTCAAACAGTCATCCAGATCCCTCAACGCATCAATGAATTTAGGATACCTGCATGTCCATCATGATGAGCAGTTCAGCCAAATTACTGCATTATTATAGTAGAACGCATTTGCCACAACAATGAAAATGCCCAACCTCTCCCGGATAAGCATATCCAATGTATAGGTAGGTTTCCTGCTCAGTAGACGTTCAGCAAGATCCTTGTTCTTTTTTGACTCGGCCTTCTTTACTTTCTTCTCATAAGCACGAATTTCTCTGAACTTCCCAAGTAGTGGCTCATACTTAAGGAACATGATATCTTTCACGTGATAATAGGTCTGATGATTACCCTTCACCTTCTTTTTGGGTTCTCTTGGAAATACACCCTTAAGGATGCATAGTTTCCTGTAAAAATATAATCAAAGGTAAGTGCCAATAATTTTGAGCACACAAAATCTTGAAATGCTAACAGAACCGTACTGGGCCCAAGTAACAAGCATGACTGCATGAGCAGAAAACAAAACATAGGTGCTAAATTACGAACTTCATAGCAATCAGTACAACAACAAACCCAGTATAATCCCAACTCAATTAGGGCCTCAGGGTTCAAATTCACGTAATCTTACGCTTGTTTAAAATAGAGAGGCTGTTTCCATAAGACCATTGATGCATTACTGCATTCACTACCCATAACTATATAGAAAGCAAGAAACAACAGGAGTTATGTACCAATTTGATTTGGTCCAATATACACACAAAGCTAAAACGCAGCCAATAATGAATCATTTAGCTCCATGACCCTATTGGTAATAGAAATCTTCATGGTAATCAGTACAGAAGAAATCCTAAAGGCACTAATTATACAAATCAGTAAAAATGAACTGATAACAAAGGTAAGTTGAGAACCTGAACATTGATATACTGACTTGTAGATACTTCACTGCTTGTGATCTAGTCATGTATCGAGCTGCATTTCCTTCCTTTTTCTTACCCTGGAACATAATAAACGATACAATGGTCAAATTGATGATCGCCAATTAGTTTCAGACAAAGCACAAAACAGAAGAGGGATCCGTAAAGATTCAACTTACCGCGGGTCTGAAATGCTTCGGCATGGTTGCGGAGTATTTTTAGTTCAAGCAGATGGGCAATACCAATGAACAGCTCAAGCAAACCTCTGCCAGGTCACTAGTCTTGTTAATGTAGATAATAATGCAGTTTTTAGGACAAATTTCCCAGAAAATTAACTTGCTACAGCAATGTTCGAAATGACAATGAGCTATACGCCACAGTGCTCGCCTCATGTCTATTTCCAGAGAAAAACGCCTTGTGACGATCCAGCCAAAAACCATATGGGTTTCTCAACAATGGCACAAGAAGGCTACACGATGAGGCGTACACAATGAGGCAAAAGGAGGCGTACGCCATTTTAAAAAAAATCAGATCAAGTTTATACTTGTAATTAGGTAATTTAATAAGAAAATTTACACGTTATATTAAATAACCATCGTTTATCCACGTATCCAACCTCCTCTTCGGTCTTACATGTTCATCTAGGTGTTTTTCATCCCTCGTCGGCAGTCTTCACGTCCTCTTTGGTCTCCCCTTCTTTTATTCGTTTTTATTTATACACATTTCTTTAATGATAACATTTTATTTTCACTAATATGCTATTAACTCATTGCTTTGAGTTTTCATTGATACAAATTTGTCATTAAAACTTGAAAATTTTATGTTCATAATTTTTAGTATTATGACTTTATCACTTAAGCAAATCAGATGGCGTAATTATGGGACCTAGCATTCGACAATTTAAGTTTGTTGCCTACAACCAATATTTTGTACTATGTCATGGTAGACTTTGTTGCCTTCAATGCGTTTAACTATAACAATTTATTTCTTTAATGTGTATGGATTAATTATGCTATTATTCTATTTATAATGTTCTACCTTTAATTTCAATGATATTTTATGCACATCTTATAATCTTAGTACTTTAATATCAGGCTTATGTCTCAATATGCCCCGAGGCTTAAGCAATATGCCATAGGAATTAAAATGCCTCAAAACTGCAACATGCCATTTTAACATTGTGCTACAGTTATATCACTTATGATTGTGAAAAATGTGGAGCAGTAAATCCTAGTGGACCATGTAAACAAGCATGCAATAATTTTTCCATAACTTAGCATATCAATTTCCTATACTAACATCAATAACAATCAACAAGAC
Organism: Cuscuta australis; assembly: GCA_003260385.1. NCBI lineage: Eukaryota > Viridiplantae > Streptophyta > Magnoliopsida > Solanales > Convolvulaceae > Cuscuta > Cuscuta australis. The sequence goes on along the minus strand of NQVE01000209.1, from coordinate 3,923,081 downwards.
CAACAAAAACAACAACATTACATGTGCCTCAAAGGCTCCCGTCCATTGCGGGGTAAGGGGGATTGGATGTACACAACCTAACCCCTATGTTTAAAAACATAGAGTGGTTGTTTTCAAATGACCCATAATGAGCATTGAAAGATGCATTGACCAAGTGCTACTTCACTTTTTAAAAAGCACACATAGTTTCACGGGTCATTTTGCTTTGTTCCATCATACCCAATGCCAAAAAATAGTAAATTTTAGGCTCCACCCTCAATAACTATCATGGAACATTAAGTGAAAATCTAGCCATGACTTTCACAACATATCAATTCGGTTGGTTGCACATGCATATAGTTACTCATCATCCGACGATTTATCATTTCAATAACACACTAACACCATGAAACTGAAATAAATTTTCTTTCCTGAAAAGCAAATAGCTGTTTAAGTTGTTAATGACTAGCACAGGAACGGAAACTATATGTGTGTGTGTATACCTTTATTATATAAGGGGCTATCTTGTTATTCACCGTCAATTTAGTTCTTTTTCCGTCAACCTTCCGTCTATGCACTGTAGCTCCCACCATCTCAATCTTTTATCCCACTTGTTTCCACCCATTCTGTACATACCATCCCTCTCTCTAGCCCTCTCTCAGACTCTCAGTTTCATTTATGTTCTTCGCCGCCTAACTAATTGTAACTATACCTTTTACCCCTCAATTTTTTAACACTAGAATTTGCTGCATGCAGGTTTCATATTTCTTCGATCCTTGCCCGTTTAGTTTCAAATGTTATGCTGCTGCAATTCCTTTCAAGATTTTTTTTGTTTGATTGCATCATCAATTGTGTATTTCTATATCTCTAATTTCACTTCAAATTATAGAGTTTTTCATGGTTAGCGTTTTCAAATTGTTTTTTATTCTTGATTTGGGGTTTCATTTGAAATAGAGTTCAATTCAAACTTCAACTTCATTTGCATAGGGTTTGATTTTTTTTTTGTTGTAGATATTTTGTTAATATTTGGTGTTTTGAAATTGTTGCACTCTTTTTTATTTAAGAGTTTCAAATTGAGTTAGATAAAAACTTCAATTCCTAATCATTTTACATGAAATTTGGTTACTTCATTTAATCACTTGGTGTTGGTTTATGTATGCCACTTTGAAATTTTTTTTCTCTGATTATGTAGCAGTCTATACATGTGTTTTATTCTACAGTAGGATTAAGCAGAGTATTAAACCTCTTTTTAGTCTTTTGAAAGTTGTATCAAAAGTTTGATTTCTTTATCGGTATATCTTTTATGTCCCTAGTTTAATATGTATTGGTTTGGTACCCTCAAATTATTAGCAGCTTGAGCAAGATGAGGGGCCTTTATTTATACCAATTTGAGGTGCTTCACTCTGTGAATACGAAGTATATAGTTTTCTTTACGGAACAAGAAACATTGGTTATGTTGTTTTTTATTCGAGAGATTTTACCATATGATTAAACCTAGCTTGCATTGTATTGTTAGTGAAAAAAACCCAAAACATTATCTAACCCTTTAAAAGAATGCACAGAAAATATATTCTTTAGTTTCCCCTTACCGTGAGGTTTTTCAATGCTTTTCACAAGAATGTGAAGCTTTCACTTTCCACTCTTTTAACTTATTTGTAAAGTTTTTTATAAATCTTGTAAAAAGTTTGTTTCTTTGGCGGTTGTTTACAAAATGAATTTTTTTTACTTCATTTTGTGTGTGACTCATCACATAGTAGATATTTTTTTAGATGACGCTCTAGAAGTTTAATCTCTTTTTTAATATGTGTTCCTTCAAATTATTAAATGCCTGACCAAATACTCTGTTGGCATGCTTTTGTTAGTAAGTAAATTGATTGATTCTATAAAAAAAGGCCCTTGGATTATTAATCGGTATGAACCTAATTATGGTGATATACATAAAAGGGTCGCAACTTCCTAATTATTTGATCTTAAATTCTTAATAGAAATACAATTTAAAATCAGATATGCATTCATTTTCATCCACAACAAGGCTCCCTCTGATGCATTATTGATTTTTAATGTATTTCATGCATCAATGACATGTATGGACTCTGCTTTCTATGGTGGTTACTTGTTTTTTCAAAGTCACTTGTTTTTTAGTTTTCTATAAGTTGTTATTATGAAGTTAAGTATAGAGTGTATGATTATGTGTATTGATTTCCACTTTTAATTGTGTCTAGACGTGAGAAATTATATATCCGCTGCTGACACATTGCAAGCACGAAAAAGTAACATACAAACTTACCACCTTATTTTGTATGTTTAATCACAGTAAGGTTGTAATATACTCATCTACACCTCTCAACTCTTAATAAATTGAAATTCACCTTTATTGAACTCAATACACAACTTCAAATTCCAATTAGTTTGTTTTTGTTAACTTATTGATTATAATTCATTCCCCAAGGTAGCAAAATTGATGAGGAAAATGGATCCTTTTTATCCCAATCAATTTATCATTTTTAAAATTTATTACACGTAATCATTTTATCTTATTCTTTAAATAATGAGGTGTGCATTATATTGGTTAAATATACTAGCATGTCCAAACTAAAAACTTCCGTAAATAGTAGCTACAAGGTTTTGCTCTAATGTGCTCATAATTTTTCTAAACTTTCCATTCCCTTATTTTTCAGTCCAACATGATTCAAAAAAGAATAAAATATCAGAAGAAATTGAATCAACAGAAGGGGTTTATAGCTTCCAGATTCAACCACCAGGCTATTACAGTTGAATTCACCTCAATTACACTGCCAATACCAACTAGTATTGTACTCGTCAACTTGGACACTCATCGCACACAGTGCTATCCTTGCTAGTGTGTGTGTGTGTGTGCACACACATATGTATGTATGTATACACACAAACAAATTCACAAGACATAACATAATTTAGTCATTACAAAACATATTAATGTATAAGTATATGAATTTCACAAAAAAAAAACAGTCCTTCGTAGTCCAAATACGAATCATACCTTTGAAATTTTCCAATCGAGAAATCACTTGACCAGCGGCGTAAGCTCCCTTTATCGGCGAGAAGCTTATTTGGAGAGAAGAATTCTCCCGCACCCTTTGACGGCGAGTAGTTGGCCAACCATACAGGAGCGATGGGGATTTAGGGCACTTCATAATTTTTATAATTTGAGTCAGTTCCAAAACTTTTAAAATTTATAAAAAGAACCCCATTTTTTTTTTAAAAAAAAGAAGTGTTCTGCAGTTTCCAAAAGAGACACGCATCTCCTAGGCGTTTTTTCTTCGTTATTAAAATGTTAGGCTTATGAGTTAAAATAATGAAAAAACACATGGAGTATAACATTTTCTACTTAAAACTCTACCATATACTTTTAAAAAATCTTAATTAAGTACTATTACCTTCGTCCCTGAACATTTGTCTAGTTTTGACTTTTTTTCAGTTAATTATTTTCAATTTTTGACATATGATTGAATAAAATATGTATTACATACTCCCTCCGTTCACAAATAAATTTTACGTTCAATATTCACAGGGTCAAACTTTATTCACTTTGTTGGCTTATTTTCGTCACCCATTTGATAAAATAATATAGTCATGTCACCTCTAATTTTGTAGATCTTTTGATATAGTTTTTTAATATGTAATTTTTATTTTTCAATTCTACACCATTTTTCATATTAAATGATTTGAAAATAACTTCAATCAAACATCGTAACGTGTAATGCAAAATTTATTTGTGGACGGATGGAGTATTAATTAGACAACATAATTTTTTTGAAAATATTTGATATAATAAATCTAATAAAACTATTTTTGTATCAATATTTAATATAATTTTTATTTAATTTGAGATCAAAATTTACCAATTTTGATCGAAAAAAGTTAAAAGTGGAAAAATACTCAGGACGGAGGGAGTAATAAATAATTCCTCTGTTTCTAGTTGATTAGTCTTGTCGGGATTCCCACAAGGTTTGTTTAGATACTTTTTGTTGGTGAGCCTGCGGTTCATTGCAAGAAGCTAATTGGGTGCATGGTTTTGTCAGTGATGTTCTATGTGATGTTCTAAAGCGAATATAGATTTTGGGCCAAGAAGAAAGCCTAATGAATCTACTGGAAAAGAGATGTACTCTACAACTAGCCAATATTATTGTGTTTGGGTGGATTGGGAGAAATATGGTTGTGTGGACTTTGCAGATGTGTCTCCTCTTATTGGGCTTAGAGACAATGAGTTTGTTGTTGGCCATACAATTTTGAAGGTGGAATAGGCAAAGTGTGTGGCTAAACACGAGAAAACTTGATTATAAAATCAATATGTGTTTATCTAATTTGATTTTGATATGTTTGGTTCTCTTGCCCCAAGTGTTGTGGAATTTCTTAATAGGGGCTAGCGGGTCATGCATAGTATTATCTCGAACCCTAAGAGTTGTAACTTTGTTTTTAGTAATATTGGTTTGCTATACGAAAGTGCATTGCAGCGTAGCTTGTTACCCGTTTGTCCACCACTTTTTTATGATTTGTTGAAAGCGATCAGTCTAACAATTAGAACATTTTAAAAAATTTTTAAGGTATACAACATTTTTTGTGATGTTGTAAAGACTACCAAAGACATCTAAACCTAATATTCTCAACCTTACTTTTACTCTCAATCGTGAAACAAACAATATAAAATTAATTTTAAGTGAATACTGACTTGAAAAATAAATAAATTTATAAATGACAGTGTATGACCTTAATTTTTGTTTAGTCATAACGAAACAAAAATTATTAGAAATTGTATTATTTGAAACTTCAAGGGTAATAATCATGTTTGAAATGATACATAATTCATTTTGGACATGTAAACATCGTCTTTAACTTTGTTATGTGATACTACAATTGTGTCTAGACAATTCTTACTCCCTCCATCTCAATTAAAATCTCTTTGTTGATCAATTATTAAACATAAAATATAAATTAGGGATTTAATCATGTGTACCTGATAATCCTGTAAACGTAGTTAGGGATGAAGCCATGATTCTCACGCAGATCGGGTTCCCGTTTAGGGTGTATCGTTATGATGGCTAAGGTGAGGATGAGACTCACGAGAATAGAGAGGCAGAGAGAAGGCGTAAGATTGGTGTGTTAATCTCTGCCTAATGACCTCTATATATATACACCCAAGGGGAAACCCTAATTAGGTCATAAGGGTAATTACGTCCATCGAATAATTACCAATTAAGTACGTAGGGTACTTATTAGGTCAATGATCAATTAATTAGATAAATGATAACTCAGGCCACATAATAAAATCGTGTCTAACATTCTCCCACTTGGCCGAGTAATCATTTATGATGAGTATTAGATAAGTCTGATCAGATTTTAATACTCATTTTAGTTCTAAACCGAAATTGTAGCAGAGAAATACAGTCATTGAATCAATATTCAATTCAAGACCCCCATTAATCATACTATAATACCAAATTTAAAACTTAAATAAGCTAAGGATCAAATTGACAATTAAGCCCATAACATTATTCTGTATATAAATGTTGTCTATATGTCTTTAGGCATGCATAGACACATTCAGAGACAAACAAACAAAAGTATGAGGAAATTTTATTATTAAATGTAAGCAAGTACAATATGCAACTAAATAAGGTCTTTAGAAAACCCCATCTTCGAAACATGTTCTTCGAAAATCTTAGGAGGGAGACCTTTAGTCATCGGATCCGCAAGCATATTCTTAGTACTTATATGCTCAATACAAAGTTTATTTTCCTCAACTCGCTCACGTACGAACAAGTACTTTGTATCAAGATATAAAGCAGCGCCAGTCGAACTGTTACTGTTCGAGAAACTAACGGCGGCTGAGTTATCACAATAAAGCTTCAATGGTCGAGAGATGGAATTAACTACTTTGAGTCCAGTGATGAGGTTTTTGAGCAACATCCCATGACAGGTTGCGTTGTACAGCGCAATGTATTCTGCCATCATTGTAGAAGTTGCAGTCAACTTTTGCTTATGACTCTTCCACGAGATAGGTCCACCAGCTAACATAAAGATATACCCTGAAGTGGATTTCTTGTCATCTTTGCACTTAGCAAAATCAGAATCAGAATAACCAACCACTTCTAAATTATCACTCCTTCTGTAAATCAGTTTATAGTCTTTTGTCCCTTGTAGATATCGAAGAACTTTCTTAGCTGCTTTCCAGTGATCAAGACCAAGATTGGTCTGATAACGACCTAACATTCCAGCAATGTAAGAGATATCTGGACGAGTACAGACTTGACCATACATAAGGCTTCCTACTACTGACGCATAAGGTATCATTCTCATCTGTTCTTTTTCAACCTCTGTTTTCGGACATTGAAATAAACCGAAAACATCTCCCTTAACTACTGGAGCCACAAAAGGAGAGCAATGTTGCATGTTATAACGTGTAAGGACACGCTCAATGTAAGCCTTTTGAGATAATCCCAAAATACCATTGACTCTATCTCGGTGTATTTCGATGCCAATAACATAAGAAGCCTCTCCGAGATCTTTCATGTCAAAATTACGCGAGAGTAAGCGCTTGGACTCATGCAACATGTCTAAACTATTACTTGCCAATAGAATGTCATCTACGTAAAGGACAAGTATAGTAAAGTTGCTCCCACTCATCTTGAAGTAGGTGCATTGATCCACTTGATTCTTTATGAAACCTTCTGACTTCAAGACTTGATGCAACTTTAGGTACCATTGACGTGATGCCTGCTTCAACCCGTATATGGATTTCTTTAGCTTACAGACTAGGTGCTCTTGACCTTCAGATTTGAATCCTTCGGGTTGTTTCATGAACACTTCTTCATCCAAATCGCCATTAAGGAAAGCAGTTTTGACATCCATCTGATGTAGCTCTAAGTCAAAGTGAGCTACAAGGGCCATAACGATCCTTAAGGAATCCTTTCGAGAGACAGGAGAAAAGGTCTCTTGATAGTCAATTCCCTCTTTCTGAGTGTAGCCCTTTGCAACCAATCTCGCTTTGTAGCGTTCAATGTTTCCATTCGGGTCCAGTTTTGTTTTGAAGACCCATTTACATCCTACGGGTTTTACACCGTTGGGTAATTCAACCAAATCCCAAACATCATTTTTCTTCATGGAGTCAAGCTCTTCAATCATGGCTTTATTCCATTCAGAAGACTGATCACTGTTAATGGCTTCATTGTAAGAGGTAGGATCAGTAAACTTTCAAGCATCCATTTCTGCTTCAGTCAGGTAGGTAACATAATCATCAAAGTTAGTAGGCCTTTTAGACCTAGATGACCTCCTGAGCAAATTATCGGGTTGAGCATTGGCGGCATTGTCTTGATGGTGATTATTTGAGGTGTCTTCATTTCCAGGTACATTAGGAGTAGGAGGTGGTGCAGTGTCCTGCGGATTGGCACTGAGTACAAGAGGAGTAATTGGAGGTAAAGTAATTGACAAGTCTCTCCCCCCGCGTCTTGTACTTCTAGCAATTCATCATAAGGGTTTTCACTGCTCCCACTGACCTTAAAATCTTCAAGGAAATGAGCATCTTTGGTTTCTACAATGCGAGTGACGTGGAAAGGACAATAAAATCTGTAACCCTTTGAGTGAGAAGGATAACCAATGAAGTAGCAAGTTACAGTTTTCATGTCGAGTTTCTTCAAGAAGGGATTATATAGTTTAGCTTCGGCAAGACAACCCCATACTTTCATATATCTTAGACTCGGTTTCCTTCCTGTCCAGAGTTCATAAGGAGTTTTAGGGACAGCTTTAGAAGGAACCCTATTGAGTATATGAACGGCTGTTTTTAAGGCCTCGGTCCAGAGAAATAGAGGTAAACCTGAGTTGGCTAACATACTGCGTACCATGTCCATTAGGGTCTTATTTCTTCTCTCAGCAACACCATTCTGCTGAGGAGTACCGGGCATGGTATATTGGTTAACAATCCCCTGGGCCTTACAAAACTCATAAAATGGACCAGGAGCTTGACCCACATCAGTATGTCTACCATAATATTCACCTCCTCTATCTGATCTTACAACTTTTATCTGACGATCAAGTTGTTTTTCAACTTCAGTTTTATAATCTTTAAAAGTTGTAAGTGATTCAGATTTTTCCTTAATGAGATATAAGTACATATAACGAGAATAATCATCAATATAAGTGATAAATGAGTTATGTCCAGTTATGCCAGCGATAGAGTAAGGACCACTAATATCAGTGTGGATGAGCTCTAATAAATTAGAACTCCTAGTGGCACCTTTCTTATTCACTGATGTCATTTTACCTTTAAGGCATTTGACACATGTTCCAAAATCATTGAAATCGAGAGATGGTAACACTTCATTCTTCACGAGTCTAGATAAACGTTCTCGTGAAATGTGGCCTAAGCGTTGATGCCACAACATGGATGAAGTTTCTAAGTCTCATTTTCGTTTTCTCTTTGTTAGTGTCAAATTGATATTATATGACAACAAAGATTTGGAAAAATCATCATCTAGTTCTAATTTATAGAGACCACCATCCAGAAAACCATGACCAAACACTTGAGAATTGAAACTAATAGTAAGTCTGCCATGACCATGAGAAACATCAAAACCGTCTATGTCTAACTTTGGTCCTGATACTAAATTCCGAGTAATCTCAGGAATATATAAGGTATCATAAAGTTTAATACATAAACCAGTTTTCATTATTAATTCTAAGGTTCCCACGGCTTCGACAGCTAGTTCTGTTCCATTCCCCAGCTTAAGTGTTCTTCGGTTTCTTTCCAGCTTCTGGATTGTAAGGAATCCCTGAAGTGAGTTGGTTACATGAACCATAGAACCAGAGTCAAACCACCATGTATTAGTTGAAACATTTAAATTAAAGGACTCAAGTATCATGTAAAGATGATTACCTTTCTTCGTCAGCCACTCCTTAAAGTCTTGGCAGTCTTTTTGTCTATGTCCTTCCTTGCGGCAGAACTTGCAGTAAGACTTCCCTTTAGAGTTCTTAGAGCTGGAAGAAGCACTTGCATCACGTTTCTGGACTTTAGAAACATCCTTCTTATCGACATTGCCCTTCCTCTTCTTTGGATTAGCGGTCATGAGGTAAGCCACATCAGGTTTGTCCAACTTCAGACGCTCTTCTTCTTGTACGCACATAGCAATCAACTCATTCATCGACCACTTGACCTTCTAGGTGTTGTAGTTGACCTTGAAAGCTTCAAAAGATGCAGGAAGAGAAGTCATTATAAAGTGCACCAGAAAACCTTCACTGATCTCCATGTCTAATCCCTTGAGCTTACGGGCCATGTCGTTCATCATCATGATGTGCTCACGAATGCCGCTATTCCCGTCATATTTTGTAGTCACCATCTTCAAAATAAGAGTACTAGCATGTGCCTTAGAAGTTGCTTTGAATTGTTCCTCCACGGAAGCCAGATATGTTTTAGCATTAGATGAATCTGGAATAGCTCCCCTGATGATTATGCTGATGGAATTTTTAATGAGCATAAGAGCCATTCTGTTGCACCTCTCCCATCTCTCATGTACTATTTTATCTTCAGCAGTACTTTTATCAGTGAGGGCAGGAGGGGCAGGCTCTCTCAGTGCATAATCAAAATCCAACATGCCAAGAGTTAGCATCAGTGAATCTTTCCATGAAGAAAAATTCGCACCGTTCAAGGTTTCAATTCCCATATTTGGGGCTGATAGTGGATTCAGATGAGAGAAATAAGACACATAACAAAAGAAGAAGTTAAGGGGTAATGAACTAAGGCTGGCGAACTTAAGGACCATTATATAGTAATGAAGCTGTGATAAGAGTCTATTATAACACCAAAATAATAGACTAAATTTAATTCTACTTAAACAAATGGCTTTCACTTTGGTTATGACCACTTATTTAAGCATTATGAATAATAAAATAATCATGTGCAATTTGAATGTTACACATCACCTTTGGGCAGAAGTGAAACATTTAAATTTTAATGCACATATATATTTAGTTCGCAGTACACAATTATAACACATCATCTTTGGACAGAAGTGAAATATTATGTATTTAAGGCGAGTGTCATGCAAACATCCATTTAAGGATATGCACTAAGTGACTATGCTTAATAAGACTTGAAATAAATTTTACAAATGTTACACATCACCTTTGGACAGAAGTGCACTCTAAGGTATTATTCAAGTCAAGCAAAGTAAATCAATTTAACTAATCATACAAAAATAAATTTTATTTAAGATTAGTCAAATGATTTATAATTTATTGTTAATAATTAATTAGCCGCAAAAGTTAAAGCGATTCGGGGTGGGACTACAAAAAATTTTGGGGACCCATTGAGATTAATTTAATTAGAAAATCAAAAGGCATATAAGGCAAGAGATTTTCCAACAAGTAAACATTTTAAATTTTTATGGTATTTTAGCATATTCCTTACTTAGTTTTGCTGATAATCCTGTAAACGTAGTTAGGGATGAAGCCATGATTCTCACGCAGATCGGGTTCCCGTTTAGGGTGTATCGTTATGATGGCTAAGGTGAGGATGAGACTCACGAGAATAGAGAGGCAGAGAGAAGGCGTAAGATTGGTGTGTTAATCTCTGCCTAATGACCTCTATATATATACACCCAAGGGGAAACCCTAATTAGGTCATAAGGGTAATTACGTCCATCGAATAATTACCAATTAAGTACGTAGGGTATTTATTAGGTCAATGATCAATTAATTAGATAAATGATAACTCAGGCCACATAATAAAATCGTGTCTAACACTCTTGTTTTCCGTTTTCATCCGTCCCAAAATAAGTTATTAATTTCCTAATATAGTAAGCTTTTGGAGATAAAATGTTTATACTACCCTTCAAATAATTCACTCTATATCTTATCTACCAACCTTATCTACCTACTCTATCTTCTCATTACTTATTAGTGGCCACTCATTCATTGTGAACCTTCACCGCCAAGAGGGCAGAATCTACTCAAACGGAGAACAAAGAAACGACGACGATCTGGAGATTGCGGCGGTGACCAGGATGGCTAAAGGTGCAGCGCCGATGACTGATTGCACCATTACCATTGATCGATTCCTAAAAGACAAAGATGACTAAGGTGCAACAACAATATGGCTCTGTTGAATCTGTTTTTTTATCTTTTGATGGTTCCAAGACTAAGACTTTCTCGCTATTTTAGATTTGTTTTAATTTCAATTCTCGTCCATGTAAATGTTCATGTACTCCATGTTCTTTAACATACTCCATAGCTGCTCTTTTTCTCCAAAATTTTCTATTTTCGTATGCTAATTTGTGGCTTTTTTAAGATCTTGAAAAGTTACAGGAAGAAATTTTCGAGTTTGTGTTCATGTCGAAATGTTTCACTTCTACTGAGTTGCTTATCAAATTTCAGATTTTGTATTGATTCCAGTCCAGATCTATGAAGGGTATGATAAAATTTCAAGTCTTGGATGTGTCTCATGTTTTGATGTTAACAAACAATATAAGAGCTTAACGTTTGTTTAAGTGTTTCAGGAAAACAAGAATCCATTAAGATTCGGTACTCAAGAATGAAGTCGAAACACTAAACTAGTGTAGAATATAGGTAGAAACCAATGTGAGAATATGACTTTATATACCTATATTCACAAGCTCAAAAGCACTCACAAAATATGTTTAAAACCATCTCATAAACATCTTCAAACATCTAAAAAGTTTTAAACTCAAACACGAAGGATTAAGGGAATTTTGGAAAAATCAGGACAGTGGCACGGTACCCCAAACGGTAGGGTATACCGCCTACACGGTACCCCCATACCGTGTAACGGTACCTGGGTACCGACGGTAGGCGTAGACGGTTGGCCCAACCCGTCCTAACCAAGTACCGCCAGAGGCGAACCAAACTTTAATTTTGGCTTATACGGTACCCTCAAACGGTAGGCTGAACCGTGGTCACGGTACCTAGGTACCGGATGGTACTGACCCTACCGTGAAGGGTACCGGATCTATTCTAATCACTGTAGCAAATTGCCAATTTAAATTCAAATCACCCCTAATCACCTCCAAACGACTAATTAACATCTTCCACTATAAATACAAGCTTAATCCTTCATATTTATTCAAGAAACAAAGCTCTAAACATCCTCTCTTTTTATTCTAAGTGTGTTCATCCTTTTATTAATTATTTTCAATATTTTGGCTATTTTAAGAGCCTTAAATTCCTGATTTTTACACACACTTTGAGCTTGTGTTTCTAGTTATATATTCTCATATTCATAAGTTTGAATTGTATTTTTGAGAGAGTATACTATCCTTCTACACCGGCTAAGTTTTGTTCTTCATTTTAATATTCTAGCCGTTGTGTAGAATCTACTTTTGTGTTCTTCAAACACACCTTCTTACGGTCGAGAATAGCCATTAAATTCTCACGTTGTAACGGTCAAGGATAGCCGTATAAATCCTTGGGTAAAGGTTCAAGGATAGCCTTTGAAATCCTTGGGGGAACAGTAGAAGATAGCCGTTAAATCTTCATTGTAAACAGTTTGAGATAGCCGTTGTGAAATTTCGGAGTGAATCCTATTGGCAAGGGTTGTTTGCCAAAACTAGTGCGGTGCTTTGACGGAGTTCAAGAGGCCGAGACTTAGTGGATTCGGAAATCCTTGAGGAGGAGCCTCGAGGTACTGGAGTAGGGGTTTCCCGAACCAGTATAAAACCGGTGTGCATTTTATTTACGCTTTTATTTTTGTGTTTTATATATTGCTTCCGCATTTGCCAACACTGTTTTTATCAAACTCCGAAAAAATTTTAAACGCCTTATTCACCCCTATCCCTCTAAGGCGTGGGCACAACGTCTAAACCGACTAACATTGGATGTTCCACTTCTATTACCAATGTTGATGTAATTTGGTGTTTGGATATAATTTAGTGTGATGTAATCTAATGGTTGGTGTTAGGATGTAATTTGAATATGTGTGGTATTTGATTTCATAGGTCTTTGATTGTTTGTGAGTATGTAATGTATGTTTGTTATGGATATAGAATTATGAGGGTGATAGCCAAAAAATTGACTGTGAAGACATTTTAAGAAAGTCAATGCCAATTTTTAATGTAAATATCTTTATTTATACATCAAAGTCAAAATGGACATTATAAAACATGACAGAGTAATATAAATCTTCAATGATTAACCTTATACCATTCAACAATTAAGATGTTGGACAAATGTTCATAAAAAACATAATTGGTACAATATTATTCAAAACTATTTTGTAATTAAAGATTATCAAACATTTAATCTCATTCATAAACTCATTGATATGATTCTCTTTAATCGTATTGATTTTAAAAATATGATTCTTTTCTTCTCACATTAATTAAAACTCAATAATACTACTAATAATAAATATTAGCTTTATTTTTCTCTGCATTAATTCAAAAACTTGATTACTTAGCATATGAGTCTTCTATCCCGCATTAATTTGGATTCACGAAATAAATATTAATCTTTCCCACTTTAATATGATCTCCTCCCTCGCATTCATTTTAGAAAAAAATCATCTCAAATAGAAATAAAACATAATTTTTATCTCTAAAATAAAATTTCCTTGTTTTTTCACTGAAATCAGAGTTTACACTATGAAATTATGACACTGCATATTATCATTTCACAATAATTTTTTGGCATTGTATATTAACAATATATGCATTGTAACTTCTATTTTAAACATAAAAATATGGAATTTTTATTTTGGTACTTTCTCAATATTTTATTCCTATTTTGCTATTTTTCCCTTAGAAAAATATGAATTTTTGATCTTCCCACTTAATTCAAAAAATAAAAGTTGGATTAGCAATCTCATCTCCAAAAAAATTAATTTAAAAAATATTAAAAATCTAATGATTCTACTCCCCTACATTTACTTAAAAAATTGAATTTTAAAAAACATTAGTGATTCTAAAATTCTGAATAGAAATTTACAAACACATTTGAGAGTTTTTTCTATTTGAATACAAAATTATTCATTTCCTTGAAAGCATTTTTTAATTTATTTGATTTAAATATTTGATCATTTAAGAAAATAGTATTTTATTGTAGAGATTAAAATATAATTTTTTATTTTGCACCATTATTTAAATAAATAAAATAAAAATTAACATCATTCAAAGCGTGTACAACAACAATCTAATTGGGCTCCATGAAAGTAAAATCTGGGGATGGTGTGCCCTACTTGAGAGTAGAGATTTAAAGCATGTCATAAAGAAAAATGAAATTTTTAGACGTTAAGAAAGTATCTCTTTGTAAAGAAGTAAATGTTATTTATTCAGTTATAGCTTTATTATAAAAGAAGTGATACTATAAATTTAGAGAAATATATTTTTTAAAACGATAATCTCTTTTATATTTTATAATTAAATTTTGTCAATGACGCTGAAATTCTAAAGAAAGTTAGCGTGAATATAGCACTACATGGTGACACATTTTTTTGATCAATTTTATTATATAATTTAATTTAAAGTATCTTATATTCTTATCATAGAACATGATAGACATAATATATTTTTTTAATTTATATCACAAAACATCTAAGGACTATAAACAAAATTTCTCTAGTGATAAAATCAAATCATAAAATAAATATATTCTAACTTTGGAGTTATGTATAATATTTTTTGAGGAAATTTTATAAATGGTCCCCAATTATATGTAATTTTCCATATTTACTCTCTAATTATAAGATATTCTACAAACAATTCTCAATTTTTGAAAACTATTCCATAAATAGTCCTTTTCACGAAATATGACAAAATATTTGGAGTAAAATCTAAAAATGATCATTTCCAGTAAGGTTTTCCCCCAAAATAATCTTCAATAACCATAAATTACTAACATGGTCCTTTATTGTTTCTTAAATATTCACTTATCAAAAATGCCTATTAAATGATAGTTAAATGGAGGGTATTTTGATGCTCTTTAAAACACTATTTTGAGAACTTATTCATAGTTTATATGATAAAGAGCATCAAAATATCCTTTATATATTTGTCATTTAATAAGCATTTTTATAAAGAACTATTTAAGAAACACGTATTTATTATAAAGGACCATGTTATTAATTTTTGGTTATTGAGGATTATTTTGGGAAAATAACCTAATTAGAAAGGATCATTATGAGAATTTACTCAAAATATTTTGTCATATTTGGTGAAAAGAACTATTTTTGAAATAGTTTTCAAAAATTGAAAACTATTTATGGAATATCTTATAATTAAGGACTAAATATGGAAAACTACATATAATTGGGGACTATTTATGAAATTTCTTCTATTTTAACACAATTATAGTTCAACCATCTCTTGTTTCTAAATTTTTTAATGTAATGTTTAAGAGAATATATTTTAACGTCGTTTTAAAATTAATTAAAAGTTTAATTATAAATGAAGAGAGAAAATATTGAATTGGGAAAGAATACTATTATAAAAAATGAACTTTTCTCTTTCATAATTAAATTTATTCAAAGATTTCACACCATAATATTAATTTCACATTTTATACGTCCTAAATTAGGTTGAATATTTGGTGTCAAAACAGATGCAAATCTTTTTTTATAGGTGACGAAATATTTTATTTATAAGGATGTCAATATTTAAATAAATATTATCAAATTAACTTCATTTATTTAAATGTATCATAAAAAAATATAAAATTCATTTATAGAAGAAGAGAGTATATTTTTTTATTAAATTGTTTTGTAATAAATGAAGAGAAAAAAGTATAGAAATATGACAACATATTATCATAAAAAGAAAGATATTTTTCCTTTTTAAGCTTACATAAATATTTGTTATCCAACTTTTAACTTCATATTTTTCATATAAAAAAATAGGTGGCATGTTGAGTGTTTAAAAGGTCACATAAGCATGCCACATGTCAAATGCCTAGAGACCAAACTCTCATTTTTAAGATAAAAGATTAAAATTACAGAAACACCACATGGAGCACCTCCTGTGCTTTATTTGCAAAATTTATGATTCCTATTTCTTAAGTCCTTTCCCCAAACTTTCCACTGCACCCCACCCCTGCCCCTAGCATGTTCCTATAATGCAATGCATAATATCTACACATTTGAAGGGGCAAATGGGGCAGGGATGGGGTACGATAACCATCAATTTTGCAAGTTTCAACTAAACCTTATCCTATATATTCCTGTATATGTTGTTATATGGTTACCAAAAACAAAATTCAAACTTGTGCTTTCACCATACAAACTTAACTAAAAAAATTAAAATTGCTCACTTTTTCACACCAGCATCTCCGCAAAAAACCTTTTTTATAGACTAAACGCCTGTTCTTTAGTGCTTGAACTCTTAAATTCCAGTTTATTCAAGTACCTTCAAGTTTCTTCCAGTTCCTTCCAGTTTCTTTCAGTTCCATCCAGTCTCTTCCAACTATTCTCATTTTCTTCAAACTTTTTCTACTTCTCAATCAATTACTCTAAAAATGATATATTTTAATGTGATTATATTATTATTATTATTATTATTATTACACCTCTTATGTTCATAACTATAGTTTATAAATTATTATTTTCATCTCACTATTTTTACGATTCACACTTATTATTTTTTTTCTTCAACTTTTTAATATGAATAAGACAATTTTTTGTATATTAGTCTACATGATAAAACAGGAAAACATCAATATGTTAAATTACATTAAAAATATTATGGATAAAATAGTGACATTGAATGTTTTATTAATCTAAATTTATATAAGACTTTTCACATTTCCCTTTATTACTTAAAATTTGCTCATTTTTCTAATTTTTATAAAAAAAATGTAAGTCAAAATAGTTTAGAGAAAAAGACTAAAATATGAGTAAAACATAAAAAATGTATAAAAAAAGTTATATGTATTTTTTCCAAACATAGGACTTCATTGAAAAGAAAATGTCAATAATGAAAGAAAAAATAGGTTTGATTACATTTTGTGACATGTCTAATATTTAAAACAAAATCTTGTAATATATAAAGTATAATTACGAATATATTATTTATAATAAATACTGCATAAATAAATTGAGGTGCAATATAACCACAAAGACTTTTTAAAATTTAATATTTTTATATTTATGCTAACTTTATATTATAATTATTTTTTGCAAAAGTAGTTTTATATATTTAAAAAATAACAATACTTTTTTTATATCTTAAAGACATTCATTAAGATGATGATGATGATGATGATGATGATGATGATGATGATAATAATAATAATAATAATAATAATAATAATAATAATAATAATAATAATAATAATAATAATAATAATAATAATAATAATTTATAACAACAAGAATTTAAAATAAATGTTTTTAATTTTTTTTAGGTTTTCCAATTTTTTGAAGTTTTTCCAGCTCCTTCCAGTTTTTTACAGTTTCTTCCAGTTCCTTCCAATTTTTTGGAGTTTCTTCCAAATTTCTTCCCATTTTTTCTAGTTTCTTCCAACATCTAGCTCTTTTTTCCAATCCTAAAGAACATGCTCTGAATAGTAATAATACTCCGTCACTGATTTCACCTTAAAATAGAAACAAACATGCTTTTTTCTCTTGTAAAATTAAACTTAAAATAGTACCAACCGAGGTGGTGCGTGTACAATCTTTTGAAACGATAGATAATTTTTTAAATAAGTTTTGAAAACAAATGGTGTATTCAAACCCATTTTTCATATCACATGAAGCACTAAAACTATTTTAATATATTCTGTTCAAAAATATATGTTGTCATTCAGTTCTTCGGAATATAAATATAAGAATATCAAGATTTTATATTTTTTCAATTCTCAATTTTCACTATAATAGTTTTCCCAATGAAAAATTATGTTCTAGTAAAGAAAAATAAAGGCCTAGAAAGTCCTACTAATAAAGATGATGAAAACAAATTATTTTAAAATTTATATTTCCTTCTTTAAATAATTTCAATTTAAAATAGATTTTTTATCCTCTATAAACACTCCTTATTTCATAAATAAACTATTAAAGACCATCGGTAGCGTAATGCGGATATATATAATGTCTCATAACAATTTTTTTTTGCATTTTCTGTTATATATTTAAGGAAATTATAATTATTAAAAAAATATGGAATACACTAAATCATAAAGTTTTTCTTATTAAAATTATTGAGAATAATATTAAGATCCATAAAGCATGCTATAATAAATTCATCATATTTAATTAGGTGATATAAGATGATTTATATATTAGATCAATAAATTTCCATACAAAAGAATAGATTAATAGTTTTTAAAGAACTTATATTTTCACAAAAGAGTTTTAATATCATTGTAGTTTTTATGGAAAAAAGACGCAGACGAATCATGATTAGATTTTTTAAATAATTCATTTAAGTTTAGTTGAAAAATTATAAGTTTTATTTAATTTATATAATTCTCAGTAAATTTAAAAGTGCAAAATGTTTTTTAATATAAAATATACTCCGGGGTATATTTTTAAAAGAAAACCCCCTAAATAGGAGTAAAACATTGATCATATCTTCAAAATATGAGTTCAAACTTAAACTACTCTAAATAGGAGTAATTAATTAATTATATGTTTGAATCAACCAACAGGATCAAGAATTGCCAGAAATTGTTCAATTTGAATGAATAGATGTGAATAATGAAAGCCGGAAAACCAGAGCTACGCTGAATCCGAAGAAAGACAAAACACCAACAAGAGCTTCTTAGCTCATCATCTTCTAGTGAGTACTGCTATGCATTTCTATGCATGTATCATTAGAGTAGGCCATCCAATCTTTGTTTTATTAAGGAACATTTAACCATTATCAATAGCCACCGCCGTATATATATGAAATGATGCCGAAGATTAGTTCTTTTTTGCTATAATAATAAAAAAGGTAACAATGAAGATTAATTGGTCTACCAGTAAAACTTTCGTTGCATGCTTTTAGTGAGTTGTAGAAGATTATTACATTTCAAGTATCTACTACACAGTGTCATTAGATTTGGTTTAGCATTATGTCATTGTGTAACATTGTAACATTATATATGAGTATATGTGGCATTATATATGGGCATCTATGGTATTATATATTGTCATATGTGACATTGCATGGTGCCATATTTGACATTATTATTTATTTCTTTGACACTTTATTGACTATTAATGTGGCATTGTGGCGACAATGGTACAGATTGTGATGGTAGTATTGTTGATAATGGTATAAAGCGGTGATATCGTCGGTGGTGATAATGAAAAATCAAAGGCGTCAATGGTAAATTTCGTTTGTAGCAGTGCGGCGGAGCAGAGGACGGTGGTGGTGGAGATTCAAGTGATAATGGCAGGTTTGTGGCGGCGGCGGTGGGCATCACCGTCGACGACGATTGCGGCAGTGGGTGTGGGTGTCGCTGTCCGTAGCATGTTGTGAAATAGGCTGAATTTTTTTCCTTTTTTTAACCTTTTATAAAAAAATAAAAAAATAAAAAACTCAAAAACTTAACCACAAAGACTTTTTAAAATTTAATATTTTTATATTTATGATAACTTTATATTATAATTATTTTTTTGCAAAAGTAGTTTTTTTGTATATTAGAATTAACAATACTTTTTTTATAATAATAATAATAATAATAATAATAATAATAATAGTAATAATAATAATTTATAACAACAAGAAATAAAAATAAATGTTTTTAAAGATTTTTTTAGGTTTTTCAATTTTTTGAAATTTTCCAGTTTTTTTTAATTCCTTCCAATTTTTTCCAATTTCTTCCAATTTCTTCCAGTTTCATTCTGTTTTTTCTAGTTTCTTCCAGTTTTTTCATGTTTCTTCCAACATTTAGCTCTTTTTTTGCAGTTCTAAAGAACAGGCTCTTAAAGCATGCCTGTAATTTATTCATATGTTATGTCATTCAAAATTTGTCATGTAAGATAACAAATACTCCCTCCGTCCCAAATTATTTGCCACATTTGTTTTTTCAGCAGTCGCGGAAACTTTTGTTTGTTTCTACATTTTCATTGGTTATTTGATAAAATAAAATATTCTTGACACATCTTATTTCGAAGAATTTTTCATGTAGTTTTTTGATATATAATTTTTATTTTTTATTTCTTTACTAATATGTAAATAAAATGAATCGAAAAAACTTGATATTTTGTCTCGGTAATAAAAATGTGACAAATAATTTGGGACGGAGGGAGTATCAATATCTTAGAGACATGGGTCTCAAATATTATAGGTAAAGAGTTTTAATTTTGTTGAAATAAATGTAAAAGACTCCGGGTATATAATTATGGTTTGTCCAAATCCAATTTATTGAAAAGGAGGTAAAAGGGAAAGATACGGCGGGTCATGTCGGATGGGTATAAGACTAAAAAGAGAAGCAAACCTAATTGTCTTGGTGAGAAGTGATTGAAAATTAAATTGCACTAAACAAGGCAAGGCAACTTGACAATTGACAACAACAAAGGATTGATTACTTGGTGCTTTTATCCATTGTGCTAACTCCCTCTCTCTTTAGGATGGGAACAAGGAGTAATATATTAATATCTATTACACTACATATCTGTCTGAGAATATCGTTAGAGTCTAGTGTTAGCATTTTAAAAATGCTATCTACGTGTAGCATTTAATGTCTAGCTGTTAGCATTTTAAAAATGCTATCTATGTGTAGCATTTTAAAAACGCTAACACTAATCAAAAACGCTATATTTCAAAACGGGCTCTACAAAATAACTACCCATTCCTCCAAGCTCCTTGTGCACACATTGGTTGAGCACACTACTAGTAGTTGCCATAAATAATGGTCATGTGAAGTGATCATCTCTACTTTTAGTTTCACATAAAGTTTTGTTTTTCATGTGTCTAGTCTTTGGACCGATCTTCATCTTCTTTGGTGGTGGTGCAAGTACTTTCGCGAGATACCTCCAATTTATGTCCGAAAAAGTCTAATTTATCTAAAAATTCCAACATCTAGTGGGTTTGAATGCACCTTTGCGGATAGCACAACTGGTCTTCAGAGAAGTAATTAAGTACATAATTTATTAGTCTTGACTCTTGAATCCTGGTAACAGCAGTGCATTGGGCCAATACAACTCCTCTAATGTACAAACTATGATTTATCTCTTCACTACTCTTTTGGTCAGTGTGTAGAGACATCCGGAGCGAACATTCTTCCTTTTCTAGAACAATGCATCAAAGACTAGCTGTTCTTATGAGTTTTGAAGAAATTCTATTTTTCATGTTCATTAATAATTTATTGAATTTTCTAAAATCTTAAAAAGATAAAGTGTCTAAAATTTAATTTTTCAAAAGAATTTTGTTTCTAAAAAGTGAACAATTAAAATCAGATGGGAGGAGCTATTCTAATGGGGATTCCATTTCAAAATTAGTAGACGCAAAATAAAAGTCTAAACTCTAAACACGTTTTGCTAGGCCCATCCAACTTGAACGATTAGCTCAAAGCCCATGACTGAGGCGGTGATGTGATTCTGTGATAGCCTCATAAGATTGAGACTCAAATAATTATTCTTTCTCTCCCAAAAAGTTTTCTTGTTTACTATTTTATGTTTTTGATAAATTTAGTTTGCATGTATTTCTTATTATTTATTCAATGAAATAAAATACTTTTATCACTACTTATTTTGGTAATATTTTTTATGTAATTTTAAATATGAGGTGTAAGTTATATTTTTTATTTTTATGTCAATTTGTAATTAAAATCATTTTTAAATAGATGAATTTCGTAGGTTTCTCGAAAATTGAAATTTTTTTAAAGAGGGAAAGAGTATATAACACGAACCAATCACGTATCAACTCAAAAAATTAAAAAAAGGAAAAGTTATACTTTCAAGTTAAATTTTACTCCTTAACTAAGTCAAACAACTTCAAAAATGTAATTATCACTTGGGAAATGCTTGGTTCACAAATAAAATGGTCACAAACTTCACAAAGTTACTAATTGTGAACTTCAATAAATAAAATTAAATAATCTAAAATAATTTTAAAATGAAAATCTAAACCATAAATAGTAAGTTTGTGAAGTTTGTGAGTGTCCTGTTTGTGAACGTAGCATTGCTCTTATCACTTTGTGAAAGTTCAAACTATGTGTTGACATTAACTTAATTTGAATCTAAAATACTATATTCGTCTAATAAAATAATTTTTATACAAACATATATTATAATTTTTGTTTAGATGAAAATCAAAATTCATCATGTTTGACTCGAAAAATTCAAACTAGAAAAAATAGTGGTACAAGGGCGATATTTATATTGATGTGGGGGTGAATTTAGGTTTTTTGGTTTGTTTTCTTAACCCAAAACCAAAGATGGAATTGAAAGTACAATAGCAGCTGGGTTTAATTATTTTAAATATTATTGTTTTTACAACAAATATTAAATTTTTAAAGAGTTGGTTAATTTGATTCTTGTAGTTTAGTTTACATGTTTTTAAATTAGGCGATATTGCACTAAATAATCACATCTTTTATCAACATGTACAAAATAATCGCATCTTTGACAATGTGTAAAACAATCTCATTGTTAGTTACTCTCTCCGTCCCAAATTATTTGTCACATTTCTATTACCGAGGCAAAATATCAAATTTTTTCAATTCATTTTATTTACATATTGGTAAAGAAATAAAAAAATAAAATTATATATCAAAAAACTACATGAAAAATTCTTCGAAATAAGATGTGTCAAGAATATTTTATTTTATCAAATAACCAATGAGAATGTAGAAACAAACAAAAGTTCCCGCGACTGTTGAAAAAGCAAATGTGGCAAATAATTTGGAACGGAAGGAGTATATATATCCCTTAGCCCAATAATGAAAAAGTCAATGAAATACTAATGTGTAAATAACTTCTTTTTAAAAGTAATAAAATAGTCTAACTTTTTGTTAGACCACGCATATTAATCTCATCTTTTAAAGTAGTTGCATGTTCTCTTCATCCGATCGATATGAATAAAATAAGTTCTGATCTAGTCTGAACGTAGTTATATTTAAACTTAATATGTTCTGATCTGCTTCCAATAAGAAAAAAATAATACTCCATAAATAATAAGAATAAGTTGAAGATAATATGACCTAAGTATAGTTTAATAGAAGACTGACATGATTATGAATAAACATCGGTCGAAATTATAACTAGACCAAATTAGAGTGAATTAGAAATGTATTTTTGTTTAGACTGAAGATCAGACATGTTTTTTCTGATCCAATGCATTTTACCATAATTTACCTACTTTAAAATAGAACCGGAACTGCAAAATTCTATTCCCTTCATCTAAAAAAGAATGTCACAATTACTATTTCGATTTCTCAACAGCATTTGTTTGTTTATTCATTTTGGTTGATCCTTTGTTAAATAAAATATTTTTGTTACATCTTATTTTATAAAATTTTTGATGTACTAATATATTTTTGAACAATATAATTTTTATTTATTTCTATACGAATTTGTAAATATAATGAATTTAAAAAAGATGATAATTTGTGCGTTCTTCGAAATGTTAGGAAGAATTGGTCGAAGGGAATATATGGGAAGCCACATTCTAATTTTGATAGATCGAGTCCAATGTGTTATGCGTCAATCAAAATTTATTTTAAATGGAAATATATTTCAATTTCATACTTTGAATTATTTTCGGTGAATACTTTTAAATTGAAAATGACGCATTAATGGTATTAATTTGTCGAATATTTTTTGTATGTTTTATTTTTAAAAAAGCTAAGAGAGTGAATATAAAGAATAAAATTGTTTTTAGCCCACCGGCGTTAATGTAATTTTTGTTGTTTTTCAATGGAGGGACCTACAACTTTTCTCTCTTCTTTCTCCGTTAAAAGTTTGACGCACAAATGATGAAGCTTCGATAATGCCCATAGAGGCGGTGATTAACGCCCCACGGCATTAAAAAGGCAAAAACACCTATTAAAGGTATTTCCAGTGCCCTTGAAGACTGATGACCAGTTTTAGAAAATTTCAAAATATACTTCTAGAAGTTTAATATTGTTTAATTTGCGTCATCTCCTATTTAAAGAAATTTTTACCTACTTTTTGCTTTAGGAGAATTTCTTTTTGTAAATTGGATTTTTATAAAGGAAAATTTTCGTTTGACTTAAAAATATTTTTTTAAAATTTAGACCTCACCCAAATTATATGTTTGAAAATTTAAAATTTGGAGATAAATTTTGGTCAAATTTCTCTAATTCATAAAAAAATTTAGTTCTAAATCTCTACACCCTTTTGTAGTTTGAAATTCAAATTTTTATATTTAAAAATTGAAATTCAATAATCTAAATAAACTTCTAAGTTTAAAAGTTCGAAGGATGATGCAAATAAAAATGTCCTTCGTACTAAACTTTTGGGAATACGTTTTGACATTTTTTATAATTAAGGGTATTTTTTATTATATGCTACCTTTTGAAGTTACAATGTTATAAATTAAAAAAATGTGACATTTAAGACTCTGTTTGTTTGGGTAATAAAAATAATATTAGATGTTGGATGAAACTGAAAGAAACTAGAAAAGGTTGAAAGAAAGTAGAAAAAGATGTAAAATGTTAGAAAAAATAAAGTGTTAAAATATCACTCAATTAAATAATCACCCAAATAAATACGGAGTAATTTTTGAGAAAAATAATTTTGGATAGAAAAGAAAACATCTTAGTCTATATTTGAAGTGATATATTATAAATTTTTATATATAATATATATTCATCATATGTAAATATTTGTTTTAGTCATTGCTGTCAACTAGCCATCAACTCACGGTAGTACCAGGTAAAATTAGCTTGAGAAATTTTTTATTTTCAATTTGATTTTCGATTATGGATATGAATCAAACGAAAACGTTGAATTCGTCTCTAATTTAAAAGCCTCCATGAGTAATTCAACTAGTTTCAGAGGTAGAATTGAGTTTTACCGACAATGTGAGAGCAACCTCTCAAAACAAAAAAAATGGTCATGATCTCTAATGATCTCTAATGCCGAGTGAGCATTGGTCATAATCTCTGATGCCAAGTCTAATGCCGAGTGAGCATTGGTCATATTCTCTGATGCCGAGTGGGGCCCCTTGTGCACAAGTGAGCATGGGTCATAATCTTTGTTTCTTCCAGTTGAGTCACCATGATTTGCATCTACTCACAATCTTGTCGGGCAGTGAGTGAGAGGCGCCCGAGGTGAATTATTTCACTTTTTGAAACAAAAAAATTATAAACGAATGAAAAAGAGTTGGACGATCATTTGGTCGGGGAGATTGGGCAATTCAAAATCATAAATCAAAAGAGCAAAAGGCTTCATCATCATCATCATTTACTGTGCGCAGGAAGAATTATTTCTCAAGTAATCTATTTTCATCTCTAGACTTTGCTCCCAGAATAAATAGTACGGGTAATTTCTTTTTTCTTTTTTTCTATTTTTGAACAGAAAATCTTTACTTTCATTCTGTTTCCCATTTACAATACGTTGACCATATGAAATGTTCCTAATTCCATTTGCACCCCCAAAATTCGGCCGGTATTTCATTCAAACCCCTCTCACGTTGCCGTCACGGTCAACTATCCCCCACGTCATCATTCTCGATCTCCACGGCTTCCTCGTTGCCGTTATTCGCATCCACCGCTTCCGCCCCCGCGACGTCCTCCCCTTCCCCGTCGGCGTCGCCCCACCTCATCGCCGGCGCGCAGCCGGACTTGTGGCGGGACCTCCAGTCCATCGCCTGGCAAGCGCGGGAGCAGTAGTTGACGGCGCCGCAGACGGAGCAGCGGCGGAACTCGTGTCTTCTGGATTCGGGTCGCCCGCAACCCACGTGGGAGCAGAGTCGGAGCCCCGGACCCGGAACCCCTTCCTTCGCCGCAAACCAATCGGTTAGGAACTGGTTAGCCGGGTGAGGGTCCGGACCCGGAACGTCAAACCCGAAATCGCTTAGCAACGGGGAGCTCGCCCCGGCGGCGAGATGGCGCTGGTGGGCGAGCGGAATCAAGGGAAGCCACGCGCCGTTTATGGGATCCAACGGAGTGGCAGCGAGCACGCTAGCCAGCTCCCGAGCGTTGGCTTGAACCAGAAACCGCCGTCCCTCAGCCACGCTCTGCTTCACGCCGTAGCCGTCCTGGAGGCAGTGTCCGAGCTCGCGCAGCGCGTCTATGTGGCCCAGAAAAGCCGCTCGAGCGCATAGCGCGACGCCGGCGCGCAAGTCCTTATCGTTCTTCGAGCCACCGCTGCCGTTGAACTGGATGACGGCGAGCGAGTAAAGCGCAGGCGCGTGAGAGGCAATCGCCGCCTTCGCCATAAGTGACGCTCCGCTTCCTCGATTCTCCAGGCAGTAAAACCGAATCTGCTTCCCGCCCCCATTGAAAATACAATCAGATTAATCTGCTCTCATAAAACTTAATCTGCAAAATTTTATGAAAACATAATATGAAATTATGAGCCACTAACCATGCCGAGAATGTAACAAGCTTCAACGTTTCCGGAATCGGCACAGAGCTTGAGGAATCGGTGAGCCGACTCGGTCCAGTTCCGAGCTTTGACGGCTAACATTTTCCGAGAAGCTTTTGATAGAACTATAGACTGAAAACCTAACCCGTTCATCCTTTTGCATCTATATCCAAACACAAAAGAAAAAAATCATCATTACTCCATTAATGGATATATCTAAATCTCAAACGTAAAATCCAAAATCCAAAAAATCAAATAAAAATAAAAAGGAGATCGAGGAGCATACGTGATTAAAACGTTAACAAAATCCGCCGGACACTCCGCCTTCGAGCTGAGATTCGAGAGAATGGTCAAGACGATATCGTCCGGCAACGAATCGAAAAAGTCCGGTTTTCCGGTAAACTCGGACGAGATTTTGGATCTCTTCCGGCTAACCGCCGCCGGATCTCCGGCAACGGCGCGCGAAGACCCCTTCCTTCTCTTCATGACACTAATTTCTCCACACATGCCTCTCGGATTTCGTTTTGTACAATAAATACGGAGAATAATCGCGAAATCGGTGAATAATAATTATTTAAAAATAAAAATAAAAGAAAGAGAGAGTGATCTTCAAAAATCCAAAGAGATAGAGTGACAAGAAGGACTTTATATAGAGTTGTGCTTTGGTGTTCCTTCCACGTAAAATGTGCTATTCTTCCACTAGAAATCACTTTAAATAACACTAAAATATAGAAAAAGTGCTAAAATAGAATTTTTATATTTTTATTTTTGAAGTAGGAGTTCACAATGTGGTAATGTTAAAGTAATGTGACACAGTACACATTACTATACTTTTTGAAAATGTACACGACCATATTTGGTAATTTAAATGGATTTTAATTTCTATTTCGAGAATAAAAACATGAAAGTCATATTTTAGTATATTTTTAACGTTGTACTCTTACTTTAATCTTAGAGACTACAAAAAAATTTGCTCTTTATTGAAGAAAAAAAATTTAAATTAAATACTACAGAGTATTTTCCTTCTAAAATCTTATCTCAGTTGCTTATTTTGTCCCAAAAATAATTTTCAATTTAGTCTTAAAAATTACATAATAATCTCTCCATTCAAAAATTATTTTTCTATTATGCGTTAGGATATTTAACAGAAACTATTTTTAAAACATTTTATATGAAAAATCGTATAAAATTAAAATATAACAATCACATATTTAAAAACTACGTCAAAAGATTCACAAAATTAGTATTGACAAAATATTATTTTATTAAATAAATAACAAAAATAGACCAACAAAGTGAATAAATTTTGACTCATTGAGTAGGGAATGGAAATATTTTGATATTATATGCGTCATATTTTAAAAAACATGAAAATCATAAATATTTTGGAAAAGGTGAATTAAAAAAATTTGGCAGTGCAATTACCGAAAGGCCCCTGAGATTGAAGAGAGAGGCTGGTCGAATACCTTTGACCGGAGGGGTAGATGCCCACGTCCGTCGCCGACGAAGGAAGGACGCTTTCTGTCTCCTTTTTGTACAATAAAAAATACGCTATACGGTTCCGTATTCCATACCGAGACAAAATACAATACGTAGGCAAAAGAGAAAATACGTACGGCCATAAAAATGATACATATCCTCAAAAACCGAAAAGTAAGGGAATAACAAAAAAAAAGGTCGATAGTTGTCCAATTATTTCAATCGTACAAAAAATAAACAAAGATATTCTACCATATTGGTGTGCACATGAAGGTAACTTCTTGATTGGGATTTGCATTTTTTTAAAGTTATTACGAGTAATTTCGTTACTCCATACGTTTTTTAGGATCTGTTTGATGCACAGAATTAACAGAATTGGAATTGAATTAGAAATTAAAAGTTTATGAAATTAAATTTTTTCATTCCAATTCATTTTTAGCACTACCAATTTAAAATTCACAATTTTTTGTGCTACCAAACAAAAGAATTGAAATTATTGTCTCTAATTCCAATTCCATAATTCGAATTGTGTGTACTAAACGTGGCATTGACAAATTACACAAAAGTAGTCACGAGTTGAAATATCACAGCTTTTGCAGCGTTCACTTATTGTTGTCCTAAAGTACATATGTGAAATTTGAACTTTCTTGCATATTTTTTATGAACTTATAAATGAATCTTTTTTCCTCTTATCAGGCATAATGCATATAATAATTTTATGTAAGAAGAGCATTTGTAACGGAATGCAAATTCCGACGCACAGCTCGGGATCCAAGGCACGCAGCGCCGGACGTCTATTGCAGGAGGAGGAGTGCATTTTCAGCCCTGGCGCATGCCCCAATAGTGGCGCTTAGCTAGGCTGAATTCTCGACGCATAACCGTGGCGGCGGCCACTGCAGCGGTCCGCCACACCCCAATTCGATTTTTTCTAAATTTTTCAACCTTATAAATTCAACACATCTTCCACCTTAATCCATCAAGAGATGATTTGATCGAAGAAATTTAGAGGCGCAACAATACTTAAGTGTAGCATTAATCTTCGTTTATTTCATCTTTTATTTTGATGTTTTTCGTCTATTTTTTTAATTTTAATTATATTTTGTGTATTTCACCCTTTATTTTGATTTTGTTTATAATAAAGAGTGTCAATCTTAGCATTTTTATTTTAATTATATGTATTTTGTTTTTAAAAAATTAGAATTAAAAATGATGAATAAAGAGTGTCATTATTTATTGACAAGTGTCAATCGTGTCAATAAATAATGAAAATTATATCATTATGTAGAATTTAACTGTCTGATCCCAACGGTTCACTCGGATTTACATTCAGAGAAAGTTGGACCAGAAAGTGTTCCCCGACTAGGACCGAATTAGTCCCAATCAGGGACTTGCATTTGGAATCCTAGCAATCGCCGCTCCCTCCACCGAGACGCCAAAACAGTAGCAAT
The DNA here is from genome assembly GCA_003260385.1 of Cuscuta australis. Taxonomy (NCBI): domain Eukaryota; kingdom Viridiplantae; phylum Streptophyta; class Magnoliopsida; order Solanales; family Convolvulaceae; genus Cuscuta; species Cuscuta australis. Next base: position 3,893,720 of record NQVE01000209.1, on the reverse strand, counting down.
AGGAGGTCATCACCCATGTCTTTTTCCTCTCCTCTCCACTATATAAACCCCTCCAAACTCCACCATTCTTCACTAATCTTCTTCCAAGAGATAGCTGAGAGTGTAGAGAGTGAAGTAGTGCTGTCAAGAGAGCTTCCCGTCACCGGATAAAGCCACAATCCTCGCCAGGAGTTTTGCCAGAAAATCTTCAATACCTTCATTTACCTCGAGGTAAGCCCGTAGATATATCTAATGACTAGAATGTTCGCATAGATCGTTTCTACGTTCATAAACGGTCATTTGGTTGAGTATTGTGTTTAATATGTTTGAAGGACCAAGAATCATAAACCTTGAATTTGATATTAAAATTATGATTTAATGATTTCAAAATGATATATGAACCTTGGAGAACATCTCTATATAGTTTAATTGAAGTTCGGTGTCTAAAAATGGTATTTCCGAAAAATGGACCTTAGGTTGAAGAAGATGAACAGTAGCTGAAAAACAGCAGGGTGGATCGATCATATCTATTGGATCGATCACCTGGAGCTTTTCTTTTACAGTCTGGATTGATCCAGACTACTGGATCGATCCCTCAAAGATCTGATCCGAAAATTTGTCCGAAAATGCTATTTTTTGAGCTCTAAAATCCTATTTTTGATACCAATTGATTATGATCATTATAAAAATTATTTTTCATATTAAAAGTGATGTTTTTAACAAATAAAAATATTATGTGATGCATGACAGTAAGTTAGGGTGTTAACACCCGAAGCTATGCTGCTAATTGTTATTGAATATTATGTTGATTGATGATTATGGTAATGATTATTGATTGATGATTATGATGATTACATCTTGATAAATATTCTGATTAAAAATGATAATTGTGAATGATTAAATCATAATGAATATATTGATAATTGTGAAAATAATATGTATTGTTAAGGGTATCTAGAAGACCTCTAAGATATATATCCATATTAATGTTGATTTGAAAGATATTTAGAAGACCTCTAATATATACTAATTTAAGTTAGGCCTTGCGGGTATGAACCCCGGTGGCTAGTGTTAAAACATACGTACAGGATCCAAAAACCAAACTTGAGTACATACTCGTTTGGGGGTACCACCCACCCAACAGTGAACATTACGCTGTCGGTTTCTGGTTGGGCTTAAGTAAAGGTAAGTTTAAGATTTTCAAAACCTTTTTTTCTTAAACTAGGCCTACCTTAAGGATT